>CM041782.1:133579051-133853946 GCA_023374045.1 Limonium bicolor
ATTCACCACAACCTGGATAAAAGAGGCAGAAGAGCCAAGTTATATGAGAGAGCTTTTGGCTGTACCTAAACATCACCGATCACAGCAAGGCACAAACCAGAAGATCAAAAGGGCGTCTGTCTTGAGTCTTAGTCTCCTCTTTTGGTGCATAACTTATGTACTCTTTTGTATCCTCGAGGACAATTACCTACATTCAGAAAGAAATGTTGAATCTGTGAGCAACCAACATTCTCATGATTAAATACCAAATCTTATACAAAAAAATAAAATTATTTTTTTCATCATCAAACAGCACGATCCCAAATGCATCATCACATTCACAGCAGACTGAGCTAGCACATATCATAAATGAAGGGAGCATAATTCATAAAGACACAAGTGTCCAATAGCACTCCAGTCCCAGAGGATTCTAGCATCAAACAGAACCCCAATATTTCACTATTAGCTATAATATAAGCAATCACTAACAGATATCAAAACTATCATAAGTCATTAAAGTGAATGAATCATGCTGACTGTTCACACGTGGTTCCATTTGAATATTAAGAGTACATCAACCTTTGGCCTCTAGTGGATATCCACACCCATCATCGTTGAGGGTGCATATGTCATAATTCATTGCAACTCACACATACAAAATGTAGCCATCACTACAATTAGCATTTGTTCAATAAGAATGTCCAAAGTGAATACAAATCATAGTGTTATGAAATCAGGGGTATAAACCGGAATCCAATACGCCTAAAGATCGAAATATGGAAATAAAGCAAGACACAAAATTTATGAGAAATACCCCTTCAACTCAGGGTAAAAACTTCAGGACCACAATATGATCCAAACTTCCACTATAATTTTGTGAGATTACAAAAGAGACAGTCAATCCTCATCAAGTCTCTAACTCAGCCCAGAGCGAGTTCACAACATGGTGTAGTATATCTCACACTCACAAATACAAAACTCTCACATTTATCATCTAACTCTCCCAGAACTAGATCTGTTGTTGGATGATCAAAACTAACCAAATATGTCATGTATATATAGTGGTCGAGACTAGCCGTTTCTGGAAACTCAAAAAGACATGTCTCTTTGTATCCCCCGAAAGATCTTCAATTTCAGCATATCAATCTAAACGCATTAATATGTGTAACTTTCGCACTTAATAAATACGAGAAACTTCAACGATTTAATTCAAACAGAATTAAACGATCAATATTCAAGTCACATTAATTAACAATTCCCCCCTTGCTTTGAATTCTTCAATAAATTGCTTCTTCATCTTCACTGACTGTTTATTGGTAAAGAACTCAAAAAAGTTAACAACCTCCCTCTCCAGCCAAAAAGAGGGAGATAGGATCTTTATCATCAAGGTTTGAGACAAAAAAAATTGCCTTCTAGGTGTGTCCCCATCGTGCAAACAAAAACTTCCTCAGATAAGCGAACTCGTTTCTCATTCTTCTTCACACGAGTTGAAGCACCTTCAACATAACAAATGTTGTTTGCCTTCATCTTACATTTTAAAACATAATGTTTTCTATTCAACAGCTTCAGGGTCTTTCCTTGGTCAAATATCTATAGCCTGGTTATGCTAATCTTTGACACATACCTTACATTTCGGATTCAATGCTCCATTATGTTCTTCAATTTCAAGTGGACATCTCCAACACCATAGACCATCACCTTATCTTTGTTACCAACAATTACTTGACCTAGATTTTCCATCTTCAAGGTCATAAATGCGCCTAACTCCTTACATATATGCATGGAGGCAGCGGAATCAAGGACCCACGACTTTGGATCTTCCACTCTCTTGGACTCATTATCAACAACCACGAGCACATCACCATGTGCATAGTTCACATCATCTTCTTCCAACTTGGTTTTACCTTTCTCTCTTAAACTCCTTCATGTCTTTCGTGAGCTTATGAGAAAATGCTTGGATGTGACCCGCCTTGTCACAATAATAACATTTCCTGCTACCTGATCGTGAAGTAGATCTCCCCTTGAGATGCACCTCCTCTTCTTTGATTTCATCCACGTTTTTCAGCAGCCAAGGCTTGATCACCATCTATTGATTTATTCTTATTGAACATCTGCTCATTGTCATGAACAATGGCAATAACCTCTTCCAAATCCAACATGCTTCTCCTAACCATGATCGTCTGCACCAGGGGCTTGTATGACTTTGAGTGTGAGCCACGGAATAAGAACGCCTGCTCTTGTGGCTCAATCTTCTCATCTTCATTGATTAGAATTAGTTGACTCATTAACTGATTATAGGAATTGACATGATTATCAAGAGACCTACCTTCTTCCAATTTGAGGCCATAAAGCTCGATCTTTAAATACATCTTATTTGTCAGCAAGTTCCAAGCATAGATTTTCGGCAACTTATCCCACAATGCCTTTGGAGTCGACTCCGTCAAGAAATTGTATTTGATCTTTGCGGCGAGTGTAGCTGAATCGTCCTTGTAGCCTTTTTCTAGAGCTTTATTCAATCTACTTTCTTTTCTGCTGGCATCCTCTCCTTCAAGGTTTAGTTAAAGCCTTGTTGAACCAAGAAATCTTCAATGGTATTTTTTCCAGATAGTAAAACTCATCTTTCCATCAAACAAATGGATCACAAACTTTGATTCATTTTCACCCATAGCTCTAATATCACTTGTTCTGAATTCACGGGTATAAACCGGAATCCAATACGTCCAAAGATCGAAAATTGGAAATAAAGCAAGACACAAAATTTATGAGAAAAACCACTTAACTTGGGATAAAAACCTCGGAACCACAATATGATCCAAACTTCTACTATAATATTGTAAGATTACTAAAGAGACAGTCAATCCTCACTAACTCTCTAACTCCAGCCCAGAGCGAGTACACAACTTGGTGTAGAATATTACAACTTTTTCTTCTCACACTCACAAATACATATAGCTCTCAAATTTATTACCCAACTTTCCCAAAACGAGATCAGTTGGTGGATGGTCAAAATAACCAAATATGTCATGTTTATATAGTGGCCGAGACTAACCGTTTCTAAAAACTCAAAAGACATGTCTTTATGTCTCCCCATAACATCTTCAGTTTCAACATATTAATCTAAACACATTAATATGCATAACTCTCCCACTTTATAAAATAGGGAAACTTCAAGCCAAATTAATTAACAAATAGACAAAGATTGACGAAATGTGACCCAATCATGGCTGAGACTCCTACAATTTCTAGTTTTCTACCACTATAATATCTAATCAGCATATCTTTTTAGCCTTGACAATCATGGCTGAGATTCGTACAATTTCTTCCAATTCATAGAGTATATATGGGTGAATATACGGCCAGTTAGCTAGACTAATCTATTCAATTTGACTGACAACAGAACCAAGCAATAAAAATTAGAAGGGAAACCTTCATAGCAATGCCAATTTGAGGAGCAGCAAGACCAACACCGGGCGCCTTCCTCATAACTTTAATCATGTCATCAATGATATTCTGTACCCTCTCCGACCTGATTTCATCAGCGTCAAGCTCCCGCGCGGGCTCGTGTAGAACCGGATCACCAGCTTTGACAATATCGGGTAAGCTGGGCTTCTTTTTCTCACCCAGGCCCATCAACCAACTAGCTCGGACACTCAAATTTCGAGATTGAGAAGAAGAGGTTGGAGCATTAATAACGATTGGGATGGGTACGGGTCTCGGAAAAGGGTTGAGGTTTTGGATTAAGGAAGTGGAGTCTTGAAACCGGTGGCATTTGAGAGCTACATATCTTCGAAATTGAGGAATTGTTACAGTCTCTTGTACCAATTTTCTAGAATGGGATAGAGAGCTTGGGAGAAGAAGGCGTTGAGAGAAGCGAGGTATTGCCTCCATTACAGTAGTATGTGACCACTGACCAGTGAACTCAGTCCTACTCCTAGTGCAAAAAGACGAGTGAGCTCGGCATATAATATAGGAAAGAGAAAATTACACATCCACCCCCTGAAATATTGAAAAATTATAATGCCCATTTATATACTCATTCGGCGCAAACAAAGTGCGGCCCTGGCTTCGACTCATCTCGTCTCGTAGTCCTCGGGTTCCATCTGAGCACCAAGAGCGCGGACTGGCTTCGGTGCAGTGTCTGCTCGTCAGGCGCATGCCTTTTTCTATTTGATATGGTTTTCATGACCAGGTAATCTCTCCGCCCTCTTTTCAACTCTTGCATTGCAACTACATTAATTCGCATATTTCGAATTCCTTACTTCCGTCCTTCGAATTATCAGGGGGTTTCCGCAGTTCAAACCACCAACTAAACTTACCATCATTAGTGTCTCCCCGTGGCCAACAATTCGTGTAGTGATGGAATGCTGTAACCCCCATCCCATTGCAACGCACCTTGCCAAATTCCACGATACTGTCAAGAGCAACATATCTATGTCGCCCCGTCTCTTTGGCCATCGTACAAGAATAAGTTGTGGAGGGTATAGCAGCTCCCATGATTTGAGCATGGCTCTGGATTTCGTCCCGATTCGGCCACATTATCAGGATCAGAATGGGAAAGCAAGTGTCGCTTTTGACTCGGATGATTTGCAGAATTCTTATGAAGATGAAATGAAAGAAGCCGAGAGGAGGAGGAAGATTGGGCTGGCTAATAGAGGGAGGGTGCCGTGGAACAAAGGAAGGCAGCACAGTGAGGGTAATATTTGTGAAAAGCGAAGTTTTATTGAGATAATTGGGCTCCAATTATATCTCCATTGACATCGCTTATTGGTTTCTTGGCTACCAATAAATTCAGAGACTCGCGCTCGGATCAGTGAGAGAACCATGTTAGCCTTGAGGGACCCCAAGGTGAAGTCATGTAAGAACCATAATTGGTCAATTTTCCGTTTATATATGGTTTCTGCTCCGGACATGGGCGTTCTTGTTCTAATAGCATCCTAGCTATTGTCATATCATCCTTTAGGATGAAACGTATATGCTCAGTCCTTCACATCCTTTTTCCTCGTGTGCATTGTGTCACTAGCGTTTGTGTTGATCATTTTCTTGCTTGTCTTACCTACACTTTTTTGTTTTCGCTCTCTAAATTCCTTATATAGTTTTTTTTGTGAATCTATCCTTCTTCGTACCCCAGGTTAGAAGAAAGATGTCCGAGGCACCAAGAAAACTTAGGTACGTGAGACTGTAACTGATTCCATTTTGATGTAAGCTTCCACATTACAAGGCCAGTGGTTTGAAACTGAATTCAGATATATATATATATATTTGTCCTTGATGCGGTTGTTTTAGATGCTTAAATACAGTGGAAGAATCATGATGGATGATCACGTTATTTTCATGTCTAGTGTCTTATCCGCATGATCATGAAACTGAATTGAATCTATGTGTAGACTCATGGAAATTATGAACATACCAGGTCCTAGTCTTAGCTCATGGAGATCATATCTTAGAAGCATTGGCTCTACCTAAAACTATTTACTTATATTTGTTTGTGATAGGTAATACTTGTTTATATGCCGTAGCTAGCTTACAAAACTGTGCCCAGCCTTACACCCTCACGCCACACTGGCAATAGAACAGTAGGGATCCCAAAATGGCTAAGTCAACCTCAGGGCAAGCCCTGCCGATCCCCTAAGGGCCTATTTCTAGCTAGACTATTCCTGCCTTTCCTCAGCTGCTTACCATGCTATAAATAGCTAACAAAAGTGGTGAGCTGGCCAAAGGGAATAACTAACTATATAGGTAGCCTATTACTGAAAATGCAATAACAGCATAAAAGGAATGGTACTACTAAAAGTGCAGTAACGGAATAAAAGGAAGGTTCCTCTTCTCAGCCATATCAGCCTCTTGCTGCGTTTGTCTTCTTCTGGGCCGTATGGGAGTAATATTTCCCATAGAGCCCCCCTGTGGTCCGGGCTAACTTATCAGTTTGGTGCTTGTGGAAATGGACTAAAAATGCAATGTCTAGTTCTTGTAGTGTCTGATCACTTATTCATCGTTATCATCATGCTGTATTAAGTGTCTCATGAACTTGTCCAGAGTCCAAATGCTTGTATTGGCTGACTGGCTGAGGTATGCGTGGGATGAGCAGTTAAATTGTACTGGTAATCTTGTATTAGCAAAATTATTACCTCACGACTAGGGTAGAATTATATGCTGCTGTTTTACAAAACAGCGCTTATCAGGTAGGTTATTGTTTATCTGCTGCTGTTTTATATATTCTTGACATCTTGTTGTTGTTAGATATCCTCCAGCTGTGTACTTTCATTTTTTTTAGTGAAATACTATTCTCCCTGTCTTTCTATTGGAATTTGTTTAATTTCATGTGAGTCACAATAAGAAAGGTTATTATGGAGCGGACCTCTGTCGTTTTTCTATCTTGTAGTGATCAAGTCAAAGCAAAAATCAGCTTTTCACAAAAACAAGTTTGGGGCGAGCGCTTGAAATTGAAACGTGCAAGGGATAAGTTTTACATGTCTTGGCGTCAAAATATTGCACAGGCTGCCAGAAAAGGTGGGCTCGATGAAGAAGAATTAAGTTGGGATAGTTATAGCCGTATTAAGAATGAGATGGCTCTTCAAATTGCTAAAAGAGCTGAAGAGGAGGCCAATGTCAAACAAATAAAGAAGGTCCTAGCAGAGAACGCGGCACAGGCAAAGGCTGAGAAATTTTTATTTACCCTTTGGAAGGCAGAAGATAAAGAGACAAAAAAGAGGACCAAGAGGAAAATTAAAAAGCAAGAAAAAGAGGAGTGCCAATTAAAGTCACACCTAACCAAGGTAGATACTTCAACTTGAAGATACTTCATGTCCTTTGTATCTGTAGCTAGCCCTTTAATCCTGCTGTTACCTGTGGCAAAATTGCTTGTTTTTTTATAATTAGTAGTATATTAATCATCACAAGAGGACCGAAATAGCTTTACAACCTATAAGTTACAAAGTGCTGCTGCCCTATTAGCACATTGTTGTACCATACTAAAGAGATCCCGAAAGATTCTATTGTTCCTCTCCTTCCATATACAATTTATGAGAGTAGCTAACACAAAAGAGTTAATTCTATTCCTATTACACCGCTTTTTTCATCTTCTACTAACCCACCTAACTATCCTATCCCAATCTCTTGGATTTCTAATCCCTCCAAAATGGTTCCAGACTGTTACCCAAACCTCATTAGTATACCCACACTAAAAAACAAATGCTTGACCGATTCCGTGCCATCATGACAAAGGACACAATTTTCATCATCTATCATCCCCCAATTTCTAAGCCTATCCTTAGTTGCAAGTCTTCCATAGACTGCTAACCAAGTAATAAAGGAATGCCGAGGGAAGTTTCCTTTGCTCCAAATCACTTTGTCCCACTCCACCAATGGATCTTTTCTGAACATCTTCCCATAACAATTGTTGATAGAGAAACATCCTCTACGAGTTGATTGAGCCCCCTCTCCAAAATACTCTACCAAAGGTTGACTGCTCCTCATAAGGTTCCTCCAACGCCAAGAGCTGTCTCTTGTTACTTGTATATATTTTTGTTGTTTTATCTTCCTGTATATCTTCTAGTTTGGATTATAGGTATGATGAGTGCTTTAAAGACCAGAATATGGTGCGTTTGGGTTTGCTCTGTCTTCCTAGTTATGACGTTGCAACTATTATATTCTGTTGAATATTACTTATATCCTCTTGCTTCATTGCATGTCATTGTGTTGAATTTACTGAGACAAAATTCTTCAATGTTGTAGGCTTAATGTCCCCTAAAAAACAGACTAATGTGCACCGACGATTGTTTCTTTTTGTCACTTTATTATTAAACTGAGGTGATTGCACTGCCCATGATTTATTTGTCGCAGATGAGCATTATCTGAAAAAGTGAAGAAATGTTTGTGATGCGTGGGTTCTGTCACAAGAACCGGATGGAAGGAAGGCCTTTAACACTAGTTAACAAACATATATTTTTTTGCTTTCTTCCAGATGCGTAGAAAAACGTCAAAAGCTGGCCGAATATCCAGCCAGATGCCGGTAAGGGTATCTCGTCAGCTATCAATGGAAAAATTGGACTTGGAATTTGCAGAAATGGAGAAACAACAGAAGAAAGTACCACTTGCAGATGAGATTCGAGCTGCTAAGAGAAAGCGAACAGAATCCAGGGCTATGGAAGAACTAGCTTCATCACTTACCGAGTGAACCAATATCTATGTTGCAGACTGTTAAATCCACATCTCGCGCAATTGTGTTGACATGACAACTCACTTCTTATTTGCTGTGAAATCTATCTCCCCTTTTATGATGTATAAAGTATCGTCATTTAACACACCACGTTTTTCCAGTTTTACATACTTTTGAGCTAATTTAATTCATTTGTAGTGCCCTTGATTACAAATTCAAATATACGGGGCATTATACAACTAACAGGTTTTTTTTTTTTGGTGATATCTCTATAGAAGCATCGTATGTCAAATTCATTATGAAAATTATGCTGACAATATGTACAAGCGGTATATTTAGAGATATTTTTAACAGCTTAGATGAATTTATGTGCAGAAAAGGATGACAACATGTAGTCACTTAGAAGAGCGAACGATCTCCGCCAGGTTCAGAGGTGGGTGTGAAGGCCTGACCTGCTCAGACCCAATATATTAGTCATTCATAGATACATCCAATATAATATGTTGCAGTCCAGTTACATAGTCCTATATATACATGTCTTTAGGTCTGCAATTACATCAATAATCACTACAATGAATATACACATTATACACAAATTCTCTACGCTTTAATGGTATCAAAGTCTTCCGTGAATCGCCATTACTAAGTGATTCCAGATCTGGGATTGATTTTTCTTTTCTTTTCCTTGTCGTCTTCACTGAGGAGACATCAGGATCGATCAATTCCTCTGGATCTAGTGGCAACAAGGAAACACACAAAAATGGAGATGCCTCCACTGGATCTCATTCTTCGATTCAACTTGCACAAACACAACCAGGAACACAATCTGTTCTATCAGCTGTGACACACCTTGTCAAACTCATGCGAGATAATTTTAGGCTATGGAAGGGAATGATCTTACCATTTCTCAGAGGTAATGATCTTTATAAGTTTCTAGATGGAACTTATCCTTGTCCTTCTCCCGTTCTCAATGGAGCTTTGAATCCAGACTATACTAAGTGAATCCAACAGGATCACTCCTAATGTCAATCTTATTTTTATCTCTTTCACTTGATACTGTTTCTCAAGTACTTGAACATGAAACCTCAGCTGAGGTATGGCAAGATCTACATGATTCTTTTGCTGCACAAACTGCAACACATTTGGGCCAGTTAAATATGAAGTTAGCCTGTCTTTCTAAGAAACCCGAAGAGTCTATTATTGAGTACTTTAACCGTGCTAAGTCTCTTGCCTTAGATCTAAACATGACAAGTCATAAAGTCTCAAATAGAGAGTTTCAATCTTATATACTGCATGGCTTACCTAGAGACTATGATGTTGTTTCTGCTAATATTCTTACTCAAACAGAGTTCTGTACTACGAGTTAGATCTACAATTTTTTGTTGAGCTTTGAAGATATTTTAAAGTAGAATCAAAAACAGGTGATGGAACCTGTTTATATTAATGCCACAGAGACTACTGAGTCCTTTGGTCAGAATTAATCTAAGCAGAATTATGGCAGAGGCAAAGGTTATTCAGGACCTAAGTCTAATGGCTCTCAGGGTTATCAGTCCAGAGGAAGGGGATTTTATAATAAACAGGGTGGAAGGAGGGTCATGTGGCAGCAGTTTGCTACCACAAATTCAATCAGGCATATCAGCTCTCTCCTCCTCCCAGTTTTACAACCAATGCTACAGAAAAAATCTCTTCTAATGAGTGGCTGCCAGATACAGCAGCCACACATCATTTTACAGGGGATTATAACAGAATGAATCTGGGTGCTACTGAGTACATGGGGCTAGAATCAGTTACCCAAGGGGATGGTTCCTCTCTTGGTATTACACATCAGGTATCAGGTTCTCTTCCTTATACTTCTGGTGCTTTCAGTTTATCCATAATTTATCACTCACCTTCTCTCAATAAACATTTACTATATGTTGGTCAATTTTGTGACGATAATGATGTTTATTTTGAGTTCCATTCCACTTCCTTTGTTTTAAAGGATACTCACACCAAGAGGACTCTTCTTCACGGTTCAATTAAGAATGGTGTTTATGTTTTTCCTACCACACCAACTCCTATGCTACATTACACAAAGCTTCTCCGCAAGAAGGTGTCACCTACTACTTGGCGTCAAAGACTAGGACATCCCTCCATGGATATTACTAATAGGATTATTTCTTGTAATAGTCACCTTGTTCTGTCTAATAAGAACAAAGAATATGTAATGCCTGTTGGTTGGGTAAATTATATGATTTTCCTCACTTTTTGAGCAGTTATACATCTAGTTCATGTTTTGAACTTATGTTTCTAGATGTATGGGGACCAGCATTTACACCCTCTATTGATGGTTACAGATATTTTCTTCTTATATTAGATTATTATTCCAAGTTTGTTTGGTTATTTCTATTGGTAAGAAAATTAGATGTTGTGTCTGTTTTTGATGATTTCATCGGATTTGTTTCAAATCATTTTTCATCTACTATCAGAACTATTCAAACAGATGGAGGAGGAGAGTTTCAGGGTTAAAATCTCTCACCATTAAACATGGTATTGGGCACAGATTTACCTGCCCTTATTCCCGTCAACAAAATGGGTCAGTTGAGATCAGAAACAGATATACAATTGATAAGGGCCTCTCTCTACTTGCTCAGTCACATCTTGACTTTAAGTTCTGGTCATATGCTTTTAGAATTGCGGTTTTTCTATCAAACAAAACTCCCACTAAGGTGTTGTGTAACACCCCTACCGGCTAATCCTCTAATCATCGCCTAATCACCTCGGTCATTAAACTAATTGCAGCGGACATTCAAACCAATCGGCGGGTGATACAATGCCGTTAGCCGCCCTTGCGACTAACAAGGCCTAAACTACAAACAGTTACGGTCTGATAAATATGATTACCAAGTTTACTTAAATACATTCGATAACAACTTCTATCACTATGGATTACTGAGTGTCTAAGTGCATAAAGTAATTACATCAAATCTCGAATCCGACAAGATTTACAAATTCCCAAAATCCAAAAAGGAGTGTACTACATAGTACACCGGCTAGACAAAAAGGGCTGCACGCCCATGTACAACTCAGTACACTACCAAAATTCTCTAACTATGAAAAGTTTATCAACCCGGACGCACCTTGACCATCAACAGTCTCGAGTACCTGAAAAATAAACATTGGCCCCAAAGGGGCTTAGCACAACTGCTGGCATGAAATTTGCATACCCCGCGTGCTAACGGGGGTATGCCGATTACTTGGTCGCATACATGGAGTTCGTTTTATTTTACACAACATGCTAAATAGAGTACATAGTAATCATGCAAGATAGCACACCACATATGACATAACATAAGCATGGAAATAAATCACAATCATCAAGGCCTCAAGATTTCCTTCTCAAGTTCTAACCTTATCTCAAAGTTAGTTAGTTACTCATCCGGGTTAATCGGATGTTCTTAACTCTTATATCTTGACCATATGACTCACACTAGTCATGATCATTACTTTCTCATTTATTCTTACTCTTGAATATTCTTTTAGTTAAGTCGGTTGACCTCCGGGCAGAGATAGACAATCTCACCACCGGGCTTTAGGTTGGCTTACTTCCCTGGGTTGCGACCATACGGTTCGGAACCATGGTGGGAAGGCTAGGCTAGAATTCGGAAACAATCTCTCTTGCCTCCTCATTCTCACGCGTGGCCGAAAATCTATCGGGCTTCTCACTTACTCCAACTTACCAATTTCTCAAAGTTAGAAATGTATATAGTTAGGGAGTTAGTGAGAAATCATTCTCTCAATACTTATGGGTTAGCATACTTCACACCCGAGCAATCAAGAACTTCATCCATGATCATACATTTCATGAATTATACAAACTTCAAGGTTCAAGTACATTCCAACAAGAATAATACATTACAAGCGCAACAAGTGCAATAAACCGATTCGTGCATTTTATCTTGATTAGGTGATAACACATAAACACATAAACACACAAATCAGAGTAATCCGGTTAGCATACAGGGAATGAGAAAATCATACCGTTCATCGTCGCTTTCGGATCACCGACTCCTCTTTGGAAATCAACTATACAAGTCCTATAACATACATAGCATTGGGCGGTTAATCCTCTATAGTTAACCTACCACGTTTCATCTTTTATGTTTCCCAATGTACAATTACTAGTTCTTTAGATTTCATACTTAATCACAAAATCATTTACATCTCATCATTTCTTAAGCTTGTTTTCTTGGGTTCTTATGTGCATATGATTTTCTTCTCACCATCATTATTCTCCCTATGGTCTACTACTTAAGCCCCATATTTTTTTTATATTTGACCCGACCGACCCACCCTGGGTCGGTCCCCTGGGTCGGTCGGATGCAGAGAGCTCCGGTTCTGGGAACTTCAACTCGACCAACCCAGCCAGGGTTGGTCCCCTGGGTCGGTCGAATGTAGAAGCATCCCGATTCAAAATTTTCAGCTCGACCGACCCAGACAGGGTCGGTCCCCTGGGTCGGTCGAATGCAGAAGCATCCCGGGTTGAGTAATTCCAGTCCGACCGACCAAGACAGAGTCCGTCCCCTAGGTCGGTCGACTGCAGAGACTCTTCCTCATGTGCTTATTTTACTCAATCTTTTCCACAAGTGCCCTAGTATGTTTTAACATCATTTTGGCGCTTCAAAAACCCTCCTAATTCATTGATCAACTCCTCACTTAACTCATTTCTCAAGTCTTGGTTGATTTATACAATTCTCCACTCTTAATCTTCCCTCTCGAGTTCTTGCTACAGATTTTGTTTTCTTTCTCAGTTGTTCTCCAATTAGTGTTGTTCTAATACTCATCATTCATTATTTTTATTACCCCATTCTACCTATCTACACAATCATCTCTAATCTAGTTTCCTAGGTGGTTAACTACTCAAGTTTAACACTAAAACACAACTAATCAACCTAGGTTGTTTCTACTCATCCAAGCACCTAAGTCATTTAGTTTCTACAGAAATTTTGACTTAGTTCCCCTACAATTCTATCATTCCCACCACATTATTTTTCAGTCCTAGCATCATCAACTAACCATATCCTCAAGCGGCACTAGCAACACACAATTTGTTCAATATATTCACACGTTTTTCCTGCACAATGACAATCTACTTCCCCTTGGCTTCCAAGCCTTTAATCATCATTTAATCAACACTAAAACAACTTAATCATGTTCCTCATTATGCCACAACATAACCCATACTCAAACCAATATAAATTTCTCATATTCAAGCATTTAAACCCTGTTCCAAAGGTCACACAAAACCCACTCATGGTAAGTGCATTTACCTTGGATTTCTAGATTTCTTTTCTCTCTTCCTTTCTCCTTTCGTCCTTCTTCTTATTTTCTTTGTTCTCGTTCTTGGCTCACTAATTCAGTAATGCTACACCCCACCAATGAACAACAATTCCCACTTAGGACTAGTCCTTATTTAGCCTAGGGTTTAATCACATGTTTAAGGTTTAAAGGAGGCATTACCTTACCACTAATTAGATGGAGTCTTGGACAGCAACAATGGCTACATTCTAGCACCCTTTTGGAGCTCAAAAACCGGCTGGAACAAGGGGGGGGGGGGGGGGCAAGGCTCAAAAATCTGAAATTTCTAAATTGAAGAAGAGAGCCAGAAAGGAAGATTTTTGAGTTTCTTTTTACCTTAGAATAACAAGGAAATGAAGGAGCTTCCAATGGTGGTCTCAAACCTTCAAATGAGCTTCAGCCATGGAAATGAAAATGAAGCTTTTCAGATTTTGAGAAGATGGAAATGTTGCCCAAAGAGAGAGGAGTTCAATGGTGTAATTTTGTAGCATTTGGAGGTGATTTGAGCCTTCAAAAGTTGGAGAGAAGTGTTGGGCTGGTAGAAGAAATGCAAATCTCCATGGGAGAGTTTGAGGAGGAAGAAGAAGTCTGAATGAGGGGAGAAAAACGTGAGAGAGGGAATGAGAGTAGGAGAGAGAGAGACCCACTTTGCTTTTTGCTTTTGTTACTTTATTTCTTTGTCTTTTAGTGCATAAGGAAGGAAATAAAGAAGAGGGGGGGGGAAGTGGAGCCGTCCCACACACACACACAATGTGTTTTCTGATTTTTATTTACAAAGGGGAAGGTTAGTTTGGTTCTATTACACTTACACCCCCACAACTTCTCGTTTTTTGCACTATTCACTAACTGGAACCCGTTTTCTGAAATTTTCTCATTTAATTGATTTTAATGGTTCTAGACCTTCACTAAGGTTTAATTATGGCTATTTGATTGACTATAATTCTTACGGGTCTATTTAATCCGCTTAAAGTCACGTTTTCCCGGTTTTCTCGAAAAACGCGCTTTAAGGTTCGTTTGTATTTTTAATCCGTTTTAAGGATCCGTTTTCTTCGGGAATTGTTCCCACGTGTTTATTTAGGCATAATTAAGCTTCTAAAATTATCATTACCCTAATTAATCACTGTTTTTAAGTTTGGGGTATTTCATGTTACACCATATAACACCATATGAGGTCTTGTATGGTAAAGCTCCAGATTACTCTATCCTAAAGATTTTTGGGTGCTTAGCATGGCCTAATCTCAGACCTCACAACCCTCACAAGCTAAGTTTTCGCACTGTTGAGTGTGTATTCTTGGGGTACTCTCACAATCACAATGGATACATTTGCTATTGTCCTACATCAAGGAGAAACTACATCAGTAGAGATGTTGTTTTTAATGAGTCACATTTTCCTCTCAGCTCCACAAAATCATCTAACCCACCCCCCGCACCCAATTCTGAGAGTATCCCTATGTTAGTTCCCTCCTCTACTTTTGATGGAGCTTCTCTCAGTCCCTTATCTTTTACCTCACAAACATTATCCCCAGCTTCTATCTCTGCTCAATCACCCACCACATCAAACTCCTCTAGCCCTGACCCTTCCTCCTCCACACAGTCCGCCCCCTCCTTCTCTTGTTACTCAACATCATGCCCCGCCTACTCCTACCTCTCTGACCCCCAACTAATCATCCTATAGTCACACGAGCTAAGGCTAACATTTATGAACCCTTAATGAGAACTGATGGAACTATTCCCCTGGTGTTCTGAAACTAGCCTAAAGCACATCATCTGATCAATCTCCAGTTTCTATCCCTGAGTCTCCTTCTTTCACTCAAGCCCAAAAGTTTCCTGTTTGGAGGGAAACAATTAAGGAGTATGATGCCTTAATAGCTACTGAGACTTGGGATCTTGTTCCTTTCAATCTTACTTATAATATCCTTGAGGTCAAGTGGATCCTTAAAACCAAGAAGACAGCTACAGGAGATATAGAGAGGAGAAAGGCTAGGCTGGTTGCTCAAGCTTACAATCAGGCTGCTGGGGTTGATTTTACAGAAACCTATAATTATGTGGTTAAAATGACTACTATAAGGGTTGTTATTTCGTCAAGCCCCCATGGCTTGGTCGGTAGAGGAGTGGTATTCTAGAATCAAAGGTTCTGGGATCGAAACCTACCCACTACCGTAACTATAAAAAAAGGGTTGTTATTTCTATTGTTGTCTCTTAAAACTTGCCTATAAGGCAACTTGATGTCCAGAATGCTTTTCTGAATGGAGTTTTAGAGGAGGAGGTGTTTGTAAAGCAACCTGCTGGTTTTGTTGATAAATCTACTCATGTTTGTCGCCTCAAAAAGGAACTTTGTTCATTTTCAAACAACAGACTGATGTTATTTTTGCTCTAGTCTACGTAATGACATTCCGATTACTGGGAGTTCCCTACAGATTCTACAGAAGCTTATTCTTAGTTTATCTCAAGCTTTTCTAGTTAAAGATCTGGGCTCCCTGTCCTATTTCTTAGGCGTTTCTGCTATACGAACACCTAAGGGTTTCCTACGCAGTCAGGATAAGTATATCTCTGATCTACTGGCAAAAACTCAATTATCTCATTTGAAGGATGCGTCTACTCCTCTACATTCCTCTCAAAGCCTATATGACAGCTCTTCCCCTATTTTCTCATAACCTACGCAGTATCGCAGCATAGTGGGATCATTACAATATATGGCCATTACTCATCAAGATATTCAATTCACACTTAGTCGTCTTTTTCAGTACATACATTCACCACAAGACACACACTAGAAATATGTAAAAAGGTTATTGAGGTACCTGAGTAACACAAAGCATCTGGGTATATTTTTCTCCGCTACCCCAATCGGTCCTCTTGAAATCTTCTCGGACGCTGACTGGGCCGGTGCTCACCTTGACCGCCATTCCACCACTGGTTTCTGCCTCTATCTGTCTCATTGAGTTCAAAGAAGAGGGGTTCCATTGCGCGCTCCTCCATGGAAGCTGAATTTAAGGCGGTGGCGCTTGCAACTATAGAAGGCATTTGGATTCTCCAGTTACTTAATTAAGGAATTGGGGATTTTATAGCTAAAGAACTGATCTTGTTTTGCGACAACATAAGTGCCACTTACCTGAGTCGCAATCCGTTTCTCCATAGTCGCATGAAGCATGTCGTCGTAGACTATTTCCTTGTCCGCGAACGGGTTCTCAACGTAACCCTTACTGTTGCTCACATACCGGCGAAGGAACAAATCGCCGACAGCTTCACCAAGGGACTTGCTAATTATGCATTTCTGAATTTTTGGTCTAAGCTTCCTTTGCAATCCAGTTTGGACCGCGGGAGGATGAAGGCCTGATCTGCTTAGGCCCATTATATAAGTCATTCCTAGATAGGCCCAATATAATATGTTGCAGTCCAGTTACATAGTCCTATATATACATGTATATAGGTCTATAATTACATCAATAATAACTACAATGAATATACACATTATACATAAATTCTCTACGCCTTTAGGGTGATGGTCGCTCGCCCTTCACAATGGCCACCAGTCACTCGCCTTTCACCAGGGTTGGTGGTTGCCTACTCTTCTTAGTGGACGATCGGCCGCGCCGGCTTTTCAAGAACTTTTGATGAATCGTATTATTTTGTGTTTTTAAAGGTGAAAATGATGCAGAAAATGTGGATAAAGAAGTGTATGCACACAAGTCAACTTTTCAATATGAGTACATTACCTGGAGATAGAGAAGAGGCAGACAACAATCTCATTTCGTGCAGATTCCTAAAGCTTTAAATCTCATCAACACTAATGCAAGGATGCAAAAATGAGATTGCAGAGTTGGAGCCAAATGATGGTTATGTGTCGACTTCATCAATATAACTATTAACTTAAATTACAAAAATCGGTTATATCATATGTTAAATATTAAAAAAACATTTAATAACAAAAATAACATGCTTGTTGAAGTGTGATAATTAGAGTATTCTTTTAAGTGCTTAAGTTTTTTTTCTTTTAATAATTAGAGGTATTTTGCCAAATAATTCACTATAAACTCCTTACTAAAACACTCCCACCTGGATTAATCTATTTTTGTATTTTTTTACCTATACTTCCACATATAGTTAGAAAGAATAGCTCAGCAATGGAAAATAAAGGAATGACCACTTATGTGGCAGTATAGTCAACATCTGACTATGACTGTTTATGTGGTATATAAGTGAGAGAAAATTTGTACTAAAGTTTAAAGAGCTATAACTTGTAAAATTCAAGCCTAAAATGAGAATTTGTATCACTGTTAATCAAATTTAAGCTCTTCAAATCAAGTTTATTCATAGATATGTTTGGACCAAATCTAACAATTTTCATTTTATATGTTTTACGATGATCATTAAAATTTGTATTACAATTCATTAGTTAACCAACAGGGATTTAGATTAAATTTCAGAACTGATAATGAATTATTATTGTTTTTGTGGTGCATTATTATTTTTTGGTGTATTATTTTTGTTATATGGTGTATTTTAAACCTATATTTCGATCAGATATTTTTCTGACGTATAAGTTTTAGAACTTATTATAGATTATTATCGTTATGTGGTGTATTATTATTGTTCTAGAGCATATTTTAAACTTTATATGGTGAATCATAAGTCTCGTTGGTATGTACAAATATATACATGTAGCTAATATAAATTTTAAAACTTGTCATAATGTCTATGAATGGTCTTGTTTTGAAGAGCTTGAATTAGATGAACAATGGTGTAATTTTTTACATTTTACACTTATATTTTTTTTAGTTATAATCATTTAAAAAAATATCCACAAAAGTGTCAAATAGGCACCTTGTCAGGAGCCACAAGACTGCCATAGCAGCAGCCATGACATGTAGCCGCTGAAAAATAAATAGCGGCCAGGCTGCTCTATCTATTGTCTGTTCTTCCACATGCTATTTTTCTTATCTGTGAATAGTTCTTGGAACCCAAAGGGGGGGGGGTTTATTGATATCAGGGTCTTTTCTAAGATTGGTTTGACCATGGTCTTCTTCTACCTTAAGGCCTTATTGTAATACCCTTGATGTTTACCTCCCACATCGATTGGAGGGGAGAACGAACCACTCCTTATATGGGTGGGGATACCTCTCCTTGTTGTGAGGCCTTTTGGGGCTAGGAAACCCCAGGAACAAAACCGTGTGGCCTGCGTGCAGAGCGGACAATATCACAACAGTGGGATACTGGGGTGTTACACTTATCCTTGTTACCCTTTTTCGTGACATTTTATCCTTGCGGTGAGCTCTTACTTGACTTATGGATAATATCTCTGAAGTTGTTGAGGGCATGTCTTTTGTCTAAGACTACACATCGAAGGTATTTGGTAAGCATAAAGGTTTGTCTTGCTTCTTCTTGCATGTATGCATGGGGTGGGTTAGAAGATTTTGTGGGTTAGAAGATTTTCTTGGAGAAGAGTGCTTTAAGTCACAAAGTCTCATTTTTCTCCTTCTCGCCTTAGGAACTTAGCTTACTTACTCTCTTTCCCACCTAAGGCTGCCGACCTCACTCATCTTCTTCCTCTCATCCTCTTCTTTTCTTGATCCCATGGAAGAACATAAAAGTGCAAGACAAACCTCTCATCCATACTCTTACTTCTCTTGAATCTACTTCTTTCTAAGCAAATCTTCATCAACCAAGCAAGGAGAACACCAAACCACTTCCCACTTGTGTTTCTTCCAAAAATACACATCATTGGAAGCCAACAATAGTGAAGGAAACCATGGTGAAGCCTAGCTAGATTTAACCAAGCTTAAAGGTAAGAAAAGTGTTTTAAACCTTAAGCATTCCCTTTGATGTATGGAGGTCCCAAAATCCAACTAATCTATCTCTTTTTATTCACCTATTTTCATACATTTGAGCTCCATAATCCTTCATTGGCTGATAAAAAACAAGGCAAGAACAAGCTCAAGGCAAGGAAGACTTTAACCAAAAAGGTAGGTCTTGAAACTAAGGTTTTAGTGCTTAAACTTCCTTCTAAGTCTTAGATCTACCAAGATTTAAATTCTTAATTCCTCCTACAGCAGAGGCTGAAATTTGAAGCCAAAATCTCAACCTTGGGAGCTTCAAGGTTAATCTTACTCCTTAGTGCTCATTTTTGTACTTTAACCCTTAGTTATTCATATGATCATGTTTGGGAGTATAAAGACCCTAGCATTACTTCTACTTCCTCTTCTAATCATGGCCAAAAATTTAGCTTCATAAAGCCTTGTGTGGCTGGCCAAAAACAAGGAAGAACAAGGTGAAAAATCAAGGAAAACAACTATAAGCAAGGGTAAGCTTTGGAGCTAAGGTTTTAGAGCATAAAACTTCATTTGGTCTTTAAATATATACAAAGATATAATTTTCCATTAATGTTAATATAGGGCCAAAATTTAGAGAGCAAAATCTACATTTAGAGCATCAAGGTTAATGTTTAAACCTTAAGGCTTATTTTGGCATTTTGAGTTATTTATTGTTGGGTAAAGGTTATGGCTGAAAATGAGGGTTGAAAAATGGACAAATATGACCTAAGAATGAACCTAGATCTACACTAACATGTAAGATTTTATGTAAAACCAAACTCTGGACTTTATGGGTTATGTTAGGTCCGAAAATGGACATGTAATTATGAGTATTTTTGTATTATTGAAAGTGTACAATATGACTTACATTATGGCCAAAAGTATATGCTACGTTGGTGAGTATTTTGGTAGTTTTATCACTTCCAAAAGTTAAGGTTATTATGGAATAATGTTAGGTGTAAAAATCTGATGTATTAGGGGCTTTTTGAGTGAATAAAACTCTTCAAAAATCTAGTGGAAAAATACTTACGAAAATAGAATTTGTTTGGAAGAAGTTTGAGACAAATTTGGATTAAAATGTGATTTGGAGTTTATTGGATGTTTTGGTAATTATATGATTAAAGGGATAGGTTTGATAATACAATAAAATAAGGGTTGGAATGGTAATTATCAATAAGGCTGAAAATTAAGGTTTAATTGGGTGAAAAGTGAAAAAAATACAAGTTTAATAAGGTTTGGGAGTAAAATGTAAACTTTAGAAAAGTTGGGGTTATAGCTGATCAAATAGGCGGGTGGGCCGGGTTCGGGCCGGGCCGACATTGAATTTTAGGCCCGAACGGGCCTATATTTTTGTCCAAGCCCGTTTTTAAATTTTTCGGGCCGGGTCGGGCTAGGCCCGGACTATTTTAATCTTTGCCATTGCCCGGCCCGCCCGACCCAATTTTATAATTTTTTTATAATATTGTTAGTTTTTTTGAAAAAATATATAGACTATATAATATTAATATATATTAATATAATCTGATAATATTTGTGTAATATTAATATATATCTCTATATTTAAATAAATAGTACAAGGTATTATATAAAACTAATTTAAATATATTCCTTCCCATTTTCAATACTTAATTTTCTAACTCTAGGCATAAGAATTAAAGAGGAAAAGTTTAGACTATTTTACCCTTATTTTTTCATTAAGAATTGAAATAATTTGTAAATTAGAGTTGTAAAATAAAAGATGGGAGGGTAGAATTGGAAAGCAGATCACAAAAAAGGGTAGAACATCTTTTATTTTGAAACTAGGGAAAGAATCCAACAAATCATATACTGAAAACAAGGGGAGTATTATATTATATTTATAAATATCTATATAATAATAATAAATCGGGTCGGGCCGGGCTTAGTTGCGAGCCTAAAATTTTGCCGAAGCCCGACCAAGTTTTTCATTCGGGCCTGATTTGTTGTCCAAACCAGCCCAGAATTTTTTCTGGACGGGCTTTATTTCCGGGCCGGGCCGGGTTAGGCCACCGGGCGGGTCAGTTTTGATCAGCTCTAGTTGGGGTCAAAATGTAAATTTAGAAAAGTTATGTAGGGACAGAAGGAATTCGATCAAACCTAGGTGGAATTAGGGTTTTGACTAAATGAGAGAAAGAAAGATTGAAATTTGAATTTGGGAAGAATTAGTGGGAGATTTGAAAATTTGGAGAAATTTAAGGGGGAAATCTGAAAATTTGAGAAAAAATAGGTTGGTACAGAAATGGCAGATTGGGGTCTGTTTAGAATTTTGGAAAATTGGATTGGAAACTTTGAAATAATTTAGTGAAAAGTTGAAATTGGAAAATATTTGGAATTGGAGGGAAATTGAAAAGTTAGGAAAATAATTGGTGGGATATTTTAATATTAAATGAAATTTGGGGAAATTGGATTATAGGCGGGAAATATGAAAAATTAAGATTGATGGTTGGGATGAATTTGAGGATTACATAATATTACATTGAGTGTAAGGACCTTAATGTTAATGTTTAAGGTTTGTAGGAACTTAGGGAATTTATAATCCTTAGGAATGAATATGAATACTTAGAACTTGTAAGATAATGTTTAAAGATAACTTAAACCATTACATAAATGGTGAAGGGTTTAATTAAAATAAAGTGTTAAAGGAGATTAATAAGTTGGAATACTACTATAAGGTCAATAGAAATGAGTTGACCATATCGACTTTGACCATGTTGACCAAATTAATATGTTGATCGTCTTGAACAAGTGACAACGTTGACCGAGTAAAGTGTTGACCACATTGACCAAATCAACTAAGTTGACCAAGGGGTCAAGTTGACCAATTCATTGAATTAGTTGGGGAATTCAAGGCCTAAAGCCATCAATACTTAGGGTCAAATTAAAGTCCATACCATATAGTAAATTAAAGCAATATGAATATATATACATATGATTAAAAGGAGACAAATGTGATAAGGACTTAATCCAAAAAGTTGTATAAATTATACAACAATGTTCATACTAACAACGTGAGAGGATTAATGAACTAATCTAGGATTTGGATGCTTTAAGTAATAAAGTGATTAATAATGAATAATAATCATTGGGGTTAATTACAATGAGATAAGTAATTTCACAGAATATCATATTTATTTAAGGTTTATAGAGAATAAATACTTAGTATTATATTCCAGATCTAAGTGATTAGAGGACGGGCGTGGGATAGTACGCTTGCCTCAATCTTCGATGTAAGGTACGGTGTTATGTGATCCGATTGTTCCCGAGGATCACCTAGGGTTCGGATGTGTGATTAAGTGATAAGATGATATGTATGAATGCATGTTTATTGTGCCCTTGTGAATTATTTGCATGAACGCCTTGCACTATTAAATGTTCGTGAATATTATTCGAAATGAAACAAATGTTAATATACACTGTATAAGGATTGTGAGTAGTGATAAGAGATGTCACTTATGGAAGGATAATTGTAACACCCTGGATTTTACCTTAAATAAAAGCTTACGAAAATACGATTCTAACGGCGCAAACGGATCCGAAAACGGACTTCAAACGAGTCCTAAAACCAGCAAAACAATATTCGTCCGAACTTGTGTCTGGACATGGGAAGTTCGGACACAAGCCGAGAGTTTAGAAACCGGAAATTAGTAACGTCCGAACTTGTGTCTGGATATTGAAAGTTCGGACACAAGTCGGGAGTTAAACCCATGGGTGTCCGAACGTTGGTCCGAGCTTGTAAGTTCGGACATAAGTCGAAACTTATAAGTGAATTCGTCCTCGACTCCTCGCATGCTGTCCGAACATTGATGTCCGACAGATGTTCAGACAGACCCAATTCAGCGAAAACAACTTAAGTTCTCGGGGTCTGGCCGAACATTGATGTCCGGACGGATGTTCGGGTACAGGTCCTGAAATGCAAAATTTAATACGAAAACAGTGTTAGAAAGGCACCAAAATATTTACGAAATCTTTAGTAAACATGTAGAGATAGCAATAGGTACCACATAAAATACAGCGAAAACGATAATTAAAACAACATATGAAGATCTATGTACGATCTTTAATTTACCAAAGAATGTTAATCAGAACATCAAAATCAAACAGAACTTCAAATAGCAGCGGAATTAAATCATCCAGGGTATTACCGCCACACTCAATATCCATTGAGTGCTCAGGCTAAATTCAACAAATAGTAATCTCAAAACATTTCCCAAATATTATACTTAAAGAAAAATGTTTCCAAAACAACAATCCAGAACAACAATCATCTTTCCTAACTATGTGAGCACATTCCCAATTCCCCAAATCAACCATCAGTACCTGTGATCAGAAAACAACAGACAAAAACGCGAAAGGATCGCACAAATCAGATAAACTGAGTAAATCCTACCTCAATGTGTAAAATACATTTTAAAGTTCATTTTATCCGTTTACCAATCAGACAAGAGAGTGATGGAGTTTGAATAATTAAATCGCTCTTCCAGAAACTATAATTACCAATAAAATCAAGATGGAGCTTTCAACAGGAGATAACCACAATTCCAAACACGGGGTCACCTATGGGACCCCAAAAAATAATTCCAGGTGATAAGTGTCTAAATGAGCATGTTTTATGGGTGTATTTCATATATTATATCAGCACTTTTCTGCTCATTTCTCACTTATCGTATGTTTTTCCTCTAGTTTATGTTTTATTGATAATCTCACAAATTTATTGGTTTAAACATGAGGAAAACCAAGCTGGGAGTGAAGTAGATTAAGAGAAGAACGTATAGGCGCAGACGGCTCAGAAAACGGAGCCCAGACGAAGAATCTAGAGCTAGTAGAAGAAATAAGCTTGACATCGCGATAACACGCGGTCTTCTCACAGGCGACCGCCTCATAACTGGCGGACGGTGATAGAGGCTACCGCCTCTTAAACTCGCGGACGAGGCATAGGCAACCGCCTCGCGGTCAACATAGAGGCTACCGCCTCTTAACTCGCGGACGAGGCATAGGCAACCGCCTCGCGGTCAACATAGAGGCTACCGCCTCTTAACTCGCGGTCACCACACAGGCAACCGCCTCGCGGTCAACATAGAGGCTACCGCCTCTTAATCTCGCGGACAACACAGGAGTTACCGCCACTTATTGGGCTGGTACCAGCAGGCGGACACCAATAACCGTGACTAATTATCAGTCGCGACCAGTATCTTCTTCGCGCCGTCGTCGTCTGCAACTCGCCCGACTCGCCCGCAACTTATCCATCTACTCCGCACGCGTATTCAGTCTGTCCCCTGCGCAATCAATGAAGCAATCAATGCCCTCTTCATCTGCAATCAAATTCGTACGGATCCAAACCTCTATATAAACCCACCACCTTAACTGCATAAACACACCACGCACGACGGGAGTCTGAAGAAACCATTCACCACACTCACCCATTCGCTTCCACTTATATTTCCTCCCGTATCACCACATCATTCCACACTCACACAGTAACAAAAGAAATAGAAGAGCAGCAGTGAGAGCGAGAACAGACCAGTTCTTCCTCTGAATTAATGTCAAAATCTATCTGTGTAATCTTCTTATCTCCGTTAATGACTGAGTAATTTTCATTTGTATCCTAGGATGGGGGTTTAATTTCTAATATTACGTAATTAATATTTATCACCTGTTTCTCTCATTTAACTTGTTTTAATTCCTTTCAACTAATATTGCTAAATGCTTTGCGCGACAAACGACTGCATTTATTTGGTAACTATCAACATATGATTTTGAGATAGTCTAGGTACCACAAAGGAATTAATCTTGATATTTACACTCCGGACTGAGCAGGAAAATATTAAGGCTTTTATTAAGAGTTCGTAACTGACAATTATTAACTCTAATAGGCAATAAATAATTGAGACAAGGTTATAAATATGTTTAAGTAATTTAGGAAATTCCCCCGCTATCCTAGGATACATTTTTCCATTCACATCAATTAATTCACCTTTTTACTGTTTTTATTATTTCTGTATTAATTTAACAACAAATCAAGCTTGCCTCCGGCTAAACCCCTTTTTACAGTTTTTAAGTAACTACCAAGACTAGGGTAAATTGAACAATCTCCCTGTGGATACGACACTCGTTATACTACTACGACCGGGAATTGTTTGCAGCCCGACGTTTATAATTTGAGTTTCTAATTTCTTTCTTTTATGTAAATTACACCTGTTCTAAACCACTCAGAAATAACACTCTGCACCAGGATAGTCACCTATGGAACCGTCAAACACCACCTCACCCTAAGTTCTTAACTGTGCACACCCCGTATGAAACAACAGTAACATTGAGTAGATCATGGAGCTTAGCTGTAGTCATTGTATGTAGTGCAAAAGATAACGATAATGGGGAGCACCTATGGGCTCCAAAGACATAATAATCATTCCTGTGAAAGTCTCCCCAAAATCATTATCCAACCATCACCAAAAATATTCCAATTCAACCGTTTCCAAAATGTGGGGAATAATCCCAATTTACGAAACCACAATTTGAGAATAAATAATCTTTCACCCAAAACCTTTTCCTTCTCCAAATTGCAAACCATGAAGTCAAACAAACATGAGCATAGAGATTTACCTGACTAGACAAACAACTTCAGGAGAACAATCCAACAAAATCACTAGTAGCACCCTTCGTCGTATCTGGGGTCTAAATTCATAACGTCCAGCAATAAAAAACTACTAGTCACTACTGAAGTAAATTACAACACCATCTATGTAGTAGACCTTACCCGTCGTAATTCTAGATTGGCACCAGGGAAGAACTTCTAGGAAGACAAAGGGAGAAGAGATTTTGTAATTGAAAGAGTAGAAGCATAGCAATGTTGTAACGCCGCTGGTGGAGATGGAAGTGGAGATTGTGAGTTATAAATAGAGTTTTATTTTGTAAAGGAATAAAAGAGAAATTAATATCTAATGTTGTAATAATCTGTTGGAGAAAATAAACTACAAAATAATCGATTTAAGGAATGTAAAAGTATAACGTTGTCGATTGAAATTAAAGTGAGGAAGAATATAATTTATTTGTGGGAAAGGAAAATAAGGAAGTGGTTGTAACAGTGATTGGAGGTAGATTTATCAAGTATGGAAATAAATAGTAAATCAGATGGTTAATTAAAATAGATAGAAAGTAATACGGTTTGTCCGTTGCGAAGAGATAGAGATGAGCATGATTATCTCTAAGGAGAGATTTAAATATATATATATAGGTAAAATATTAACTCGAATAAAAAGGAAATATTGTTAGGCTAATAAAAGACTAGAATAATAATATTAATTAAGTCTTTGAGAAGCGGGAGGATTTTATCAACATATAATTAATTCAGAGGAAGTAAAACTAGAATCGAATTCTTAAAATTAAGAAGACGTTGTAAGGTCTATAGAGCATGGAGATAATAGTTTTAAATAATATCGGAGAGAATAAGGAAAGTATATATGCTTATAATCGATTTAGGAAGAGGAAGGAAAATAAAAATAAGATAATCGTTTAACTTTCCTGGGCCCACTAATAACACTAATCTCGGGCTATCCACCCCTACCATATTCGTTCTAATATAACGATTAGCTTACTTACGTCGACTATCCATTATACTTATCCTAACTCAAAATTCGTTGGTATTTCAATAATAGTACAATGATATTATCCCTAATTAATCTAAGAAAAGTTCTTAGGTAGAGTAACGGTAATACTGTTCCTATGAGAAAGTAAATTCATAATGTGGAAATATTCTAGACAAGTTCTAGGAATTTAGTAAGACCTAAAAGACATATGCACATTTGAGAAGTTATTCACTATAAAACCTAAGAATGAATCTTAGGTGTGTAGATTAAGAGAACGTAATCACATAGTGAGATATTTGAGTGTGGAGGAAAATTCAGATGGTTGGTTGCGCATTGTGATCATAAGAGGATTACTGAGATCGGGTCCACGCTAAGTATTTGAACCCAATGAGTCAAATTGATCATTGGTTGCATACAATACCGTTGGTGTTGGCTTCTGCTAGTAGGCTACCCGCCTGATAATTGGGAATGAGGAATTGGATGCACTACCCTTGGTGTTGGCTACTACCAATAGGTTACCCGCCTCAGAATAGGGAAGGAAAGAGAAAATATATCACCTTCTAAAATGGTGTTTTGTTAAGTGATAAGAGATTAGTAGATAATGCAACAAAACATTAGTTTTACATTACAAAACACAAGTAGTTTCATGAACCATTGGAAAATGAATTACGGGGCCTTGAAGGCCAAATAACGAGAACAGCTTGAAACGACTTTCATAGCGTTATTACCTTGAAACATGATTATTGGAGTTGATTTTGTGAATGTTATGACCATGTATGTTGGATGAATCATTAGAATGTTTTAAAGTTATGTTATTACATTTATGTTTCTTTAAATTGGAACGCATGGAACCGCATGTTAACTATGACCAATTAGCTTAAGGAGGGTCTGAGGTTGCATGACGGTTACATAATGACATACTCAATAGTAGGATGATTCCGTACAACAACAAATGTTTACAGATTCATAGCCAAGGATCGACATCGGAGTGCGGGGTCGATTAGATAGTGGTATGCTACTTTTTGGATTATAATTTGTAGGGTATATGTTGGTATAGATTAAACTGCTCACATTTTGGATAAGCGTTATAGATTAAGCTATCTTAGTTATCATAACATTGTATTGTATAAGTATTTGAAAGTCTTGTTACTCACATGGGTGAGTAACAGCGGTAACACTCGTTGTTAGTTGGTTGTATATATTTCCGCTGCTTTGGTTTACTTAATTATGCTAAGGATCTGATTGAGGTGATTACGAAGTAGGGGTGTTACAATCGAAGCCTTTACACTTTCGGGCTCGGAGACTAGGAGGAACTCAGGATCATCAAGTAGCCTTCTCATAGCAGTTGCATCCACCTTGGAGTTGGCCTCATTAGTTATATGATTGCCCTCTGGTGCTGGATCTTAAGACTATTCACTTTGTCACACTTGAAGTTGTCGGTTGTGACACCTATCTTACTGTAGTTAATACTCTCATTATACCTTAGCTCTATGCCATTCAGGTTGACCCTCCTATTTGACGGTTCATGGAAAATTGTTTGTTTTATGTCTTCATTGATGTGTAAGTCCAAAACCTAACCAATCATCACTTTGCTACTTTTCTGGCAAGAACACCTTGACAATAGGGTCCATGCATATGATCCTTGGGCTCATGTTGTCAATTATTCATCAATCGGTCCTTCATAGATGTGAGATTCCGCGTTTGATCTGAGATTAGGGTCTCATTAACGGGTTGGGTTGTGGATTGTTGGACAAAACCTCCATTTCAGGTCTGGGTGTGATGCCACGAGCTTGTGGCATCTAAAGTTGATCATACATGTCATGTATGAAAAAATAACCTGACAAGCCCGAGCCTAAATTTCGAGTAAGCTTAGACAAAGAATCAGCCCAAAAAATACCTGGCCCAGGCTGTAACACATTGTGAAGCCCAAGAACAAGCCCGGGGTCCGACCTAATTTTGTAATTATATGTATTTTTTAATTTCTACATTAAATTTAAATTCTATAATATATATAACCTTTTCAAAAGATGTAAAATTTATTTCGAGAAAGGGACGTGGCCTTCGTCCTTCTCATGAGAAGTACTCCATAGTCAGTGGCGGAGACAGGGGTGTTCTAGAGGGAGCAAAACACCACATAACTTTGTTAAATTATACAAAATTACAGTGTAAAAGTTTTTTTTTTAGAAAAATTTAATAAAAGACCCCCCTAACTTTTTATAATTCTGTCTTTGCCCCTCTCAACTTCTATTTCTAGCTCCGCCCCTGTCCATAGTGATTGTCAGTTGTCTTGGTTGTTTCGTGTAAAACTAATCATAAGAGCTAAACTCCAAGTAGTTCGAGCTAGACGGCATCTAGTTTTAACCCTCGTTCTTGTTGAAGGGTTCCCTGTTGTCAAGAATTTGTTCTTGATGATGCCCATGGGATGGTACGTTGATGTGAGTGAGACGATGGAAAGGTTAAGGCTTTAATGATGGTGAAAAGTTTCCACAGACAACGGCAATAAAGTTAGTGTGTGGACATGCTTAATGGTTGGTCATTTGTTTAAATGTGGAATAATGAGTGCAAAGGACAGTTAGTGGGACAAATTGATAAAAGGGTTTATGTGTTCATTCAAGAGACTTAGTCCACAGTGTCTACAACAAATGTTTCACAAGAATAAGAATATGAAAAATACAAGTCCTTAAGTGCAAGAAAGTGCGTCTCTCCCCTACTTTTTTTTACTATTTATAGGCAATGAGAGCAATCTTCTTTAACATCATGGTTTCGATCCATGATGGCAATTGATCCACCTACTTCCATGTGTGCCCGCCTGAGTGGTTTATTGTGTAACTCGTTTGAACCCATAACACACTTGACTCACTATGGAGGATTAACCGTCCAAAGGAAAAAAAAATGTAACTGGAGTAAAAGGAGGCTCTGGCGGACAACCAACAACAAACGTTATTAGGAGATTGCCCCGGGTTTGAAACGTAGCAAACACACCTTCTAGAAAAAATTTTATCGCTCTGAAAGAAGGCGATTCAGGAGCGATTTCTTAGGCGATTTCCTACGTCTTTTGTTTTCCAGTCTGGAGAAGTTGCAAGGATAGCATGGGAGTAGACGTTATATCTACTTCATTAAATCCATGCAGTTGCATTAAGTTAAAAGCAGAAGTGATGGATATCAGTATAATCATTATTATCAGCCCAAATCTAAGGGCCTATGAGTGCCCACGCAAGTTTGGAAAATACGTGGCTTCATCTCAGGCTCTTTCCAACAACTTTCTTAATGAAGCTAGGCTTCTCTCTGGAGTCTTTTCTCCCTTGTACGTAGAGATAGTAGAGGTAGTAAAGCATTTGAGCTTCGATTTCTCTTCAGTTCTTGGATATCTGATCACGGTTATTGTTCGTTGGTTAATCTGGTGTGGTGTCGTTACCATCAAGAGAGGCTATATTAGCAGGAACTACAATGGAAGTTGGGTAAGTGCTTTGGTTATAGTCAAGAGTGATACGAGCTTCATAGTTAGAGAGGTGAGACTGAAGATCCTTTTGATTATGGAGAGTATTCTATCCAAATGGTCTAACCTCAAGATCCACCCGGGAGAACTAGAGAAAGTGGAAGGAGACCTTCTCTGTCAAGATGCTCGAAGTTCAGAGCTAGCCAACTCGCTCTTGGGCAAGGTGTGGCATCCAAGCAGAATTTCGGCCAAAGCTCTTCAGAACTTCCTTGTCCACATTTGGAAACCAAAAGCACCTTTCACAGTTAGGGAAGTTGGTCCAAACAGGTTTACCTTCTCCTTTAACTCTGGAAGTGATGTTACCCATATTATTTCCAATGGCCCGTGGCATTTTCATAATAGGTTGTTAGCGACTATGGCCATAGATCCTTCAATGCATATTGATGAGCATTTTCCCAATAAGATCAAGATTTGGGTGGGGATTCACAACCTTCCGATGATGTTTTTTAATAAGAGTTCAGCCATTACGCTTGGAAACAGGATTGGGGTATTTGTTAGCTGCCCGGATAAGTTTAATCCCTTGTCAGCAAAAGTTCTTAAGGTGCGGGTTGAAGTGGAAATCACAGAGCCTCTGTGTAGAGTTCTCATTATCAATGATGGTGCTAAAGACAGGTGTTGTAGATTGTCTTATGACAATCTGCCTAACTTTTGTTTCAGATGCGGTAGGATGGATCATATGTCTGTAGAGTGTGGAGTTAAGAAAGACAACAAGCTCGAACCAGACAGATATGGTGCATGGCTGAGATCAGAATACGCAGGGTCAATAGCAGCCCTGTCCGAGGACTTCTTAATGAACCAAAATCTCAAGCTTCTGGGGGCCCCTGAGAAAGGAAATGGTATTAGAATCATGGAGCTCCATCAGGATTCTCAAGTAAAGTGCAGTAATGATTTAAGCAGGGTTGGTAATGATATCAGGGTCTCTCCTGTAAAGGAATCAGAAGGAAACAGGCAGGAGGATGTGGATTCTATCAGAGATCTTGAGCTTCTGTCTGGGAATCCCATTTTAGAGCACAGAACTTCCATGTGTTCTGAGACTCTTGGATTTGAGGGGCTAAATGCGGGTAGCTACGATCTGGATGCCAATGTAGTGGCCACAAAGTCTGGGCAGGCAGGCTTACAGGAAGGGGTAAACCCAATGGGAAAGGAGATTTCTCCAGAGGTTCCTCCTGGTTTCGAACACATCATCCCTGGCAGTAGTCCTAAAGCATGTGAGAATTATCCTGGGGATGAGCACAATGAAAATGATGCTACTAAAAGAGACTTTTATCAGGCTTTTGATTGGGCTTCTGCTCTGGCCAGCTTCAGTTCTCACTCGTCTAAGAAAGTTAAGGCCAATGATAGTGCACAAGAGGACATAGATAAATCCATCTCTCAGATTATGAAAGAAGCGGAGGCAGTCAACAAAGGCAAGGCTAAGTCTAAGTTGCTAAGCAATGAGGAGAAAATCTCGGTTAATAAATTCCTTCAGAGGGAAGGAAAAGGAATCGTGTTCAAGTCTGGTATGAAGGAAAAATCCATCACTCTAAAAATCAAAAGGAGGAAAAGTGATAATCTGAAGTCTCCAGTAGTTAACTCGCCTTCAAAGGGAGCTAAAACTAAGGACTCTTCAGAGGAAGCCCATTCTCAGTCACAGGCAGACCTTGCTTTGGAGCAAGGCTGCCAAGGGAAATGACTTGCCTAAGCTATAACTGTCGGGGGCTGGGTCGGCCTCAGGCAGTTAGTTGGGTGAGAGATCTTCTCAGATCAAAATCACCTGATTTGGTATTTCTAATGGAGACCCACAAAACAGTTGAAGAAATGCAGATTCTCGGTAGGAAGTTTTCAGATTATGATATTCTAAGTTCGGATAGTGTTGGCAGAAGCGGAGGTTTGGCTTTATTGTGGAAAAAAGACATCAAAGTAACTAAGATTAACATCTCTAAGCATCACATTGCTGTAGAGATTCTTTTTCCTGGAGGTCTCTTGTTTAATCTGACTGGTTTTTATGGATGGCCAGATTGGAGGCTGAAACACCTTTCCTGGAAACTGTTAAAAGAGCTTAGGAAACAAGCTGTGTTACCTTGGATAGTTGTAGGAGATTTCAACCAAATTATGTGGAATTCTGAAAAACAAGGCGGTAGGAGGAGAAGGGAGACTGACATGGGACTATTCAGGGAAGCAGTAGACAGCTGCAGTCTCTCTGATGCGGGTTTTTTTGGAGAACCTGGTACTTTCACTAACAAGCAATTTGATGGTAATAATCTGTCTATCAGTAGACTAGACAGAGCCCTGGTTTGTGAGCAGGCCCAGATCATGTTCCCTATGTTATCAGTTGAGCATCTTCAGTGGGAACATTCAGATCATAGGCCAATTCTAATCCATTTCTTCAAAGTTCAGAGGAAGAAGAAACACATTTTTAGATTTGAATCAGCTTGGGCGGAGGAGGAAAAATGTCTTAGCATTGTGACAGAAGTCTGGGGAGTTAGAAGCAGGAATCTGGATCAGAAAATTCTGGCTTGTGCTAAAGCCCTCTCAAGTTGGAAAGGGTGGTCTTTTACTAAGATAAACTGGAAGTTTAGGAAAAAGAAAGAAGAACTTCACATGCTTAATCAGTTGCAACCTTCTCTGTGGGTGGAGAATAACAGAAAGAGACTCCTGGTGGACTTGGAACTTCTCTCTTTCAAGATTGAATCATGGTGGTGTCAAAGATCCAGACAGCAGTGGATCTCAGAGGGAGACAGAAATACCAATTTTTTCACTCAAGAGCTTCGGCTAGAAGGAAAAGAAACTATATATTTGGGCTCCACAATCCTTCTGGTAACATGGTGTATGATTGGAGTATTGAATTCACAGCTAGGAATTACTTCCAAGATCTGTTTCGAACTGTTAATCCTTCAACTGATCCTAGATTCTTGGATGCAGTTAGAGGAAGGCTATCTCCAGAGCACATCTCCTCTCTTCAAACCCCTTATTCAGCTTCAGAAATCATCTCAGCTGTGAAAGATCTCAATGGCAACAAGGCTCCAGGCCCTGATGGCTTTAATGGCAGTTTCTACAAGAGGTACTGGAGTGTGGTGGGCGAGCAGGTTACTAATTCTGTTTTGGCTATTCTTCAAGGTAATCAAATCTCTGATCTGACTAATCAGTTTTATATAGCTCTAATCCCAAAATTGAAAGGTGCTGTTAATATCAGAGATTTCAGACCTATTGCCCTCTGTAATTTTGTTTACAAAATTGTGTCTAAAGTCTTAGCAAACAGAGTAAAGAGGATCTTACCTGATATTGTTTCCTCTAATCAGTCTGGTTTTGTTAAGGGGAGGCTCATATCTGATAACATCATTATTGCTGGCGAGATTATGCATTTTCTCAAGAAAAGTAAGGCTGTTAAAAGGGGGCACTTTGCTTTAAAGATGGACTTGAGTAAAGCATATGACAGATTAGATTGGAATTTTATTAAGGATATCCTCTCTGAAATGGGTTTTCCTGCGGTGTGGCTGTCTCCAGTCATGAATTGTATCTCCTCTACTAAGTGTTCTGTCCTGATTAATGGCTCACCAGGAGATTTCTTTTCGCCCTCTAGAGGAATTAGGCAAGGGGACCCCTTATCCCCTTTCCTTTTTATTCTAGCTCAAGAAGCTTTCTCTAGCTACTTAAATAAAGCTGAGAGTTTGGGTTATTTCAAAGGCATAAAGTTGTCCCCTTCAGGTCCACCTATCAACCACCTTGCTTTTGCAGATGATTTGCTGGTTTGTGGTCAAAGTTCAATGCAAAATGTTAGTTTTCTGAAAGATACTCTCGAAGCTTTCTTGTTATCCTCAGGTCATGCCATTAACAGTCAGAAATCTGAGATAGTTTTTAGTAAAAAACTCAATTCCCACTGCAAGACTCAGATCTGTAGTGCTCTAGGATATGAGGAAACTCTTTCTTTCCACAAGTATCTGGGCCTTCCCTCGGGTTTGGGTAGGAACAAGAGCCAAATATTCAGTTTCCTTATAGAGGCCATCCGCAGGAAAGTCACTAGCTGGGGTAAACCCATGTCTCAAGCTGGTAGAACGGTGCTTCTCTCTAGTGTGCTCCAGGCTCTTCCTATCTACACTATGTCTCTCTTTCAGCTTCCCAAAGGTATTTTAGATAAAATTAATTCTCTGCTAGCTTCCTTCTGGTGGGGTGGGAATTTGTCTAAAAAAAGTATGCATTGGCTGAAGTGGGAAGAAATCTGTAAGAGTAAAGAACTAGGTGGGATGGGATTTAGATCAGCAGAAGCTTTCAACAAAGCTTTGCTTGCCAAACAGACTTGGCGGATCCTAGTAGACCCACACTCCTTGGTAGCCAAGACGATTAAAGGGATTTACTTCCCTAATGGTGAGCTTTTGCAGGTGAAAAAAAAAAGATCAGATAGCCCTATTTGGTCTTCCCTAGTCTCCTCTCTGGATTTGCTAAAAAAAGGAGCTAGGAAAAAGTTAGGAAATGGGAAAGACACTAGTTTCTGGCTTGACCCTTGGCTGCAGAGGCCTACTTCTTTTAAAATCTTCTCCCCCAGACCTACAAGTGAAGATAGAGTTACTGTCCATCAATTCTGGGATGAGTCGAGTAATGATTGGAACTACCATCTTCTCCACCAATTTCTGTGGGAAATTGATATAGAAGAGATCAGGAAAATTAATATCAGACCTCATGATGAAGATTCCTGGACATGGCATCACACCAAAGATGGTTGCTTTTCTGTGAAATCAGCATATCAAGTTGCTATTTCTATATCCCAAACTGCTACTCCCTCAGCTAGTGAAGTTAAAGGGGATTTAGTTAAAAGAGTCAATAAGTTGTCTTGTAGCCCGAGAGCTAAACTTCTGTTCTGGAAGTAACAGAAACATAGTGCCATGCGTTGCTAATATTGCTAGAAGACTAGGAGGATCCTCTTCTTGCTGCTTCTGCGGTAAGCATGACACCATGTATCATACCATGTTTGATTGTATTATGGTCAGGAAGCAGTGGGAGGGTATTATCCAGCTAAACCATGATTTCTCTCCTGATGATATTGATACACAGGAGTATATCTTCGCAGAAGCTGATAAATGGCCTAATGATAAACTCGAGAATGTGATCAACACGATGTGGGTGGTGTATGATGCAAAGAATTATGTTAGACATAATCCTGAGTTATCCTGGATGACTTTAATTGAAGCTAATCAAGCTTTTGTAAAGGCAGCTAGGATAGATCGGGAAAACAGAAAGCATAAGGCTGTGCCTAAGTATGAGTGGATTCCTCCTTTGTTTGATGCAATCAAAATTAACTGTGGCTTGAAAAAGAAAAGAGGACATACTATGGTATTAGCAGGTTCTATAAGAAGGCATGATGGTTTAATTCTGATGGCTTTTAACAGGAAGATGAGTCCCTCTTGTTCGGAGATGAATGCTGAGCTTCAGGGACTGGTTTTCGCTTTGAAGTGGGCTTATGAAGGTGGTTATCAGAAGATTGAGATTGATGTGAGCAACCAAGGCATCCTCAACTTTTTGAAGAACAAAAATGAGCAGCAAGACAGGCTCCTTTCCAATGATAGCTGGGAGCAGCTATTTTATATATCTCAAGTTTGTAATATAAGTAACTTATCTCTTGATAATTCAGTTATGAACTTTCCTATTAAGTTAATTTCCCTTATGTACAATAGATTAGACTGTTTTAAAGTTTGGGTGGGAGATAATATCCCCTACAAGATCTGTATTTCTTGTACTTTTGATATGGGTGTTATCCAAGACGAATGAAAGGAAACAAGTTTATGATAAAAAAAAACAACAAACGTTATTGGGCCATCAGGTAATAAATCCAAATTGGAGAAGCTTTCAGCAAGCAATGAGGGTGAACATTGACCAAGATGTGGTTGAGCTACGAAGAAAAAAAAATGTGGCTGAGCTACGAACTATCCAGATTGATTTTTGGGGGGTAATGCAAGCATCCACGTTCTATATTAAAGATTAGGACCTTTTCTTCTTTCAGTGATGATTAAAAGAACAAGACTGCTTGTAAGTTTTCGTGGCTGAATATTCTGATGTCAAAAACCGTTGTGCTCCCATCGTGCTAGGGAACTTCTCTGCCTTCCTTGCTTCAGTTTGTATAATAACTCTAATACATTACAGTTTTGGGAGGGATGTAAATCTGGATCTACCTCCAAAAGAGGATAATGGTTAATAGATGCAAGATTTCAATAGAAAGAAAAGGAACAACGGCGTTAAGTAAATAAGATAGCAGAGTTGGAGGGAGTATTATACAAATGTCATACGAACCATTCAACAAAAGTGAGAAGTTAGAAAAAAATTCTGAAATAACACTCCATAACAAAAATATTACTTATATTAACCTCCAACCAAAACTAATTTTTAAAATAACATTCCGGGAGAAATCATCTCTTCAAAAGACGATTTCATTAATTGTAGAAGCTAAAATCGTCTCTTCATAAGACGAAAGAGAAATCGTCTTTTGAAAGGACAATTTCTCTCTGAGTCACACCGAACCATCGCAACGTTTCAACACTTGAAATTTTCTTAAGTGTTGGGTAATAGGTGAAATCATCTTTTCAAAAGACGATTTCAATTTCAATAATTTGTGAAATCATCTTTTGAAGAGACAATTTCTCCCGGAAGTATTATTTTAGGAATTAGTTTTTGTTGAAATTTAATATGAATAATATTTTTGTTGTGGAGTGTTATTTTGGACTTTTTTTCTGAGAAGTTACTCCGAATACCGAAAGCAAAAAGTGCTCCTCAAAGAACAGTCGAGACAGCTAAGACGTCATAAACCATACAAACTTACCAAAACTGTCACGTCAACCAAGGGTCATTAGTGACCAACTTTCTACTCAATCCAAACAAAACAACTCCCCTGTCAAGCTGAACTGATCCCCCAAGATTCCCCAACACATCTTTGCCGCAATCACCTCGATCTGCTATGATAAGCTTACCAGGCGGTGTCTCAAAATTCAATGATAAGCCAGCTTACCTTTATGGGCTTCCCTTTGTCTTTAGAGGAATACTGAAATTAAAAAAAATGTGTGCAACGACATAATATGAAATAACTATTCGTTGAAACAGAAACTCCACCAGTACACAAGTCAGAGCAGGCAGCATTTCTCAAGCACAAGTATTTGAAGTCTGAATAAAAAATATGCACATTCAAATGATTCCTCTAACACAGCAAGGACAGAAACCTGCTACTCTAGATGGTTAAAGAAACCTCAACCGGAATAACAAAGCAGAAGCTTCAACCAAAGAAGGCAAACTCATTGGCGGTAGTTTGGTGGGGGTGGTGGTGGCATATCTCTCTGCCCCTGGTTGTATGGATTTTCACCATGAGCACCATAATTCCCCTGTTGGTGCTGACCCACCCCAGGATGATGCTGAGGATAACCGCTTCCTCCACCCTGATAATTTGGCATATTACCACCTTGACCTTGCCAGCCAGAGTTTAAATAGCCTCCCACATTTGGGGCACCTCCCACGGGAGATCCACTACCCATATTGCCAGGTGGACCACCACTCATGTTAGGGTGCATCCCTCCTCCCATGGATCCAGGACTGCCTGTGTTAGGGGGCATTCCGCCTCTCATTGAGCCAGGACCACCCATGTTGGGAGGCATTTCCCCTCCCATGGGCCCACGGCCAACCATGTTGGGAGGCATTCCCCCTCCTGGGTTGTTCTGGGGGGGCATCTGTCGTCCCATGTTGCTCTGGTGTGGCATTTGTCCACCCATGTTGCTCTGGTATGGCATTTGTCCTCCCATGTTGCTCTGATGAGGCATCTGCCCTCCCATGTTGTTAGGTGGTGGCATCTGCCCTCCCATGTTGTTAGGGGGTGGCATCTGCCCTCCCATGTTGTTAGGAGGTGGCATCTGCCCTCCCATGTTGTTAGGGGGTGGCATCTGTCCTCCCATGTTGTTAGGGGGTGGCATCTGTCCTCCCATGTTATTCGGGGGTGGCATCTGTCCTCCCATGTTGTTAGGGGGTGGCATCTGTCCTCCCATGTTCATTGGAGGGTTTTGCATATTTTGCCTTCTTCTCTCAAAATTCCTAGACCTGTCAAAGTTGCGGGGTCTATCATTGCGCCTGTTTCGCTCCATTGCCTTGGCGTTGTTCCTAACCCATTCTTCGTGGTATTTTGGATCATACGGCACTGCCTGCCCATTAATAAAAGGTTCGCCTGCAGCATTAACATGGACAAAGTGAGAAACCAGATACACTAAGAAACAAGTTACCGTCATTGCTCTCAGAATATTTGATGCATAGATTCTTCATACCTCCATAATCCTTGTTCTTTACATCCAAGTAGGAGTCTGGAAGAACCCATCGAACCTTTGGTATCTCTGCATGATTCAATGGATAATCAATTCCACTTTTGCTTTTATCATATTATGTATCAGCCCAGAAAGAGTCTCTAAAGTGGTCATTACATGTACCTTTGAGCTTGTTTGACAATTCCTCGGGTACAAGAGCTCCAAATGCAAAATAGTGTTTTGTTGAGACAGAGTAGATTTTCATTCTTGCCTCTTCCTTGCTGAAGATTAGTTTATAATGACCGGATATGAATGTTCAACACCAAAAGATAAAAAATACGAACCATGTCAGAGAACAAAAAACCACTAAAAATTCATCAGGCATTTGAATTAAACTGATACTAGTTGAAACTGCATTTCAGTATCAGCTAAGCTATTAGCCTTCATATTTACATGTAGCTAAACTATCCGAGGATACATGGCGTTTTGGTCTAAATGAACATACATGTATTCAGATCGACTATTTCAGTAATGCTTAACTAATCAAGCCGTCAGACGTTCGGCCCTGCCAAACTAAAGATAACCCCTAGAAATCCAAAAATGACCATAAGGAACACGTCCTAGTTGCCAAAAAAAAATCTTTACTTTCTATCTACCAAGTACGCCTGAAGTTTAATAAAAAAAAAGGAGACAATAAACATTACACAAGAAATTGAGAAGAAGAAACACGGAGATGGGGATAAAAGATCAGATGCCTAACCTTCCAACAACCTGCGCAAGAGTTTCGATATACATATCGATAATTTCATCTCTGGTCATAGTATCATCGGGTTTCTCCAAAACGACTAGCCAGTGCTCAAAGTCGCAGCCATCGAGCAAAATCGTCTCATTAGGAGGGCGTTTCGACCAATTAGGGCTCGAATCATTCAAGGAAGACTGAGTTTGTCGTGTAGACAAACCCCGATAGCTTCCAGGGCCAGAACAAGCGGGGAAGAAACCATGTATATTGTGGGCGATTGCAGTGAGTGGACGGACACGCAATAAAAAAGAGGGAGGAGAGGAGAAATATGAGGTCGTCGCTATGGAAGATGTGGAAGTGTAGGAACGGGTGATAGAGGTGATAGCTTGTTTACTGCAGGATAGAGAACGGTACAGAGTGAGAGTTAGAGCTCGAGACGCCATAGATTGAACTCGCAAAACCCTAGCGACCACACAAAGAGGACGATTTCAAGGGTTTTAGGATATTTAAAGGTCTTGTCCCGAACAATAATACATCATCAAAAAATGATCGGAAAATATACAATATACGCTTAAAAATTTGCTAAGATTGATAATATAATCCAAAAAAATTTGGTAACTCACGACATTTCTCTTTTCAAAATATGGTCATAACATTTGTGTAAGAAGTTCAAAATTCACAAAATATTTCTAATTTATATCAATTTATGATTATTTTATTCTTGACATTGTAGTTCATATTTCAAGTTTGTGATATACCATTTCTTATTCAAGTGGATTTTATGAAATTTTAAAAAAAGTATTATATTCATGAAATGTCATTATATTTTTAGCTAATTCATGAAGTATCACTAATAAAAAAAGTTATGAAAGTTTAAAAACCATATAAAATTAAATAAAAACTTCTAATTTATAATATACTCCCTGGGACATAAGCAGTGTCCACTTATCAATTTTCATTTGTCCCAAAATAGTGTCTCACTCGGTGTATAAATTTTCTTCCTCATCTCTACTTTATCTCCTCCCCTTAATTCGCGTGCAAAAGCAAAACGGACTCTGTCCATGGGACGGAGGGAGTAATAAAAGTTTTTGAAAAAATAAAAAAACTAAAAGAACTAAAAACTTTTATAAAATTACAAAAATTACAAAAATGATTAAAAAAATTTTTAGAAAATTTAAAATATCAAAAAATATTATATAAAATAAAATATTTCTTAGAATACTTTTAAAATTATTAAATAGAATATAAAGTTGAAGTAATTTATATTCTACCAAGTTAAATTATTACTAAAATATAAATTATTTTAAATGTTCTAAGTATTAGTATGTCTTTATAAAAGACAATTCTTTTTTGTAGATAACTTCATGACATAATATTTTTATTTTTTACATATTTATTATATCTACAATTAGTAATTGTCATTTACGAAATGACACTAAAAAACAGAAAATATCATCTAATAGAATATAAATTACGTCAATAAATCTTATATTCTATTTTATGATACCTAACAATTTAAAAAAATCTGAGAAATGTTTAATTTATTATAATATTTATGATATCTAATAGTATTTTTAGTTTTTTTAATTTTAATAAAAGAATTTATTTTTTAAAATATTTTTATATTTTAAAAGTTTTTTTAATAGTTCTCCATTTTTTTAAAAAAACTTTATATTTGTTTAAAAGTATTTCAATTTTTGCAATTTTTGTCATGTTTTTTTAATTTATATACTTTTTATAATTTTGTAATTTTTTAGTATTATTTCATGAATTAGCCATATCTGGTGGCATTTCAATGAAATTTCCCAATATTTTTATTGTAAAATTTCATAAAATGCTCCTGAATAAAAAAACGGACATATTGTAAACTTGAAACATATCTACAATGTCACTGGTAAAATAATCATCATTTGACGTCATCAAGAGATTAGGAGTATTTTGTGAATTTTAAAACGTTTTTGGTATCTTATGACCATGTGTTAAAAAAGGGTATATACCCATGAACTATAAAAGTTTTTAGGGGTATATGTGAATTTTCCCTAAAAACTTTCATAACTCTATACATACCATAATTTTAAAACTCGTACTTCATACGTCCTTATATAACTTTGAATAAAAATTATTTTACCCTTGACATTAAAGATCGTGTTTCAGGTTTACAATATTCTAATTCTTTATTCGATGTCATCTTGTGAAATTTCCCCAAAAAATTATAATGGTAAAAAAAAGAAAATAATTACAAAATTCTGAAAAAGTAATAAAACTATAAAAATAACTAAAAAAGATATAAAAGTGAAATAAAATTAATAATTCTTAAATATTAAATTTATACAAAACTTCAATCAAATTGAATTTTTTTCTTTTTATTTTTTTACTTCCTTGTTTATTTATTAGTAGTTTCATTAGAATAATTACAGTTATGGTTAAATAATGATTAAATGATATATAATCACATCTTATATGGGATTAGTTTTATTTATAAATTGACATATATGTAATCTTTAATTATCATCTAACTATAACTACAAATATTTAAATGAAGAAGATTGATAAATAGGCAAGTAAGGTAAAAAAACTAATTTGCTTGAAGTTTTGTGTATGTTTAATACTTAGAATTATTAGTTATTTTAGTTATATATCTTTTTTAGTTATTTTTTATAATTTTGTACTTTTATTACTTTTTCAAATATTTTTTTGTAATTATATATATATTCTAGATATTTAATTTTTTTATGGAAAATTTCATATAAAGCTCCCAAATAAAAAAAAGTGGCATATTGTGAACTAGAAATATGATCTGCAATGTTGGAGATAAAATAGTCATTATTCAGAGTTATTTCACGGTGTAGGGTTACATTGTGAATTATGAAACTTTTGAGGGGCATATGAAGAACGAGTTTTGAAATCAAGGTATATAGTGAATAATGAAACTTTTAGAGAAATATTGTGAATTTTCGCAAAATGATATGAACAGGTCGTTTGCTACAATTGGGTATTAAACAGCAAATTCATTTGTCAAAAGTGAGATAGCCTTTGACACCCAATTCCCATAGGATGTATTATGATTGTACTTAAATAAACAATTTTATTCAAATGTAGTCCATTGCGAACTCTTTATTCGGTACGATTAGGACTAGCGGGATCCAGCACTGATCACATAATTAACACTATCCTAAAGACCTAGGAGTATTTATTTTTTATTTTGTTGAGGTAAACAACTGGCAACAATAAAAAAAACACCTAGTCGGAATGAAGAAGCTCTGGATTGCCAATATCGATCAACTACTGAGGGAAACTGTCCCAAAGAATAATCTCGTGAGAAGAAGGGGCGAAGTGAGCCATGAAATCTGCGGCTTTGTTCACTCTCTGCCTGACGAAGCAAAGCTTAAAATCCGCCACTCAAGCTAAGAGATTTTGGATACGATTCACCTCTGAGAAAAGCTGAATATCCACATGGAGGTCAAGAGATAAGGCAAGCATAGCCTCGTGTGAGTCATACTCGACCTCAACCTTATCATCACCCATCCGAATGGCCTGCTCAAGACCAAACCCAATAGTTTTGAGCTCTGCAAGAGTCCCAGGAGACCGTGATTAAGACATTTTGACCCATAACCCAGGAAAGCACCCGAATCACCCTTGATGACAAACCCAAGGCAGTTGAGCTCGCACTCTAAGATCCCCGCATCAAAATTGACCTTAGTCCAACCCTCCTTGGTTTCTTCTAGGAGGCAAAGCCTCAATTAGGGCATGAATCAAGGCCAAGGTGATTCATGAACTCCTCAACGAAAGAAAGACCCACTTCAACACCTGTTGCAAAGTAAGAAGGCCCATGTTCCCTAGCTCAGCCTAGGCCCCACCAAATTGCCCATAATCTCATCACAACAAAACTGATAAGAGGCTCATCTTTTGACTCGAACATGCCTTCAAGCCAAGCCTTCGGGTCGAAGCCTCAATCGCTAGAAGGCGAAGCCACCTTACTGGACTACCACAACCGAGCCACAAAAGGAGAGCAAAAAAAGGTGTGAGCATCCGTTTCTTGAGTCTTGCACAGCCAGCAAAGGGGGTCTCCAATGTTCCTCCTACAAAGCGACTCACCACACGGAAGTGTCTTGGACCAAAATCTTCACCCGAAAAGCTTGATCTTGGGTGAGAGCTTGACACCATAGAGAACCGAATGAAACCTAGAGCTTTTTGGGCCACAAGACCCCAGTAAGGAGCCCCCGTGGTGAAGGGAGGATTGCACCCCAAAAAATAGCCCGACTTGACAAAATAGAGCTTCTGATTCAAGAAGTGCAACGGGAAGGAGCCTTCACCTCCCGAACTTTCGATGGGAGTATTAAGAACCGCTTCCTAAACAGGATCCATTGTACCTTTGATTAGTTCGACATTTCATCTTTTATAATGGGGTCAATAAAATCAGCAACCGTAGCATTCTTCATTCCTAGGCTAGGCTTCGAAATGAGCCGGCCTAGCTAGGGCTTTCTATTAGGTTAGGTTAATTTGGTTAAACCCAAAAATCGAAATTATTTTGGTTATTTTTAACAGAAAATTTTAACCGATTTTATAATTCAGTTTTTCGGTTATAACCGAAATTATTTCGGTTTGGTTTTTAGTTATATGTTTGAAAAGTTTGGTTAACCGAAAATACATAACACATATATAATATACCGGTTACCTTATCTTAAAGTTGATATTTTACCTTTAAAGCACAAAAGTATCCTTGTGTCATTAAATGAGATTTTATCCTTTTAGAGGTTATTCTATGTGCTAACAGGACCTTTGTACTCTTAATTAAGTTTAGAGAATCCATTTTGACATACTTTCTACTCAGCATTTAATATTTACATGATAAAATCTTCATTAATCTCTTAAAGCACAAAAATGTCATCAATGACGTTAAAATCATATTTTGACCTTTGGTCTTCTTTTTATTGTTTTCAAGCACCTTCTCTCTCTCTTAATTAATCCGGGACGTTCAACATTCAAAGTTTCCTCTCTCTTTTACCAAATCAAACCCTCTTTAATTCCTTAACACACAAAATTGTCATTAAGACCTTGAAGTCATCTTTTGACTTTTGACATGCCTTTTCAAACTTTACAAAACTCATCACTATTACATAAGAGTTGAGATTCAGTATTCAAAGATAATTACTATCACTTCTTGCGTTACTGAATTTTTTCCCCTTAATGCCTTTATTGCCATGATGGCCTTTAGATTTCCATGGTCTACCTTCCAGCGACTAATTACACCTCATTAAATCTTTAGACCGGTTAATTTATATTACCTTCCGTTTTGAAACAATCTCCACTAGATTGAATTTACCAACTTCTCTAAATTATTTCTAACTCCTCTAAATTACCTAGGTATTCTCTTACTTCCTTGCACTATATATATAGGGATGTAAACCAATATGTTTTCTCCCACACCTAACCTTATTGGACTATCTCCAATGGTAAGAAAATGATTCAGTCGCTGAAGTGGGGTTCCACCACGCGTAGTAACCAAGTGGCTAGCGAAGGGTACATGCCACCTGCGGAGACAACAGAAGAGTCTCCTACCGACCCCAACGATCGGACCCTAACGTCCGGAGAACCATTCTTTGGTTAACCTGCGGAAGAACGATAAGCCATATGGTCCTCCCCGCCTCCGAAGCAAAGCGAAGCAAGCCTCTCTCCGATAGATTGGAAGTAACTATTCGACAAAAAGGAATAAATCATAGGAAAACCTTGTATATTGAAGAATATTCTAGAATAGTGTAGGCCCACAGAGACGGTTATACTCTATAGGGAGGTCTATAAATAAGAGTCATAAGCCATGTGATTCGACAGGCTCTAATCAATACATCACTTGGCATTCTCTTTGCAACTTCAGTCTAAGTGCGAGTTCGATACCATCTCATTTGGCGCCGTCTGTGGGAAATGAACGTCGAAGGACAACCGTGATCCAATCCACAGAGTCACGTTTCTTGCCTCTCGTTCGACCATGGCACCACGATCAAGCAAAGTGAAGGGGAAGATGGCTGCAACCAGAGAAAGCTCGTTCTCAAAGGAAGACCTCACCGATCTGATGAGGAGTTTTGCGCAGGAGGTTAATGAGAAGATCACTGAGAGCAACGAACGGTTCCAACAGGAGCTGACAGATAGAGATCTAGAGCATCAGAAGAAAATCGACGAAATGGCAAGCGTAATTGAGAACCTGAAAACGAAGAACGGATCAAAGAGTGAGGAAAGCCGGAAAGAGAAGTCACCGCCAAAAGATGCAGAGGAGGACCTTATCGACATGTCGCTATATCCCTTCACCGAAAATATTCGGAAGGCAAAGCTCCCACCGTTCTTTGTCGCTCCGACAATAGAGAAGTACGATGGAACCGGGGACCCCGCTCAACATATCAAGAAGTTCATCTTCGCGATGAACACTCAAGGGATCAGCTCCCAGGCACTCTGCAATTTGTTTCCGGGAACACTTGCTAAAAGAGCTCTAAATTGGATCTCCTCTCGGAAACCACAATCCATCTCAAGCTTCAAACAACTTACAGAGGAATTTCAACTTTACTTTGCAGCAAGCAAAAAGATCCAGAAAGATACGATCGAACTGATGGACATCAAGCAGAAGAGGGGAGAGACGGTGAAAGAATACAGCGAACGTTTCCATAAGCAAGTGGCTGAGGTAGACGATGTGGATGAAAAAATACTGGTAAAAGCTTTTGGAAATGGATTGGCGAATCCAAGATTGGCAGGGAAAATTGCTACCAAAGCACCACAAACTCACGGAGAGCTAGCAGAAATGCTGCACGATTTCTTGAAATCGAAGATTGCGGAAAATAAGGCAAAAGAATTGGCCAATAGTTTCAAACTGGCAAACGAGAGGAAGCAAGGAGGAGCGCTGTCTGTTGGCGCGAGTTATGGGGAGACGTCTGCTTCAAAACCTTGGGGAGCAAGATACAGGCCGTATGTGAAGGATCCGATCACAACTTCCTATACTGGAGGCAAGTCGACATATGGAGCAAAAGTTATTACTATCGCCCCAGGGAGGTACGCAGCCGCAGTAAGGGAAGGCTATCTTCCGCCCCCTAAGAAGCCTGCCTTAGGAGAGAACACATTGGCGTATTGTGAATTCCACGGGCACTACAACCACAGGACGACCAATTGTGTGACATTGTCAAGAGAACTGAACAAAATTGATGAGCAAAAAGGAAACAAGAAAAGCATAGGCAGGAAGCTTCCAAACAGCAAAAGAGTAACAACGACTACCAGAACCGATCTCGTTACGGGCATAGCGGAGGTGGCATGAGGAACGAGGATCCTGAGTTAGACCATAGCAAATCTTTCGATTTTGGGGTCATAACTGGTTTGTTCTCAGAAAAGGGGCCATTCACGGCAAAAGAAAAGAAAAGGCACGTACACGAAGTCCATGAAAGGCTACCGGAGAAGAAGATCCAAAAAAGGGAGCCCCTACCGCCTATCTACTTCACAGAGGAAGACGAGGTGGGAGTTTACTATCCCCATAATGACCCTCTCGTCATTCGGGCTCAAATCAATGATAGGATGGTAGGAAACATCCTTGTCGACAGCGGAGCAGGAGCAAATGTGATCTCCCTTGCGGCGTTCCGGAAACTGGAAATCCCGGACGAAAAGGTCAAACCATTTACTGCTACTTTCGGAGGGTTCATCGGAGGAATCACAGCTCAGGCCAACGGAAGTGTCGATGTCACAATGACGTTGGGCCAAAAGGATGACCGGAGAACTGAGAAAATAACCTTGTACATCATGCGAGATCTGTCCGGGTACAACATCTACTTGGGGCGACCCGGGATCAATGCTTTCGGAGCTGTTTGTAGCACCTATTATCTCAAGCTCAAATACTTGACAAGGGGCGGAAGGTTGGTATCCATCCCCGGAAGCCAGAAAACAGCAAGGGTGTGCGAAGTGTGGATCACCGAGGACTTTCCGGAAGAGGACGTAGTCAAAGAGGTCGGCTCCAATCGAGAATACGGAGAGGGAGAGGCCAGAGCACGGATGCCTGGAGAAACCTCAGAGAAGGTAGTGGTACCGGCGGAACAACCAAAAGAGGTACCCCTGAACACCGATCCTTCTAAATTTTTCAAAATTAGGAATGCTTTTCACCATGATGAGCAGATTCGCTTAATGAGATTTTTGGAAAAAAGAAGAAAGACGTTCGCTTGGAGTCCAAAGGACATGCCCGGAGTGGACGCCAGCGTTATCCAGCATAGCCTGAACGTCGATCCGAAGTTTCCTGCCATCCGACGGAAGAGAAAGGGACGAAGCTGCCCGGGCGGAGGTCGAAAGGTTGCTGGAAGCCGGTTTTATTAGAAAAGTTTTTTATCCAAAATGGCTATCAAATGTAGTCTTGGTTAAAAAGGCAAACGGAAATGGAGGATGTGTGTGGATTTCACAGATTTGAATAAAGCCTGTCCGAAAGATTTCTATCCTTTACCGTCCATAGATAAACTCGTAGCGGCAACAGCGCAGAGTAGTGTGATGAGCTTTTTAGATGCGTTTCCGGGTATAACCAAATAATGATGAACAAAAATGACCAAGAGAAAACATCTTTGTCACCTCGACCGGTATTTTTTGCTACAAGGTCATGCCGTTTGGATTAAAAAATGGGGGGCAACCAGCGAATGATTGACGAAGTATTCCGGGAACAGTTGTCCCGAAATGTGGAGGCATATGTGGATGATATAGTAGTGAGGAGATTCTATAGCCCAGCACATGGAAGACCTTGAGGAAACCTTCAACACCCTGGATAAATACAAGATCAAGTTAAATCCTGAAAAATGCGTCTTCGGGGTCACTCAAGGAAAGTTTTTGGGATTTATAGTCGGGCAGAGAGGAATTGAGGTTGATCCGGAAAAAACTCAAGGTTCTCAACCTTCCGCAGCCAAGAAACATCAAGGATGTGCAAGCCCTGAATGGAAGGCTCACTGCTTTAAGTAGATTTTGCTCCAAGCTTCAAGAAAAGTCTATCCCATTTTTTAATGTCCTCCGGAAAAATAAAAAGTTCCAGTGGGATATGGAGTGTGTAGACGCCTTCGAGCAAATCAAGAAAATGCTTCAGGAACTTCCGAAGCTTGGTGTTCCGTCTCCAGGCCAGGATTTATTCCTATATCTGTCAGTTTCGGAATGGGCGGTGGCAGCGGTCCTAGTCATGGAAGAGGAAAAGAAGGAAATCCCTGTCTATTTTACCGGAAAGATCTTAACTGCCGCGGAAACAAGATACTCTAATATCGAGAAAGTTTTGTTTGCTCTGGTGATCGCATCCAGGAAACTGAAACCATACTTCCAGTCGCACCGAATCACCGTCCGAACCAATTGGCCCTTAAAACAAATCACCAATAACCCGAACGCCTCCGGAAGAATGATTACTTGGACGGTAGAGCTTACTCAGTTTGAAATCCATTATGTTCCTCGGACAGCAATAAGAGCCCAGGCCCTAGTTGATTTCATCACCGAGGCAAGTTTCTTCCGTCAAGAGGAGCGAGAAGTCCCGTACAAGATGTGGGTGGATGGAGCTAGGTGTAAAACCGGTGCGGGGGTTGGGGTTGTAATCCAGACCCCCGATGGAAGGAAAATGAATCATGCGGTAAGATTGGAATTTGAAGTAAAAACAATGAAGCAGAATACGAGGCGTTAATACAGGGGCTGGAAATAGCCTGTGCTCTGGGGGTGACGGAGCTGGAAATACAATCTGATTCCTTGCTTGTGGCAAGGCAAAGTGAGAACATCTTCGAAACAAAGGAGGAAAAACTGAAACTCTACTTGATAAAGGTACAAGATCTAAGAGCAAGATTTTCAAAATGCAACCTCCGACATATATCCAGAGACCAAAATTTGGAGGCCCATGTACTGGCTAAATTAGCAAGTATAACGGAAGGAATACCGGCGGAAGTCCAGCTACAGTTAAAGAAATTCTCGAGTATAGGAAAGACGGAACAATGGCAGTTGAATAACCGATTTAAGTGAATCATGGATGACCCCATTGTCCGGTACATCCAGCAAGGGACACTACCGGAGGAAGAAAAAGAGGCCAAAGCAATAAAAAGAAGGGCAGCATCGTTCTTTTTTTAAAACGGCCAGCTGTACAAGCGATCTTTTGGCAGGCCATCACTGAAGTGTGTGACAGAGAGTCAAGGACTAGAGCTTGTCAGCGAAGTCCAACGGGGTGTGCGGCAATCACCAAGGAGGAAGGGCGGTAATGCATAAAATTTTAAGGATGGGCTACTTTTGGCCGACAATCCAAAAGATGTGCGGAGACTATGTCAAAAAATGTGTGCAGTGCCAGTTACACGGTCCAAGGGTTGGAAACCCTCCTGCGGAGATGAAATCTATCACCTCTCCGATCCCTTTTGCGAAATGGGGATTGGATATCGTCGGACCATTTCCAGAGGCTTCTCCCGGAAGGTATAGATACTTGTATGTGGCGGTGGACTACTTCACCAAATGGGTAGAAGCTCTTCCGGTAGTAAATATAACTGCGCGAAAGACAGAGGAGTTTGTTTGGAAGAACGTCGTGTGTCGGTTTGGCATACCAAGGGTAATCATAACGGACAACGGCGCACAATTCAATTGCAAAAGCTTTAGGGAGTTTTGCGAAGAATGGAAGATTGACTTGAGATTTGCGTCTGTAGCTCATCCACAAGCGAATGGCCAGGTTGAAAATACTAATGGACAAATCGTGAAGGCTCTGAAAAGAAAGTTGGAAGGTAAAAGAGGAAGGTGGGCGGAGGTGCTACCGCAAGTCCTATGGGCTAACAGAACGACTGTCAAGGGGCCAACCGGAGAAACCCCTTACAGATTGACGTACGGTCTGGAGGCGGTGGTACCGGCAGAAATTATGATACCGTCAAAAAGGATTGAAGGGTACGAAGAAGAAGAGAACGACGAAGGCATCCGAGATGAGTTGGATGTCTTGGATGAAAAACGGATGATCGCTGATTTAAAAAATCAAAATGACAAGTTGAGAATTGAACGTCATTTCAATAAAAGGGTAAGGGGACGGTCTTTTTCCGCGGGTGACTTGGTACTTCGGGAGGTAAAACAACCAACGAAATTACAACCTCAGTGGGAAGGCCCATATATCGTTCAGGCTAAGACAGACCGAGCAACTTATAGGCTCCGAAGTGTGGATGGGAGTGATCTGCCACATTCCTGGCACGCTGAGTGCCTCAAGAAGTTCTATGTGTAATATCCTTTTTGGCTACAAGTTAATGGATTGTTTGTTGAAAGCGCAGGAATGATCTCATATGGATGTCCGAAGATCTCACAGTCGGTAGCAGTGAAGTGTTTTACCCGACGATCTCAGTTGTCTTGTTTTTGAAGTGTTTTACTCTCTGGTAATGAGGTATAATATTTTCGGACAAAAACAAAAAAACATTGCAAAAACAATTTTTTGCTTATTCAAAGACAAGGAACAAAGAGTTATAAGAAAAGAAAAGAAAGACAAAGAATATGACCGACGATCTCACCATCAGCGATGGTAGAGTGTTTTGTATCCGACGATCTCACCATCAGCGATGGTAGAGTGTTTTGTATCCGACGATCTCACCATCAGCGATGGTAGAGTGTTTTGTATCCGACGATCTCACCATCAGCGATGGTAGAGTGTTTTGTATTCGACGATCTAACCATCAACGATGGTAGTGTATTTCATCTGACGATCTCATGTCTTAAAGACAAAAGAGTGTTAAGCCGACGATCTCACCGTCTCGAAGTCGGTAGAGTGTTAAATCGACGATCTCACCATGTGTACAGTGGTAGAGTGTGTGTAACTAAAAGGTTACCGAAAAGAAATCTTGGCAAAAGTAAAAAGCAGTTTAAAGATTCCACATTAACAAAAGTCTTCAACTTTCGGGAGAACCGGTCGCTCCGGTCGTGCCCGAAAGGTTTGGCCATTCCATTTTTAAAAGGGGGGAAATGATTTACAAAGCAAAAGTATTCCGGAACGAAATATATGATAACTGCAACAAAAACTGTAACAAAAAAATAAGTTTATGATGCAGGCCCTGCAGATCTTCCGCAAGCTTCTCGGATTCTTGTGTCCGCTTCTGAGGGGTTGAGGTGCTTCCTCCGGAGTCTTCCTTGTTCTCGCCTACCGGAGTGAGGGCAACATCACTTCGGGCCCGCGCAATGGCGGATCCCATAAAAGATGGGGCAAAGCATGTGTTCCCTGCGGGCCGTGAGAACCTCGCCAGCTCTTCGTAATATCCAGTGGAATGAGCAAGAGCTTCAAACTCTAGGCTGTCGTAAAGAGCTTCGTCCACAGATTGTTGCTTCTCGGAGAAGAACTCGGATACAACTCGTTGGCTCTCCCCGGCAAGTTTACGACATTGAGAAGAGAGTGTCTCTTTGAGACGTGAAACAGTACGGTCCTTCGTTTGGAGTTCCGACTGCGTCTCTGAAATACCACGTAATTAAAAATAGTGATTAATTAGGCTAATAAGTAATTTAGAGGCTTAATTAAGTATAAATAATCATGAGGGAACAAATCCCGAGAAAAACGGATCCTTAAAATGGATTAAAACCACTAACGAACCTTAAAGCGCGCTTTTTGAGGTAACCGGGAAAACGTGTCTTTAAGCGGGTCAAATAGACTCGTAACAATTTTGGTCAACTAAATAACCATTAATAAATATTAGTGAGGCTTTAGAACCAATAAAATCAAGAAAACGAGAGATTAGTAAAAACTGTCAAAAACGGGAAGTTGTGGGGTAGAAATATAAATAACACAAACTATGTGTCCACTTTTAAAATAAAAGAAAAATTGTGTGTGTGTGTGTGTGTGCTAGTGAGCCGGCCCCTATCCCCCTCTCTCACACTCACTCACCCCCTCTTATTTGCAAAACAACAAAGCAATAAAAGTAACCCCCCTCACTTATTCTCTCTCCTACCCTCACAACTCCCTCACTCACGTACTCACCTCCTCCCTCACTCTCTTTTCCTTCTTCTTCTTCCCCCATGCGATTTCTATGGAGGTTTGAAGACCCACTCACAAAACTCTACTTTCTCATCTTGTTACTCCCTTAAACTTCCTCCAAAAATTGTAAAAATTACACCATTGTCATCCTCTCCTCAAGAGCAACATTTCCCTCTTTTCAAAAATCAAAAAGGAGAACTTTCGTTTTTATGGGTATGTCCCATTTGGAGCTTCAACACCACCATTAGAAGGCCCTCCTTCTCCTTGTTCTTTGAGGTAAAAATATTCTCAAAACTCCATCTTTTCTAGCCTTAAAAGCAAAACGAAATTTGAGCTAAACTCTTGCTTGCTCCCTTGTATTCTAGCCGATTTTTGGCATTGTTGGAGTGTGAGAAGTCTTGTTCTTGAGCTATCCCAAACAGCACTTGCACCCTTGGAAGGTAATGGATTTTCTAAACCCTAAAACCTACATTAGAGCTTGAATAATGGTTAGGGTTAGTTTTAGTATTAAAATGGTGTATTGAAATGTATATATAAATGGTTGTAGTGTTAGAGGAATTGAGATTTACAAACCGGTAGAGAGAGAAGGAAGAAAGAAGCAAGAAAGAAGGAGAAAGAAAAACTAGTAGAACAGGACAAGGTAATTACACTCATCTTTGTATAGCTTTGTAAATGAGTATGTAACAGATTTTTAGAAATGAAAATGTGTATTGTAAAATGGTAATGCATTAGTAGTGTAATGTGTAAGAGAATGTAAGTGTTTAAACCTTTGAAAAACAATTTAAAACTGTCATGAACTATATCGGGATTGTAATGTGAAGTGCAGGAATTTTGTAGTGTTGGATGGGTAGTATTTGTGTGGATGAAGATGGTATATTGATATTGGTTATGAACAGGTGAGATGATGATAATGGGTGAATAAACACTGTGGTGAGAGTGTAAAAATATAGGGGAGACCATGGCAAAATTTACCTAGGAATAGGACACTTAGTGAACAAAAAACTAGGTGACTAATGTGAGTGTGTAACAGATTTTGTTTGAGATAGATAGAGGGTAGTTGAGAGAGATAGATAATGTATTCTAAATGCATTAGGAGTGTTGGAATTGTCAATAGAAGAGGGAGATGTGGAAGAGGAGTGTAAGTGTTAAAATCTGTAGCATAATGCAACTAGAGAAGAAGCTAGGTGAATGTTGAAAAGAAACTTGGAAAATTATGTGAGTGAATTAGTATAGAAATGTATAGAGAGTTAATGAATGAATTAAGGTGTATTAGGAGGTTTAATTAGTGTTATAACATGTGGGAATAAGTGTAGGAACAATGGGGAAGTAATGGGTAAAAGAGAGGACTGAAAACATAAATAAAAATGCAAATACTGGGCCGGACCGGACTTGCGACCGGACTTGCAAGTTCGGTCGAGCCCAGATTTACAAAGACGGGAAAGCTTCTGGAATCGACCGGACTTGCGACCGGACTTGCAAGTTCGGTCGGACCAGAAAAAATTCCCCGTCTGTAACCTACTGGAAGCGACCGGACTTGCAAGTTCGGTCGAGCCAGAAAAATTCACCGATGAAACCTTCTGGAATGGACCGAACTTGCGACCGGACATGCAAGTTCGGTCGGCCAGAAAAATTCCCGTAATGCAAGCTACTGGAATGGACCGAACTTGCGACCGGACTTGCAAGTTCGGTCGGCCAGAAAAATTCCCGTAATGCAAGCTACTGGAATGGACCGAACTTGCGACCGGACTTGCAAGTTCGGTCGGCCAGAAAATTCGGTAATGTGAGCTACTGGAATGGACCGGACTTGCAAGGTCGGTCGCAAGTCCGGTCCGGTCAAAAAAAAAATTATTATTTAAATTAAATATATATATATATATATATATATGTATATATGTACATGTATGTAAGCATGCCAATGTTGAGTAAGAAAGTAAAAACTAAGGTAATGGAAAACAAGTAAGTAATATGTAAGTGTAAGAAGTATAAGGACATAGTAAGTATGAGTTAAATTAATGATAGCTATATTAATCATTCAATTGTATATATATATAGGATTTGATTTGTGACACCGAAGGACGTTTGGAATCACGTACAACGGTGAACGGTATGGATTCCTCATGCCCCGTATGTGCAGATGGTTATTTTTCGAGTGATTAAACTGGTGTAAAAATTAAAAGAAAAGAAATTAAAACTCAAATTAAACGTCGGGCTGCAAACAATCCCGGTCGTAGTAGTAAAACAAGTGTCGTATCCACAGGGAGATTGTTCAATTATCCTAGTCTTGGTAGTTACTTAAAAAACTGTAAAAAGGGGTTTAGGAGGCAAGCTTGATTTGTTGTTTGATCCGTGCAAATATAATAAAAACAGTAAAAAGGTGAATTAAGTGATGTGGATGGAAAAATGTATCCTAGGATAGCGGGGGAACTTCCTAAATTACTTAAACATATTTATAACCCTGTCTCAATTATTTATTGCCTATTAGAGTTAATAATTGTCAGTTACGAACTCTTAATAATAGCCTTAATATTTTCCTGCTCAGTCCGGAGTGTAAATACTAAGATTAATTCCTTTTGTGGTACCTAGACTATCTCAAAATCATATGTTGATAGTTACCAAATAAATGCAGTCGTTTGTCGCGCAAAGCATTTAGCAATTTAGTTGAAAGGAATTAAAACAAGTTAAAATAAGAGAGACAGGTGATAAATATTAATTTACGTAATATTAGAAATAAACCCTCATCCTAGGATACAAATGAAAATTACTCAGACATTAACGGAGATAAGAAGATTACACAGATAGATTTTGACATTAATTCAGAGGAAGAACTGGTCTGCTCTCGCTCTCACTGCTGCTCTTCTATTTCTTTTGTTACTGCGTGAGTATGGACTGTTGTGGTGTTACGGGAGGAAATTAAATGGAAGGGAATGGATGAGTGTGGTGAGCGAATCTTCAGACTCCCGTCGTGCGTGGTATGCATTGTGCGTGGTGTTTTCTAGTTATGGTGCTGGGTTTATATAGAGGTTTGAGGAGGCAGATCCGTACGTAAGAATTGATTGTAGTTGATTGCTCTCATTGATTTGCTTCATTAATTGCAGAGGGGACATAGAGCTGGAAAGCGTAGAGATTTAAGGTAGGCGGGGGAGTAGATGGATAACGGAATCAAGTTGCAGACGACGGCGAAGACGGGAGAAGAAAACTGGTCGCGACTGATTTTTTTAGTGACAACCGCCTCACGTCCGCCTATGTATAGGCGGTTGCTTTGCTGATGTCCGCCTCCGGTACCGCCTGATATTGGGCGGTTGTATGTTGTTTGTCCGCCTGATATCACGATGTACAGGATTGTCTCTTGTCCGCTTGTTATCATGATGTACATGTCCGCCTGTTATCACGATGTACAGGCTTATTTCTTCTACGAGCTCTAGATTCTTCGTTTGGACTCCGTTTTCTGAGCCGTTTGCGCCTATGCGTTCGTCTCTTCGTGTACTTTGCTCCTAGCTTGGTTTTCTCTCATGTTTAAACCAATAAATTTGTGAGATATTCAATAAAACATAAACTAGAGGAAAAACATACGATAAGTGAGAAATGAGCAGAAAAGTGCTGATATAATATATGAAATACACCCAAAAACATGCTCATTTAGACACTTCAGTATGCTATCTTGGTTACTCTGATTTGTGTGTTGTGTGCTAATTGATCACCAAATAAGATAAATGCACGAATCGGAGTTATCATGTTTACTTGTGAATATGTAGTGTTGTATGTTGCCCTTAAATTTAGTTTGTATAATTCATGGAATGTATGGATGAAATTGAATGCTTGTATCAATGTTGCAATGTACTGTGACCGATTGTGAATGTGTTTGGACTTCTAACTTATTCCTAACAAGCTAACCAATCTAACTTAAATTGGTAATTAAATTGGAATGAGTAGAAGTCCGATATAGTTTCGGCCACGCGTGAGGATGCGGAGTCACGAGAGGTTGGCTCCAATTCCTGACTCTTAAACTGGTCCGCGGCCCAAATCCCTTAAGTGGGTAGCATCCCGGATTGGTGAGTCAAGTAAATCCCGGAGGTGGGACGGCGTAGTCCCCAGGGCCGGAGGTCCGACGACTTAACTTGAGTATAAGTAAGTAAGTAAGAATGAGTAAGTAAAGTAAATGAAAGTAAGTAAATATAAGTAAGAAAAAGTAAGTAATGAGTAAAAGAGTAAAAGCATTCCGATTAACCCGGATGCATAATTTGGCTAACCTCGTGAAGGTAAGTAAGATGCGTGTTATTGTATTGTTGCCTTGGAATGAATAATATATTGTGAATGAATGTATGTTGTATGCAAGCATGTATGTATGTAATTAATGAACAGCATGTTAAGTGGATGTCAAATAGTCGGCGTGCCCTAGCTAGCACGTGGTATATGCGGAGTTTATACGCAGCGTTTGCTGAGCCCCTTGGGGCACCATTTTTACTACACACAGGTACTCGTGAAGGATGAAGACTAGGAGAGTTGAAGTTTAATTTCTTTATCTTCTTTTTGGATGTAAACACTGAATTATGATGGTGTACTGAGTAGTACATGGCTATAGCTTTTGATTAGCCGGTGTACCATGGGGTACACCTTTTTGGATTTTGATAGAATGGGGATTGGTATAGGTGAGTAGCTGGTAGAAACTCATTCTTTTGGAACTTAGAAATGATGTAATTGAATACAATTAAATACTCAGTGATCCAGGATGTAAGTATTTGGTATATGGTATTTTGGTAGGTAATTTAGTAGCTCGGTACACTATGTTCATGAGACCGTGACTGTAAGTAAGGTAAGCCTAGCTAGCCGCATGGGCGGTTAGCGGCGTTGTACCACCCGCCGTAGTAAGTAGTAATATTCCGCTGCGAACTCGTAGGATTAATAGGACGATTAGACGGTAGGTATGGGATTATCGGTTGGGGTGTTACAAAAAGTGGTATCAGAGCGTAGTTACGCTCTGATGTCCTTAGTACCGAGCATAGGGGATTACCGAGTTAGGATTTCAACCGTCTTAAGACGGATACTTGGAAACCTAACTAGGAAGTACCGTTGCTAACAACGGATACCCTTGACGTTCTTAGGAACGATATCTTGCTTAAATTCCAAGACCTTTGAGTCATATCTTGCAAGCCTAATGAACTGTTAAATATTCAGATGTCAGGAAGAGGTCCAGGTCGCCCTAGAGGAGGGGGCAATGACGGACCCGGCGCGCAGACGATAGCTGAGATCGTCGCCGCCACGGTAGCGCAGATGCTACCACAAGTAATCCAAGTCGTGCAACAAACCCAACAGAACCAACAAACTCAAGCGGGGCCAATCCCTCCCCCGCCACCCAGAGAAGCGAACTGGGTAAAAGCTGTAGGTAACTCCGCCCTCCCTGCTTTAGGGGCGAGAGTGATCCAGCTAAGCTCGAAGCCACTCTGAGATGGAGACGGCTTTCGAAACCCTCGAAGCTCCTGCTGGAGTTCGAGTCAGAGTTGCTGCTTATTATCTGAAGGATGCTGCGATGGATTGGTGGAAGCTAATCAAGCATGAGCACGTCAGCGACCCCACATTCGATTGGGATCCTTTGCATCACTCCTCCGTTCCAAGTACTACCCAGAGCACGTAAAGACCAAGAAAAGGCTAGAGCTAGACGCCTTGAAAATGACAGAGAAGATGTTTGTCGATGAGTACTACCGCACCTTTACCTCCATCCTCCGTCTCCTCCCTGATCTAGGATACACGGCCAGGTGTTGGTCGATCGCTTCTATGGCGGTCTGAGCCATCGCCTACGGTACGGTATGGGCTACACGAGATTTACCTCCCTTCAGGTAAATATCAGTTAACCCTTAGTATCACTTCAATTCCTTAAATTCCTTGAATTCCTTGAATCTTTTCCGTATCCTTTTCTTAATTAAGAATCCCGGCTAATACCTGAGATTTCAGGAGTGTTATCACGCGGCTTCTCGCGTTGAAATCACTTGCCAATTAAGGGATGAAGAAACCGCGCTGAAGCGCAAGGCCAACAACAAAAACACCAGTACTGAGGAGCAGAACCAGGGGAAGAGCTGGAAAAAGAAGAAGGGGAATTTCTTTCAACAATCCCAAAAGAAATCCCCAGGTGAGAGCAGTGCCCATGCTGAGCAGGGCAAACCAGTTGAGCTTCTCCAGCTTGGTTATTCTGCACCGGTGGCAGCAAAGCCACTGAGATCACACCCACCAAAGGGTAAACTTCTATCCCTAAATTGTAATCGTACAAGTAATGTATCTAGTATATCCACGCACACATGTGCTAACCCTCTAACCTCAGGTTCTAGCTCCGGTGTTGCCAAAACCTTCTCCGATGGCCGCACCTATGTGTGCAGGAAATGCAACCTAGACCATCCCGGCAAGGACTGCTATGGGAGAGATATCAAGTGCTACAATTGCCAGAAGCTAGGTCACACAGCCAATAGATGCCCAGAGAGCACCAAGCCAAAGGGGAACTTCCAAAACTACAAACAGAGGGAAGGCAAGGAGGTTGCATCTGGCGATGCACCGACCCAGCAGGCACCACAGGGACAGGGATCCCGGGGACCTCCGCGGGGTGCACCTCAGAGGCAGCCTGTCCTTCATGTGATTGACCGTGATGGGTCCGGTTCTAAGTCCGGCCCAGGTAATGATCTAAACCTTTAATCCTTGAAGTAGCATGTCTAAGTAGTAGAGTAACTGTATGAGTGAATGCATGAGTAAATAAAATGAAGTGTGTATTCAGCATGAAATGAAGTAGTTGAAACTAGTACTCACCGTAGATGAAATTTATAACCATAGGAAGCTTTAGTATCTGTTACCCGATACCGGTAAACTTGAATCAAGAAGAGATCGACATCACCAACCACGACTACACCAACGAACAGTGTCAGGTCATCCGACCAGGTATGATCTTATTAAAGGGATACCTGACACCCAAAGCATAAATCTCAGTCATCCGACGATGCAACGAGCTAGGAACGGGTCAAGGTGGATTTTATACACCCGAATTCCCCGGTGGAGCGAAGATGAAGCTGAAGATGATGTGCTGGGAAAGGACTGGAATCCTTATACCAAGACATACCAGGAGACACGAGCACAAGATGGAGCGACGCCACCGACAATACCAGAGTTTCAGACACTCGTCACACAAGCAGTAAAACTTGCACAACAATGCGAACATGAACCGATCCCCGCACTTGAAGCGGACCTCTGTATCATGAACTTCTATGAGAAAGAAGGATGACTTGGGTTACACCAAGACAAGGACGAGATAGCGGAATCTCTCGAACAGGGAGTGCCCGTAGTGTCTTGGTCCATTGGTGATGACGTCGTATTCCTGTATAGCGAGCAGAAGCGTGTGGACCTTGCACAGAAATTGGTATTGAGATCAGGAGATGTCCTAATCATGGGTGGAAACTCTAGGATGCTGTATCACGGGATCAACAAGATCAAGTTGAATACGGCACCGCCGGCAATAATCAATGCCACACACATGAAACCAGGACGCCTGAACCTTACCTTTAGAAAGTATTAAATTCATAGTATCATGTAATGTTTTAGTAACGTGTATTAGAGACACGGTATGTATGATGGTTGGTTTATCAATAAAGAGCAGTGTTGATTTAATTCCACTTGTGTCCACCATCAATACTTATCCAATTGTGAATCCAATAGGTTGTGGACTCGGTACCGAAGGTAACCTGAGCATCCTCACTGAAGCACAAGCCGGCAGAAGCGGCACCATCTTAACGGGAACATTCCCAGTAAACGACATTGATGCCAATGTGTTATTCGACTCCGGCGCCTCTCACACTTTTGTATCACCATCCTTTGTAAAGAGGTTGAAGCTAGATGCGGATGAGCTACCGAACTTCATGGTTACTCTCCCATCGAAGGAGCGAGTAAAGTGCACCAAATATTATCAATCAGCCACAATCCAAATCAAGGGCGAATCGTTTCCCATTTCCTTTATCGAATTCAATGGATTGGGATTCGACCTAATCATCGGAATGAATTGGTTGGAGGCACAAGGGTAGAATCCTCTGCGCCGAGCATCGTTTGCTGCTCAAGAGTCCTTCTGGGGTTACTGTATCTTACCGCCAGAGACCGAGAGAGCCTTCGACCACACTTATATCTGCTATGGCTATGTACCGGGAGCTCGAAAGGGCCAAGAAGTATCTATGTTATGTACAAGACCTGGAGCGAGATCCAGAGTTCAGTGATGAAGTACCCATTGTATCCGAATTTCCGACGTATTCCCTAAGGAGCTACCCGGCATGCCACCTCCGAGAGCAGTGGAATTTGAAATTGATCTATTGCCAGGTACCGGTCCCATTGTTAGGGCACCGTACCGCATGGCACCTGCTGAAATGACTGAACTGAAAGAACAGTTGCGAGACCTTCTCGACAAAGGGTTTATACGCCCGAGCGTATCACCCTGGGGAGCACCGGTCCTCTTTGTGAAGAAGAAGGACGGTAGTCTCCGACTTTGTATTGACTACCGCGAGCTGAATGCGGTCACAGTCAAAAATAAATACCCACTACCACGTATCGACAACCTATTCGACCAGTTGAAAGGAGCCTCAGTCTTCTCCAAGATCGACCTCCGTTCAGGGTATCATCAGATTGCAATCAAAGAGCAAGACATCGAGAAAACGGCATTCCGTACCAGATATGGCCACTACGAATTCACAGTGATGCCATTCGGTTTGTCAAATGCACCAGCTAAATTCATGGACCTCATGAACCGTCTATTCAGTTAGCAGTTGGACACTTCAGTGGTTGTCTTCATCAACGACATACTTGTATATTCTAAATCAGCAGAGGAACATGAAACCCATTTGAGGAAAGTACTAGAGACACTGCGCGAGAACCAGCTGTATGCGAAATTCTCCAAATGCGAGTTTTGGCTTGATCAGGTATCATTCCTTGGACATGTCATCTCGAGCGCAGGTATCTCGGTTGACCCTTCTAAGATAGAAGTTGTACGATCATGGCCTAGACCCAAGACTGTTACCGACATTAGGAGCTTTCTTGGTCTAGCCGGTTACTACCGGAGATTTATAAGGGACTTCTCGAAAGTCGCTAAGCCCATGACTACACTGATGAAGAAAGATGCACCGTTTGTATGGACACACGAGTGCGAGCTATCATTTCAGAAACTAAAAGACTCATTGACCTCAGCGCCCTTACTCTTCCAGAGGGCACAGAGGGATTTGAGGTATATTGTGATGCATCAGGCAAAGGAATGGGATGCGTACTCATGCAGCATGGCAAGGTTGTTGCTTATGCCTCCCGCCAGCTGAAAAAGCATGAGGAGAATTACCCGACTCACGACTTAGAGTTAGGAGCCATTGTCTTCGCCTTGAAGATATGGCGACACTATCTCTATGGGGTAAGCATCACCATCTACTCCGACCACAAGAGCTTACAGTATGTATTCACTCAGAAAGAATTGAACTTGAGACAGAGAAGATGGATGGAATTTCTTTCGGATTATGACATCAACTTGCAGTATAAGGAAGGGAAGGCAAACATTGTAGCCGACGCCCTGAGCCGTCGAGCACACTCGCTCCATTCGCTACTCGCTTCTTCTAGCTTGGTTGACAAGGTGCGAGACGCTCAGTTCAGCGACCCTTACCTAACCGAAATCAGACACAAGTTCGATAATGGTACATTTGAGAAGAAAAAGTATGACTTCAAGCTACATGAAGATGGTTTGATTCGGTTGAATGGCAGGCTATGCGTCCCCCGAAGCAATGCTGAGCTAAGGGATCGCATCCTGCGAGAGTCACACTGTTCCACATTGTCAGTCCATCCGGGAGCCTCCAAGATGTACAAAGACATGAAGAGGTACTTCTGGTGGTCTGGAATGAAATCAAATGTGACAGAATTTGTATTGAGATGCTTAACATGCCAAAAGGTGAAATTTGAACATCGTAGACCGGGCGGAATGGTACAATCGATGCCAGTTCCGGAGTGGAAATTTCATGATATCTCCATGGATTTTGTTGGGACTCCCACCTGCCAGGGGAGGACTCAACATGATCTGGGTTGTAGTCGATCGCCTTACCAAGGTTGCCAGATTCATACCGATGAAGGACACTGGAAGGTAGTAAAGCTAGCTGAGCTATTCGACAAGGAGATTATCAGACACCACGGAGTCCCTAAGACTATAGTATCTGACCGCGACACCAGATTTCTTTCGAGATACTGGAGAGCTACAAGGGAAGCGTTGGGTACAGAATTGAAGTTGAGTACCGCCTTCCATCCTCAGACCGACGGTCAGACAGAAAGGACCATCCAGACACTGGAGGACATGCTTCGGGCATGTGCCTTGGACTTTCAGGGGAGTTGGTTAGATAAGCTTCATCTTATCGAGTTCTCGTATAATAATAGTTATCACGCCTCGATTAAGATGTCGCCTTTCCAAGCTCTATACGGTAGACCTTGCCGTACACCCTTGTGTTGGGATGAGTCAAGTGAAGCGGTCATAATAGACCGGAGTATCTTGAGCAAGTGCAAGCTGAAGTGCAGCAGATTAGAGCTAACATGAAGGCAGCCCAAGATAGATAGAAATCCTATGCGGATGTGAGACGACGTGACCTTGAGTTCGCCGTGGGCGACCAAGTGTTCTTGCGAGTTTCACCTATGAAGGGTCTTCCGTTTTGGTCAGAAGGGCAAGCTAAGCCCAAAGTTTGTAGGGCCGTACACTATCACCGAAAGAGTTGGATCCGTAGCCTACAGGTTAGCACTACCTGAGGACTTGGGGCGTGTCCATGATATATTTCATGTGTCACAACTCAAGAAGTATATTGCTGATCCTTCTCATGTGTTAGAGCCCGAGCACTATCCATTGAGCCAAACATGAGATATGTTGAAACCCCAGTGAGAATCCTGGATAGGAAGACCAGAGACACTCACCATAAGTCTATACGAATGGTGAAGGTCCTATGGTCAAACCATGATGTCGAAGAAGCGACATGGGAGCTGGAAGATGCCATGAAGGCTAAGTACCCGCAGTTATTCATAGACTAGATAGTATAGTATTTAGTAATACGGGTACGGGTCGTACCCCTTTTAAGGGGGGTAGAGCCCTTTTGCTTTTGCATTGCTTCGGGGTAAGCATTGCTTAGTGTGTAGGTATTGTAATAGTTTTTGTATGGCACATGTAGTGTAAGTGTTTGGTATGTGTATGTATGTGTAATGTGTAGTGTATGAATGTATTGTACGCTGTATATGTTGATGTGTTGTGTAATGTGTATGTGGATTGTCATGGTGTCTTGTGGCATGTATGAATGATGTGATTGTGTGTATGTGAACTGTGTATGTTGCTGAATCGTGTATGTTTGCAGTGTGGAATGGAGTAAACACCTCATAGGTGGTAGTAAGACACATTAGTGCAATTGGTTTGCCTAATGAGTAGAATTACTAAACTATTAACCTTGAGCAACTTTGAGGGCAAAGTTTCTTAAGGGGGGTAGATTGAAATACCCCGTAATTAAAAATAGTGATTAATTAGGCTAATAAGTAATTTAGAGGCTTAATTAAGTATAAATAATCATGAGGGAACAAATCCCGAAGAAAACGGATCCTTAAAATGGATTAAAACCACTAACGAACCTTAAAGCACGCTTTTCGAGGTAACCGGGAAAACGTGTCTTTAAGCGGGTCAAATAGACTCGTAACAATTTTGGTCAACTAAATAACCATTAATAAATATTAGTGAGGCTTTAGAACCAATAAAATCAAGAAAACGAGAGATTAGTAAAAACTGTCAAAAACGGGAAGTTGTGGGGTAGAAATATAAATAACACAAACTTATGTGTCCACTTTTAAAATAAAAGAAAAATTGTGTGTGTGTGTGTGTGCTAGTGAGCCGGCCCCTATCCCCCTCTCTCACACACTCACTCACCCCCTCTTATTTGCAAAAACAAAAAGCAATAAAAGTAACCCCCCCTCACTTTATTCTCTCTCCTACCTCACAACTCCCTCACTCAGTACTCACCTCCTCCCTCACTCTCTTTTCCTTCTTCTTCTTCCCCATGCGATTTCTATGGAGGTTTGAAGACCCACTCACAAAACTCTACTTCTCTCATCTTGTTACTCCCTTAAACTTCCTCCAAAAATTGTAAAAATTACACCATTGTCATCCTCTCTCAAGAGCAACATTTCCCTCTTTTCAAAATCAAAAAGGAGAACTTTCGTTTTTATGGGTATGTCCCATTTGGAGCTTCAACACACCATTAGAAGGCCCTCCTTCTCCTTGTTCTTTTGAGGTAAAAATATTCTCAAAACTCCATCTTTTTTAGCCTTAAAAGCAAAACGAAATTTGAGCTAAACTCTTGCTTGCTCCCTTGTATTCTAGCCGATTTTTGGCATTGTTGGAGTGTGAGAAGTCTTGTTCTTGAGCTATCCCAAACAGCACTTGCACCCTTGGAAGGTAATGGATTTTCTAAACCCTAAAACCTACATTAGAGCTTGAATAATGGTTAGGGTTAGTTTTGTATTAAAATGGTGTATTGAAATGTATATATAAATGGTTGTAGTGTTAGAGGAATTGAGATTTACAAACCGGTAGAGAGAGAAGGAAGAAAGAAGCAAGAAAGAAGGAGAAAGAAAAACTAGTAGAAGAGGACAAGGTAATTACACTCATCTTTGTATAGCTTTGTAAATGAGTATGTAACAATTTTTAGAAATGAAAATGTGTATTGTAAAATGGTAATGCATTAGTAGTGTAATGTGTAAGAGAATGTAAGTGTTTAAACCTTTGAAAAACAATTTAAAACTGTCATGAACTATATCGGGATTGTAATGTGAAGTGCAGGAATTTTGTAGTGTTGGATGGGTAGTATTTGTGTGGATGAAGATGGTATATTGATATTGGTTATGAACAGGTGAGATGATGATAATGGGTGAATAAACACTGTGGTGATAGTGTAAAAATATAGGGGAGACCATGGCAAAATTTACCTAGGAATAGGACACTTAGTGAACAAAAAACTAGGTGACTAATGTGAGTGTGTAACAGATTTTGTTTGAGATAGATAGAGGGTAGTTGAGAGAGATAGATAATGTATTCTAAATGCATTAGGAGTGTTGGAATTGTCAATAGAAGAGGGAGATGTGGAAGAGGAGTGTAAGTGTTAAAATCTGTAGCATAATGCAACTAGAGAAGAAGCTAGGTGAATGTTGAAAATAAACTTGGAAAATTATGTGAGTGAATTAGTATAGAAATGTATAGAGAGTTAGTGAATGAATTAAGGTGTATTAGGAGGTTTAATTAGTGTTATAACATGTGGGAATAAGTGTAGGAACAATGGGGAAGTAATGGGTAAAAGAGAGGACTGAAAACAAAAATAAAAATGCAAATACTGGGCCGGACCGGACTTGCGACCGGACTTGCAAGTTCGGTCGAGCCCAGATTCAAGACGGGAAAGCTTCTGGAATCGACCGGACTTGCGACCGGACTTGCAAGTTCGGTCGGACCAGAAAATTTTCCCCGTCTGTAACCTACTGGAATCGACCGGACTTGCGACCGGACTTGCAAGTTCGGTCGAGCCAGAAAAATTCACCGATGAAACCTTCTGGAATGGACCGAACTTGCGACCGGACATGCAAGTTCGGTCGGCCAGAAAAATTCCCGTAATGCAAGCTACTGGAATGGACCGAACTTGCGACCGGACTTGCAAGTTCGGTCGGCCAGAAAAATTCCGTAATGCAAGCTACTGGAATGGACCGAACTTGCGACCGGACTTGCAAGTTCGGTCGGCCAGAAAAATTCGGTAATGTGAGCTACTGGAATGGACCGGACTTGCAGGTCGGTCGCAAGTCCGGTCCGGTCAAAAAAAAAATTATTATTAAATTAATAATATATATATATATATTATATATGTACATGTACATGTAAGCATGCCAATGTTGAGTAAGAAAGTAAAACTTAAGGTAATGGAAAACAAGTAAGTAATATGTAAGTGTAAGAAGTATAAGGACATAGTAAGTATGAGTTAAATTAATGATAGCTATATTAATCATTCAATTGTATATATATAATAGGATTTGATTTGTGACACCGAAGGACTTTGGAATCACGTACAACGGTGAACGGTATGGATTCCTCATGCCCCGTATGCTATCTTGGTTACTCTGATTTGTGTGTTGTGTGCTAATTGATCACCAAATAAGATAAATGCACGAATCGGAGTTATCATGTTTACTTGTGAATATGTAGTGTTGTATATTGTTGTATATCGCCCTTAAATTTAGTTTGTATAATTCATGGAATGTATGGATGAAATTGAATGCTTGTATGAATGTTGCAATGTACTGTGACCGATTGTGAATGTGTTTGGGCTTCTAACTTATTCCTAACAAGCTAACCAATCTAACTTAAATTGGTAATTAAATTGGAATGAGTAGAAGTCCGATATAGTTTCGGCCACGCGTGAGGATGCGGAGTCACGGAGGTTGGCTCCATTCCTGACTCTTAAACTGGTCCGCGGCCCAAATCCCTTAAGTGGGTAGCATCCCGGATTGGTGAGTCAAGTAAATCCTGGAGGTGGGACGGCGTAGTCCCCAGGGCCGGAGGTCCCGACGACTTAACTTGAGTATAAGTAAGTTAGTAAGAATGAGTAAGTAAAGTAAATGAAAGTAAGTAAATGTAAGTAAGAAAAAGTAAGTAATGAGTAAAAGAGTAAAAGCATTCCGATTAACCCGGATGCATAATTTGGCTACCTCGTGAAGGTAAGTAAGATGCGTGTTATTGTATTGTTGCCTTGGAATGAATAATATTGTGAATGAATGTATGTTGTATGCAAGCATGTATGTGTAATTAATGATCGAACAGCATGTTAAGTGGATGTCAAATAGTCGGCGTGCCCTAGCTAGCACTGGTATATGCGGAGTTTACACGTAGCGTTTGCTGAGCCCCTTGGGGCACCATTTTTACTACACACAGGTACTCGTGAAGGATGAAGACTAGGAGAGTTGAAGTTTAATTTCTTTATCTTCTTTTTGGATGTAAACACTGAATTATGATGGTGTACTGAGTAGTACATGGCTATAGCTTTTGATTAGCCGGTGTACCATGGGGTACACCTTTTTGGATTTTGATAGAATGGGGATTGGTATAGATGAGTAGCTGGTAGAAACTCATTCTTTTGGAACTTAGAAATGATGTAATTGAATACAATTAAATACTCGGTGATCCAGGATGTAAGTATTTGGTATATGGTATTTTGGTAGGTAATTTAGTATCTCGGTACACCATGTTCATCAGACCGTGACTGTAAGTAAGGTAAGCCTAGCTAGCCGCATGGGCGGTTAGCGGCGTTGTACCACCCGCCGTAGTAAGTAGTAATATTCCGCTGCGAACTCGTAGGATTAACAGGACGATTAGACGGTAGGTATGGGATTATCGGTTGGGGTGTTACAGTTTCTTTGAGAACCCCCTTTAACTTCGCAACCTGGTTCTCGTACGATAAAGTCAGGCTCCGGTATCGTTCCCTCTCCGACTCCGAAGTAATTAATGAAGCTTTAAGTCCGGACACCTTTTTAAGCCAAAAGTCAGAGCTTCTGGCGGTCTCCGACGAAAGACTTGGATTTTCTGCGTAAATTACAAAGGATTAGCGGGATAATATGAAAGAAAAAGGGAAACAAAAGCTTTCGGTGATACGAAAAATACCGGAAGCCTTTTTCTTCTGTGCTTCCAGCTCTTCCTCAAGCTCTTTAATTCGGAAAGTTGCCTGCGCAAGTTTTCCCTCTCCGTTTCAAGGCTAGCTTGGAGACCATTCTGTTTAGCCTCAGCCGCTTGCAAGAGTTGGTTCTTTTTTTCCAACTCCGATTCGAAGGAAGACCGAAGATCCTCAGTAGATCTCCGGATCTCTTCAGCAACCTTCCACACATCTTCAGTTTCCTCTTCCAACACCCGCCTCTGATCATCAAAAGAAGCCTGCAACCTATTGATAGCATCCTCTTGGTCGATGGATGCAGTTTCTTGAAGTTCCTCCCGAAGGGCGGCCTTTTCAGGCTCAAATTGAGCCTGTGCTCGTGTAAGGATTTCTTGAGCCTTGGCCTTTTCTTTGTCAGCAGCTTTCTTGTATTTCTCCGCACGGGCCTCGTAAGAGCGAAGGGCTTGAGAAGAGTATTGAGACTGGGTCTCAACGCATTGAGCCATCGACATAGCCTAAAAAGCAAGAATATCAGAATCGAAAACAGAAGGTATTACAAGATAAATGTATATAAAGAAGTCAAACCTGAATTAAGGCACTCCAGAGGTGGTCAAAAGCCTCTCTCTTCGGAAGAGAGTGGCAGACGATAGCGTCAGAGCTACCCTCCCCGATCCGGAGTTTTTGTTTTAATGGAGTCGGATGAGAAGCAGGAGCAAAAATGCCGTTATCATTTTTGGCCGTCTCCGCAGCAGTAGACCAGAGGGTCTTGTAACCCATTCCACGAACGTATGGAATGCGAGGAATCGGGTTTCCGCGGTGATAGCCCCAGTCCGGTTTTGAAGAAGGACCGCAGACCGAAGGATCAGCTTGCGATGGAGGAGAGGATCTGTCGCCTGCATGCTTGCTCCTGGCTCCGGACTGGGGGGCCTCCTGGGAAGGGGTGTCGGACGACTCCGAAGAAGAACTTCCCTCCGCACTACCCTCGGCAATACCTTTGCCTTTACTGGACGGGATTTCGCGAGCCTTTTTTCCTTCCGGGGCACCACCTTCCTTTATTATAACACTGCGCACAGGTCGACGCGCCCGTTCAGGCTCAGGGTCTCCGGAAGGAGGAGCAACAACTGCGAGAGGCTAGGTCATAAGTAATTAAACAAATATAAAGTAAAAGCGAAAAAGAAAAAAGGGGCTGTGAAAAAGGTATACCGGTGGAAAAAATGGAATCGGTATTTTGAGTTAAAGCTTCATCTACGCAAAAAAAGCCATGCAGATCAGGGAAGAGGGATGATATGGGGGTTAAATCCACATCTTTTTTAACTCCACCCGGACTGCAGGCAGGAGTGGACATGGGAGTACCTGTTTCCGAAGGGACAGCAGCAAGGGGACCGGTGGAACCAGTTTCGGTAACATGCTTTTCCCTTCGTACTAATTTTATTTTGGACTGATCGATTTTCTTGGGTCCCTCGGGGGCTTTCCTCTTGGTACCAGTGGTTTTGCTACCGGAAGGACTCCGAACTTTTTCACCGGAGGGAGCAGGCGGAGCTCCCTTTTTCTCTTCGGTGGCCCTGTAGTCAACAAGCTCCCAGTTGTACCGGAGGGAGAATTTTCCGCCTGATTGAACAAAAGCTGTGGTACAAGGAGGAAGTAAGAAAAACATCCGAAAACTAATAAAGAAAGAAGGCACATAGGAAAACATGTACGGTCAATCTTCGCCCGAGTTTTGTTCAGCTTCTCTTCGGAAAGGAAGAAGGTGATGGGATGGAGCGCTGATGAACTCAGCTTCTTAAGTATGTCTCCAATTAGAGAAGAATTGGCGGAAGAGGGTAACGGAGCGGCAAACTGCCCCTTAGCTATGTCTCCGATATGAGAGACTCCGATAAAAGTTCCCCTCGGCGGATAAAAAACAAACCAATTGGAGGACCAGCCGCTCTCCAGGCTCACACGCTTGAAAAAGGAATACCCGGACACGGCCAGGACGGATATGTCCTCCTCCGTAGTAGTAGTGTTCACCCTGGTTGTAAAGAAATTCACAAACTCCCGTGCATCGGGAGTAATGTCGTTCTCCGCACAGACGGTGAGGAAGGCGTGCAGACAACCTAGGGCGTTGGGGTTCAGGTGGGCCAGAGTACATCGCCGATGAGAGAGGAAGCCGAGAACAAAGGGGTGCGGAGGAAAACACAAGCCACGGTGAAGATGCTCCCGATACACCACGAAACCATCCCCGAAATAGTTAAAGGGATGCGCCGTCGGCTCTGACACGCGAATCTTTGACCCCAGTGGGACTTGCACACCTTTCATGAGTTTTTTCAAATCTTTCACGGAAAGACTGGAACAGGTGCCCTGGCGAGGATAGTCCCCGCCGATATCTTTGGCAGGAATGGCAGAATCTTCTACGACGCAGTTTCCCCCGTCAGTAAAAAGTGTCGATCCCGCCGGCGCCGAGGCGGAGGAGCTTGGGTTTGACAGGTCCATTGCGAGCAGAGAAAGCCGAAAGGTTCAGGCGAACGAGGAGCAGGGAAGGGCGCGAAGGAGAGAAGATGCAAGAACGGAAAGCAGGGAATTGGGGAAGCAGGGAAGAAAAGAAGAAGAATGGCCACCGTATAAGCAAGAAAGCGAAAGATCGAGGTCAAGAAGCAAGGAAGAAAATGAAGGACAAATGCGTGAAAGTTCAGAGAAGTTCGAAGTTTGAAAAAGTAGAGGGAAGAGAAGAAGGGGGGAGAATGGGCTTAAATAGGCGAAAAATTGGGCACGCTCTACCAAAAGTAATCGTAGCCTACTACTGCAAGTGTGTCAGGGAAGGTAGTTTCAGAAGACGAGGAGGCGAAAGTTAAAGCAGGGCGTGTTGCTGGGTCTCCGGTAGATCTCCAACGATACCAAACAAAAAGAAACAATTTTAAGACCTCTTTTCTTTTTTTTTTAAAAAAGAAGAGAGATCTTGTGGGACTAGGGGGAGTGGAGCAGAACGCCAATTTTTTTTTTAAAAAAGAGCAACAACAAAAAGATCTTTCCTTGTAGAATAAGAAAAGATCTTGTGGGACTGATGAAGTGGGGTTCCACCACGCGTAGTAACCAAGTGGCTAGCGAAGGGTACATGCCACCTGCGGAGACAACAGAAGAGTCTCCTACCGACCCCAACGATCGGACCCTAACGTCCGGAGAACCATTCTTTGGTAACCTGTGGAAGAACGATAAGCATATGGTCCCTCCCGCCTCCGAAGCAAAGCGAAGCAAGCCTCTCTCCGATAGATTGGAAGTAACTATTCGACAAAAAGGAATAAATCATAGGAAAACCTTGTATATCGAAGAATATTCTAGAATAGTGTAGGCCCACAGAGACGGTTATACTCTATAGGGAGGTCTATAAATAAGAGTCATAAGCCATGTAATTCGACAGACTCTAATCAATACATCACTTGACATTCTCTTTGCAACTTCAGTCTAAATGCGAGTTCGATACCATCTCAGTCGCTACCTCAATCCTTCTCCATTCTAGTTAAGCTCTACCTCAATCATTTTCTAGCTATTTTGATGTTTGCAACTTGAAAGTAGCATTGAAAGACACAACACAATTGAATTAGTAGCTAAACATGTATTATTTTGACGTTTACGGTCCAACTATGTGTAATTTATGGTCACTTAATGTTTTTAATTATTCGGTTATTTCGGGTGTAACACCCCAACTACAAACACCGTATTTAACAACAGTTCGTAGCGGAAAATACAACTCAACACTTAACTTAATCTATTGGTGTTACACGCTGTTAGCCACCCACGTGGCTAACAAGGCTATTACTTACATAATGAACCGGTCTGATGGACCAGATTACCAAGCACTTACACATTACAATTCCATTCCACTTCTAAACCGAGTCAACACATTTACATTACAGACTGTACCGAGACTAATACATTCTATTGCCGATATCAAACTTCGGTCTTACACCACTTACAAATACATAATCAATTTAAAATAAACTACCCATGCATAATCAGCCACCCCGTCCTACTCTCGAACGGCAGTCAGCTCCATTGTACCTGAAATGTAATGGATGGCCCCAAAGGGGCTTAGCACCTTTGTTGGCATGGTAATCGTGCATCCCGCATACTACCGGACCACGCACAACTAATTGTCGTCTGAGCATGATGTTGATTTTTATTTAAATCATGCATGGAATACTATAAACACACAACACAATCAACAGGTAATCAAACAATGAAATACACTCATCAAGTATAACACATTAATGATTATTAGTTCACGTTACTTGGTTTTTAGGCCTTGAGGGTGTTTAACTCAAGAGGCCTCACTTTTATTGGTTTACACTTATACATTTTGATTGGGCTACAACCCATTACTTCTCATAATAACTTGGTATTGAATACAATACTTAACATACAGGTACATCTCAACTCTCGTCACACAACAGCACACATACAACATAACTCCAGTGAGTCACGTGAGGAACTGTATTGGGATAAGAGTTTAGTCAACTTTTATAGAGCCTAGAGAATGATTGGTCCTCATGTCGAGCTTGATACATAACACATTATCGCTCTATTTATCACACAAATAACTTACACAAGGTGTGTCGGATCTAAAGGATCCAAACACACCATACATAACATAATACTATTCTATTTATTGAACGTACAAATTACTTATGATGTGTCGGATCAAGTAGATCCCGAGCACAGCGTACACGAATTCCCCCTAACCCTGAACATAAGTCAAGACGGGAGAGTCAATTATAAGGCTCGTGGGATACTGAATTTCAAGAAGGAAAACAACCATACAAGGGAGAGAGTCGAATTTGATATAGATATCAACTCTCATACATACGCGCGCGACCGGACACCCGGATTTCTCACCCCCAAAGTTATACATTGGTTAGAAGCTCCCTCCATGGGGCTTATCACATCATGTCACATTACATTATGGTTATCCAGTCCAGCTACACACAAGGGAGGACACAGTCACACACACAACAATACACAATTAACACATGAATAGCCGTAGTTAGAACGTTCTAGTAGGTTGGGACGTTAAATCCAAATACCGATCACTTATGTGATCCTAGAGTCGGTTCACTACGGGTTAGCACAAATTCGAGGTTAAACGGTATCGGGAACAAACACGACACATAAATGAATTGACTATAAACTCATTACTGTTTATCAAATTAATTAATCACATCCAGAAAACACATAGACATACAAGTCGGTGTAACCCGGTAGAACACAGGTTACAAGAAAACCATACATGTCACCTTGATGATGGCTAGCCTAACATGACAATCTCTTAGTCCCGGCCGCCATTTCAACTAGTTCTCATCCCTATAATTCATTCAGTCAAACGGTTAATTTCTTTCATTAACCCTGACTATAGGGGTGTTCATGGAAAACCGGAACCGCCAAACCAAACCGGAACCGGTGAAACCAAAACTGGAAACCAGGTTAACTGAAGTCATTTGCCGGTTCGGTTAACCAAAACCGTTTAGTTTCCCGGTTCCGGTTCTGGTTGCGGTTGTTGATTTTGACGAATCCGGTTAACCGAAAAAACTGTTTAAGCATTTTATTTTTTTATTTTTAAATTTTTTTAAGTATAAGTATAAAACTATATGGTTAATCATTAGATTTACCAAAAATAAATGTACAATTGTATAGTTAATGGTTGGAATTATACCAAAATCAATAAAATCTTATCAAAATCGGCGGTTCACCGGTTTAATATCGCACCAAAACTGGAAAAACCGCACATTGTTTACTAATTATAAGAAAAAAACACATAAATCTACATCATCTCGGTTAACCGTTAAACCGGTAAAACCGCACCAAAAGCGACGGTTAACCGGTCCCGGTTAACAGCTTCTAAATGAACCGGTTACGGTTATTAAATTTGACTAACCGACAATCCGGTTAACCGAAAAGCCGGTTAACCGGTTATGAACACCCCTACCTGACTACTTGTTAACACCTACAACACTTCCTTGTCGGTTCTTACATTTTTTAACCCCTCAATTATAACCCACCTTATCTCAAGGTTTCTCATTAGTTCACACTTGTGATTAAAAGTTCCTAATGTTGTCATTACATTAACTTATAATTCTTAACTTCACATTAGTTTTTGCACTTTCACACTTAAACTTACACTTGTTCACCCTCCTAATGGTCATTATAAGTCACCAAACATGACCTAAACAATCATATAACAACAATACTTAACAATATCCATCATTACACATCATTTGCTAAGATTTTAAGTGATTTTCAGGGTGGTCCGGGACTAAGTCTGGACCTATAGTCCCGGACCAAGTGTTTTTCTAACTCTCGGGTGTTTTTTTGCATAGGTCCGGGAATTGGTACATAAGCTAGGTCCCGGACCATCTGTAAACTCCACTTTCGGCTCATTTTTAAGGGTGGTCCAGGACCTAATCCAAGGGCTAGGTCCCAGACCCTGCTAAAAAGCTGCTAAAATGCCATTTTTCAATTGTCATTCCCACCACAAACCTTACCCAAACCTTTCCTAATCTTTCCATATGTTTCTACACTTGTTATAACACCTTAAACATGTCTTAAACCTTCCTAAACCTTTGAAAAAACTCATTACCCAATCTTTGATTAAGTTCACACAATTTCCCACTCTTATGTCCTAAAGCTTGCAACTTAGTTTCTTTAGGTACCAATGTTGTTGGAAGAAATATGTGACTACTTCTACCACTTAGGCAGTGTACCTATCGTTTTGCGGAATAGTGGATTTGTGGGTTGTCGTACTCTTGGGGACCTCGCTGTGGATAACTGATAGTGTAGTAAATTGACTGAGATTTCTAATAAACAGATTTTATCATTTTTGAAAGAGTATGATTAACAGCTAACTCATAAGACAATAATAAAAACAATTAATCAAAACAGAAAAGAAATAGAAATTATAAATCTTTTTGTTTTTAAAGAAGCATCCCGGGTTGTTCTGCTCACCTATTTTATCTAATTATATCAATATAAACTTTCCCACTTTAGCAATAAACTCAGGAATCTTAATTAGTTCATTGACCGGTCCTTGTACAATAAACCCAGATTAACTTAAATAACAAGCTGCAATACTTGCCCAAGTCATTATTAATTAATCGCTTGATTACCAATTCCTATTGGAGACAGATTAACCTATAGGCGAAAACACGCTTCTAGTCGTTAACCCGTTTTGACTTCATATGCCTAGAATCTTGTCTCAGCAACACATTTTAACAAGAAACTACAAATATCACTTTAATAGTTGTACAAGAAGATTAAAGCGCATTAAGGACAAGAATCAAAATACTGCTTAGATAAATTATAGTGGAAAGCTTTCATAACACAATTATATAAAATAGGCTTGCTTCCTAACCTGGGAGGCTAGGTTTATTAATCACACATAATTATACAAACAAACATAATAAGATAGACAGATAGAACGAAGAAGAACGATGGTATGCGGACAAAAATCAGGACATGGACTGGTTTTGTGCAGATCGTCTTCATCGTTGGTTTTCTGGAAAATAACAGCGTACGGCTAATGAACTTCGGGTGAACGTTGGATTTTGGAAAGGATTTTCCCCTTAAGAAAATTGAAGGAGCGTGGGTTTTATAGAAGAAAGGAAGAGGAAGAAGACAGGGATGGAACAACGCGTGAGGAATTTAAGGAGTGCCGACGCCTGATATTGCTGATGGGGTAGATAGATATGTTTGCAGGCGCCGAAGAAAAATGGGGAAGACGGTCGGGGCATCAATTTATTGGATCTGGATCTGGGATGCATTTACACGCGTTCGCGTTTGTGTCCGTGTTTATTTCCCCGGACGTCTCACACGCAGTCTCTTGTCCGGCCTTATTTCCACGGACGTGCCACGGACGTGGCTTAGTCTTGTCCGCCCTTTTCTCCACAGACGTGTTCACGGTCTTCTCTGCGTCCGTGTCTTGTCCGCCCAAAAATGGCCGGACATCTCTAATCCTGTCCGCGGTTGATCTTTAGTCGTGTCCGGGTTTGTTTCCACGGACGTGACTATGGTCACGGTCCTTGATTGCGTCCGCCCAAATATCCATGGACGTGAGTAAGGTTAGCGCGTGCCGTGACTCATTTTAATCCATGTTTGCTGTATCAATTATGGTTTTTTTCCTGTCTTTAACACATATAATACATCAGTTATTATCAAAACATAATTATAGGAAAACCCCAAGATAAGTGAGAAACATTACTTAAAATGCTGCAATTTATAAGGTGATTAAACCTTAATAAGTCTATATGTTTTACACTTATCAAACTTCCTCACACTTAAGCTTTTGCTTGTCCTCAAGCAAAATAAGGAGTGTAACTATCTCTAAGCCGTAATATAAAACAAGATTAAATAAGTGTAGAAGGGAATTAGACAAAGTGACAACTGAAAGAATAATTCTGCTCTGAGAAGTAGGTTTTTGCAAACAGTGAAAAAGAGCAATTTTATAAAAGCATAGAAAAACTAGATTGCAGAAAATAAGTTAGATTAACCTGGGATTTTCCTCCAACTTCAATTTTCTAACCCGGGATGACAAGGGGTGTGAAGCAATGCCTTATTCCGCATTACCTTTCAACACCACGTACTCATGTTTATAAATAAAAATTGCAATTTATTACTTTCATTCATTTTTTTGAATGCGAAAAATGTATATACAAAACAAACTTTTTTTTATTGCATTATTTTTCTGTACCCCAGACTTTTCTCTCTATCCTTGTAGCGGTGTTGGGTCTTCTATCCCAGATCACGAGACCTTAGGTAGATAGGTGTTAAGGCACCCCGGAGAACCTAATAACCGGATAGACGAGGCCTGTTTTTGGTTTAGAAAAATTATAAACAGCGGAGTATCTTGTCTTTATCTTTTTCTTTCCTAACTTTCCAATCATTTCCAAAATCCCAAGCTAAACTAAATTGGTTTTTACTATTAGCTGATCTATCGTATTTTCAGTGAAAATAGAGTATTTTGATTAAAAATAGTTTTATACAAACTCCTTTAAATAAAACGATGCTTTCAGCTGTCACTTGGCTTAATTTCAAACACTTCTACAATTATTTTATCTCATTTTTTTTCAAAATGTTGGCAATTAGAGTAGCAAAAAGCGAGTGTGGCATTAACGAACAACTGACATATTTTTAGGGAAAGGTCTCTACTTCCTCACACTTGAGAAGAGCAATGTCCTCATTGGTCAAAATAAATTCACGAAAAGGACCTTTCAAAATATGCCAGGCTCATGAAGGATTAAATTAAAAGAAGCTTTAACGTAATATAGGTTGAACATTAATATAATAAAGAAAGAACTGAGACTCCCCTTGTATCGTAGATTGAGGAAGGTGCCCTTCCTCACACTTAAAGCTTTGGTAGGGGTGAAATGTTCCTCACACTTAAGTTCACGCAAGTGTCCAACCGGAGATATCAAAATTGCCAGAACAACTGAGGTTGCTTTCCATATGCGAGTTCAGGTATATGTTTGAATGTAGAATTTATTCGGAAAAGAAAAACCTGTATAGCTAGCAGAACTCAAGTGACACCAAAAATAATAAGAGGAAAAACATAAATAAAAATGCATTGCATAAAATAAAAGCATTAGCAAAATAGAAAGAAAAGTGAACTGTTACCTTCTGATCACAAAAAGTAAGACAAGATTAAAACAGTACGAGTTTACAATAAGTTAGTGAACAAGAGAGACATATAAAACTAAATTAAAAAGAAGGAAATATCACTGCGGTGCCTGTGGTGGCTGCTGCGGTCCCTGGCCTATCTGAGTGAGGAGATGTTGTATGAGCTGAGCCGTCCGCTCCTGCTGCTCATTCGACCGCTCAAGCTGCCGAGCTGTCTGTGCATGTAAATCCTCACTCCGGTCTAAGCGCTCTGTCATCCGTGTCTATGCCTCGCGGAGTGTAGTCTGCTTAGTCAGCAGTCTCTGCTGGGTCTGCTCAAAGCTCTCAAACTGTAACACCCCAACCACCACCGTACACTTAACATCAAACTGCAGCGGAAATCTCAACTCATCACATTACTTAATTCGATGGTGTTACACGCCGTTAACCACCCACGTGGCTAACAAGGCTAATACATGTACATTTGTATCGGTCTGATGGACTAGATTCCCGAGCAACTACACAATACAATCCTCATTCCATTTCCAACATTTATTATATACATACATTCCCACTGTACCGAGTATTTACAAACTATGCCGATAACAATTTCGGTCTTACTACGCTTACAATGCTTACGCCATTTAAATGGCTACCCATGTATAAACATCTACCCCGTCCTACTCTCGAACGGCTTCCAGCTCCTTGTACCTGAAATAGAAAAGGAGAGAAAGGGTGGCCCCCAAGGGGCTCAGCACCTTTGCTGGTATGGTAATCCCGCAGCCCACATGCTACCGGGCCACGCACAACTAATTGTCGTCTTAGCATGCAGTTGATTATATTTAAATCATGCATACAAACCATAAACACACAACACTTTTCATACACCCAACAATAGGGCTCAACATATATCCAACACGTCCACACTTAACAAATCATCCAATGATTCCTTTAACCCTAGAGTGGCTCTCCTCTAAAACGGAGCTACTTCCTTAATGAACGACACGTACCCATTAATCGGGTTATCCTTAAATGCCTCTTGTCACAAACTGGGATTCATTTCCATGATCCACACCTCCATATCCTACAACATATCTCATTCCTCACATAACAAAACATAACAAAACCTTTCTTGTTTCGGCGTACACATGACAACATCGCATTCATTTTAAACACCTAACGTATACATATCATAGCATAGCAGGGGAAATTGCTTAGCACAATAACAACACAACACCATAAGATTGGTTCACACAATGAACCTTCCACCATAGTTAGTATATATAGTGAGCCTAGAGATTATTGCCAATCTCATGCTAAGCTCGTTACCAACCTCGTTACCGTCCAGTTATATCGAACGGTTAACTTAAACCCAAGGTGTGTCAGATATAGTAATCCCAAACACCCGAAACAACATTCGTATGCCCCTGTGGCCCGACGTGAGTCAGTAATTAGCTTTGGATAAGCTAAGGGAAGGTAGAAACCAAATTGGAATACAACCTATACATACACCAAGAGAGCCGAACCGGATATGACATCGACTCCCGTCCATCACACGCGTGGCCGGAACAACCGGACTCCTCACCCCCCATTAGTACATATACACTTATAAATAAGTAGTTAGAGATCCATTATGGAGCCTACCACATCCACACACCATACGGTATCATAACCGAGTTAAGCACACAAGGGAGGTTCACACACTTGCATACAACAACAATGTCCAACTAACTCACACATAGCCGTGGTTAGCACGTTCCCAAGGTTTGGGCCGTCAACTCCGAATACCGATCACTCATGTGTTCCTAGATTTGGTTAGCTAAGGTTTAACACATATTTGAGGTTAAATGGTATCGGAGGCCAAATTCGCCACATAAATGAATTACTATAAACTCATTACATGTTTTAATCTTACAAGGTGGCAAACACTCAGTAAAACATATTGGCATACAAGCCGGTGTAATCCGGTAGGACATAGGTTGCAAGAAAACCATACCTGTCACCGGAGTCCACTTTACCACGTCCACTTATGTTCCTCGAGCAATTCTCGAACAACTGACAACATTACATGTATTTTTATTAACATTGGGGTAACATGTTTGTTTAAAGTCTAATGCTTATAACCTTTCCCCGTTAACTTGGTTAAATAACTTTACATATTTAACATGTTTCACTCTTTCATTTTACTTCAACTTTTCACCCACCAAAATGTGACTATAACTCACCTAACATGTCCTACACAACCTTATAACATCATTATCCATCAATCCCCATCATTAGACATCTTTTAATAACCTAAAACAATGTTTTTATAGTGGTCCGGACTTGGTCCTCTTCTTAAGTCCCGGACCATATGCTAACTCAAGTCTCGGCCTTTTAAAATGGGGTGGTCCGGGACCTTATACAAGGCCTAAGTCCCGGACCACATCCTTATGTGACTCTCGGCCTATTTTACACCCCTGGTCCGAAACTTTAACCATAACCTAGGTCCCGGACCAAACCTACAGAATTGATAAAAGTCATTTTTCAAATGTTGTTACCTTAGTTCTCCACCTCCATTAATTGTATAACTTTACCAAATGTTCCTAGGTATATTCTAATGTCTAAATATCATCTTAAACACTCCTAATTCCATGTTTGACTTTTACTCAATTTCCACCCAAAATCTCATAACACTTGTAGCATTTACATTTGGTTTCCTAAGGGGTGTTTCACCTAAATTACCTCTATACCAAAATGTTTTCTCACCATCACAACATCATCTCCCAAGCATCTTCTCTTACTAACTAAATCTCCTTTTTCACATCTTGCCTAAACATCACTTCTTCCTTGTACATCAACATTCCTAAACCTTAAACAAACTTCTCCAAGACTTAAATACATTCTCAAAACACTCATTGGATTTCTAGAACTTCCAAGATATTACCTAAATCCTTGTAGCCCCTTAGAACACCTTAATGCACATTTTCTTCCTTAGTGAAACACTTATCCATTCCTAACAATTCCTAGTTCACCAAAGCTCATTTAAACACTTAAAACTCCTTATACATTATACAAATTTTGCCATGAGTTCTCCTAGCACATCATCATTCCAAAGCTCATAGTTTTCACCATTAGACACTCAAGAACACCTAAATCCATCAAGAACACCATCACACACAAACTTCACCAAATTTACACTACATCACAATATAGTGCACAATTTAAATTGCTTGGCACTTAGGCCCTTAAATAACATGGCTCTTAGGCCCTTAAATTGCATAAACCTTAAACACTGAATTTCCCACATAAATCATGCCTTTGACCTGCAAATACACTCAACATTACATATGTTCTTTTACTAGTCTCCTTGAGAACTTTTCACTAAGTCCTTTACCATTAGCTCCTTAGGTAGTTTTAACAAGCATTATAAGCTCATTTCTCCTAAGGCATTAAATCACATTAGGTTAGTATATTTACCTCTTTTCCACCCAAACTTCTTTCTTGTTTCCTCATAAAACCGGTAAGGCATTTCATTCCTTGTCAACTACTAAACAATATACCAACATTGAAATGAGTATATAAGCTTTATGCTTCATCTCATTGTAAACCCTAGGTTTACATTATTTCAAAAACACTTATGTAGTTGTTTTACCTTGGTCTTTGAAGAGAGTTTGAATATCTATGAAGAGAGGACTCCACCTAGTCCATGAAAGGTTGGGAATGAAGCTAGAACAAAGTCACACAAAGAGCACCATTAATGTGCAATTTCGGTCAAGGCAAAACATAAAGGAAACTTGATTTTTCTTTGAGATTCCTTACCTAGAAGCAAAGGAGATCAATAATATGTGAAAAGGTGAGCTCAAGCTCCTTCAATGGTGAATCTCCTTGGCACCGAAATTGAGTTCTTGAAGATTTGAAAAGGTAGAAGTGTAGAGCTTGCTCCAACTAGAAGAATGGTGGTCTCGGAATTGAATTTGGACCATGGAGCTAGGAGTTACAAGTGGTCAAAGATGGAAAACAATGGTGGTGTTGGTGTTGCTGTAGCAGCTCGTAAAGAGAGCAAGAAGGGAGGTTGGAGACGTGTGAAATGAAGAGGAAAGGAGAAATGAAGATAGAACTTGCTTTAACAAGATATTTGTATTATAAGGTAACTTTCTCCTTTTTACCTTCCTACCCTTCCTTTCCTTAATTGATTTTTACATGGTGGTGACTCACCTTCATAAAAATCGGCCCCCATCATTTATTTAAAGATAGTTTGGTCTTTGTTGACCCATTTAATTACTTATAACAATATATGTTACAAACTAGCTTACAAAAATCACTATTCACAAAACAAGGCACATAGAAGTGAAATTTTTGATTTCCCATTGATATAGACTTCCAAATGTGATACTATATAGTACACATGTTAATTAAAGAGTAATGATGGACATTTAGCCATTCAAAACTCATTTACAAGACAATTTTTCAAAAACGTGCTTAAGACTCCTTAAAGCACTTTTTGTGTTTTAACTTGTTTTCAAGCTTGGTTTTCTTTGGTAATTGATTTAATATGTTCATTAACATATTATAAGGTATAGATATGACCTTTAGGTCTTATACAAATTTATCCCAAGCTTAGAGCACATTTTAGCCCATATTGACCTTAAGGTATATTCTTGTGTTTTATTGGTTTCATTGTCTACCAAAGTTTCCTAAGGACTTAATTAGCCTTATAAAGTCATAATTAAATATTATCAAGTCTTGGTAGGCTCTTAGGGTCCTAACCAAGTTCACTCCAAGCTTAGAGCATGTTTTTGCTCACACCGTGTCTTAGTGTTTTATTGTGTTTTAACTATGGTTTAAATGGTTCATTTATGTTTCTAAGGCACTTTTTAGCCTTTAAATACCATAGTTTAACATTTACACAACATACCAAGGTTTGGGGTATTTCACAAACCGCTGGTGCATCTGCTGCTGCATCTGATGGAGGGCCAGAAGCTGGGTCTGTAGGTCTGACGGGATAGGAGGTATCAAAACAGGAGCTGAAGCCTGCATCACGGTGGTCGTCGGCTCGTAGGGCTCAGCTCCCTGTGCTGTGGAAGGTGGCTCGGGATCAGCTGAAGGTGTAGCTCCTGTACTAGGCCCTGCTGCAGTGGAGGATCCGGTGGAAGACTGGCCAGTGCGACCTCTGACCCAGGTACCGTCATCTAAGCGCATAAAGCCCCAGCGCCTCACAGTCTGCAATGTGACTGGGCGCTCTCCCGTCCGGACCTCTAATCCATGTGTGGCGCCCTCTGGAAGGACAGAGCAAAGGTGGTGCTGGATGAAGAAGGGAAAAATAGGCATGATCTTCTTCTTCTTCGTCCGTAGATAGTACACCACCTTATGTAGCTGGCTAAACATGATGTATGGAATAGAGACGCGCTGAGCAGGTGGAGATGGCGAGAGGAAGTAGTGCAATAAAGCGCAATCCTCATCAGAAGCATCGATCGCGGCATGGGGCCGGATCTGATGACTAAGGATCTCTAGGAGTAGTCTCTGCAGTAAAGCGGGGAAACTCGTGTAAGGGAGGACATCCTTGTCCTCCTCCCCTCTACGTCGGGTCATCCGACCTACATCCTGGAGCCACCTCGCCTTTGATCTGTGCAGGTGATCCTCTGTAAATCCTCTGATATGGTCTGGGCTATCCGGAATCTACAGGATAGTAGAGAAGGTCTCTGGTGTGATCTCGATAGGGAGATGGCAGATGAAAGAAGTAATCCTCTGGTTGCCTATCTGGGCATTCGCATAGAACTCTCTAACCATGGCTGGAAGGAAGAGTCCCTCACCCATCTTTAGGACCCGTGAAAGTCCAAAACCAGCAAACAGGGTGTCCGCCCCTGTGGCCTCGATCACCTCAGGCGCTATTCGCCTCTCCATCACAAAGTCCTTACCCTGATCATACCAGGCTCGAGCCTCTACGGAAATAAAACCATCATCCCGAAGAGTCGGCTGGGGAGGAGGTGTAGAAGAGGACGCACCGGGGCAATTGCCCCTAGTAGCACCAGAGTGTCCACCACGAGTGCGAACCATACTAATAAATTTTGAAATTGAAATGTAAATAAATAATAACAGAAAATTAAATTAATATCAAACAGAGCACTACAATGCATATAAACAACTTAGAATTTTTTTTCAATTTTTTTTTAATATATATACACGTCCGGGTTTGTAGGGCCGGAAGCAGGGCCGGACGCAGACCCGGACAGCGAAGAACCCTAAATCGAAATTCACCGCGACTGAAATTTCCAGATTTCACCCAAATCCACCCAAATCCAACTAGACACTTGCAAATCTCACAGAATAATTCACGTTTACATATTTCAACAACAAATTAACACCAAAATCCACCTAATAACTACCTAATCTACTTCAAATTGACTGAAACCGAAATTGAAAACCGCAAAAATTGAACCTGGGTCGAGCTGGGTTTTCGAATTGGAAATTCGGATTTGAGGAGGAAAGGCAGCGTCGGCGTGGTTCCCTGGTGTTCTGGGCGGCGCGGCGTCGGAGTTGCGCGTCGTCGGCGTTGGTCGCTGTTGCGCGTCGGTGGGGGAGCGGCGTCGAGAATGAGGAAGGAGGCCGTCGGTTTCAGAGGTAGAAGAAGAAGAATTAAGGAGCGCAAGACATTTTTTTTGTATGCTGTGTGCGTCCGTCCTTTGTCCGTGGAAAAATGGGCGGACATGTTTTTTTCTCCTTCTTGCGTTCGGCTTGCGTCCGTCCTTTTATGGTCGGACGTGAGCTCCGTTCTTTTTTTTTTTTTTTTTGGTTTTTTTATTACGTATAGGGCGTCCGTGTTTGTGTCCGGCTTTTTAAGGCCGGACACACCTAGACTTCATTTTTTTATTGATTTAAATAAACCGAAAACATTGAAACAAAAAGAAATAAAAACAAAAATAAATGCAGTAAATAATTAAAAGAAGAAGGGCAGAATTTAAATGACAGTAATGTAAATGACTGAAAATTAAATGTCAGAAATTAGTTTACTGGAAATTTAAATGTTAGAAGTTAGATTGCTGAAATTTAAATGTTAGAAGTTAGTTGACAGAATTTAAATGTCAAAAATTAGTTTAGTGAAAAGTAAATGACTGGGAATTAAATGACAGTAAAGTAAATGACTGGAATATTAAATGACAGAACAAAATAAAACTTAGTTATGAAACAAAATTAATATATTAACAGAATAATAGAAACAAAATATAATAGAAACAAAAATTAAAGAGTAGCAAAATATGTCACATATTTATAAACAGAAAACTCAATAAAATTAAAAACTATCAATTAACCGTGTCGGAGGTCCCCGCCCGGCAACGGCGCCAAACACTTGTTGAAAGAAATATGTGACTACTTCTACCACTTAGGCAGTGTATCTATCGTTTTGCGGAATAGTGGATTTATGGGTTGTCGTACTCTTGGGGACCTCGTTGTGGATAACTGATAGTGTAGTAAAGTGACTGAGATTTCTAATAAACAGATTTTATCATTTTTGAAAGAGTATGATTAACAGCTAACTCATAAGACAATAATAAAAACAATTAATCAAAACAACAAAGAAATAGAAATTATAAATCTTTTTGTTTTTAAAGAAGCATCCCGGGTTGTTCTGCTCACCTATTTTATCTAATTATATCAATATAAGCTTTCCCACTTTAGCAATAAACTCAGGAATCTTAATTAGTTCATTGACCGGTCCTTGTACAATAAACCCAGATTAACTTAAATAACAAGCTGCAATACTTGCCCAAGTCATTATTAATTAATCGCTTGATTACCAATTCCTATTGGGGACAAATTAACCTACAGGCGAAAACACGCTTCTAGTCGTTAACCCGTTTTGACTTCCTATGCCTAGAATCTTGTCTCAGCAACACATTTTAACAAGAAACTACAAATATCACTTTAATAGTTGTACAAGAAGATTAAAGCGCATTAAGGACGAGAATCAAAATACTGCTTAGATAAATTATAGTGGAAAGCTTACATAACACAATTATATAAAATAGGCTTGCTTCCTAACCCGGGAGGCTAGGTTTATTAATCACACATAATTATACAAACAAACATAATAAGATAGACATATAGAACGAAGAAGAACGATGGTATGCGGACACAAATCAGGACATGGACTGGTTTTGTGCAGATCGTCTTCTTCGTTGGTTTTCTGGAAAATAACAGCGTACGACTAATGAACTTCGGGTGAACTTTGGATTTTGGAAGGGATTTTCCCCTTAAGAAGATTGAAGGAGCGTGGGTTTTATAGAAGAAAGGAAGAGGAAGAAGACAGGGATGGAACAACGCGTGAGGAATTTAAGGAGTGCCGGCGCCTGATATTGCTGATGGGGTAGATAGATATGTTTGCAGGTGCCGAAGAAAAATGGGGAAGACGGTCGGGGCGTCAATTTATTGGATCTGGATCTGGGTTGCATTTACACGCGTCCGCGTTTGTGTCCGTGTTTATTTCCCCGGACGTCTCACACGCAGTCTCTTGTCCGGCCTAATTTCCACGGACGTGGCTTAGTCTTGTCCGCCCTTTTCTCCACGGACGTGTTCACGGTCTTCTCTGCGTCCGTGTCTTGTCCGCCCAAAAATGGCCGAACATCTCTAATCTTGTCCGCGGTTGATCTTTAGTCGTGTCCGGGTTTGTTTCCACGGACGTGACTATGGTCACGGTCCTTGATTGCGTCCGCCCAAATATCCACGGACGTGAGTAAGGTTAGCGCGTGCCGTGACTCATTTTAATCCCTGTTTACTGTATCAATTATGGTTTTTTTCCCTGTCTTTAACACATATAATACATCAGTTATTATCAAAACATAATTATAGGAAAAACCCAAGATAAGTGAGAAACATTACTTAAAATGCTGCAATTTATAAGGTGATTAAATCTTAATAAGTTTATATGTTCTGCACTTATCAAATGTGCAGATTTTGCTCACCATCATTTCTAACTTAATTGGTTTCCTTAAAATTTAGTTATAATCCATTACCCTCTCACATTTTGGTCATACTAATCCCTTATAACTTATTCCTCTTCCTTAACACACTAAACTCCTCATTTACCACATTATACCCACTAATGCACTCCTATACATTCTCATAACACCCTACATTATTACCACTCCAAGTTTTACCAAACTACATGATTTCCTTCAAGGTATATCTCTAAGGTGATTAGTTACTCAATTGATCTCTACATGCACCTAGTAACCCCCTAGGTCATTTTTACTCACAAATACAATTAACACACTTATTTTCTACAGAAAATTTGCCATAGCTTCCCCACAATTCTAGCATGCCCACAAGCATCCTTTCATTTACCTAAACCAAATCAACACCCACATTCATCCTAGATACTAACCACACCCTTAATTCATCATGTTTACCATAATATACTCAAGGTGCAATACCCTTAAATAACATGACTCCAAGGCCCTTAAACATTCCCATGAATCAACAACATAAAACAATATAAATCCAATGCCACAAGACATTCCAAAACCATTTCAAGGTAAGCCAATTTACCTTGGAGTTCTTAGTTCTCTTTTCCCTTTTCTTTTGTCCTTGTCTTCCTCCTCTTGTTCTTGTTTAACAATCGGTCATGTGGGGTTATTTTGCTAATTGCTACATACCATGCCAAGAATACAATAAGGAATAGACAACACTTAAACCCTTGTATAATTTCTAGGATTCAAAAGAGTGCTTGAAGCACTTAAAAGGGAGAATTACCTTCTAACTTCAAAATCAAGTGTTGGCAATCAGAGTGAGCAAGCTACAGCTCCTTCTTGAATATAAAACAAGGCTAAACAAGGAGGGAAAGTGAAGTTCAAAAATATGTAGAAATCGGTTATGAAAGAGACTAGGAGAAACAAGGGTTTTGAAGCTTTTATTACCTTAAAACCAATAAGGAGTGGTTTAGCTTCAAGAAGAGCTGCTCTTTACCTCAAAATGAGCTACAGCCATGGAATTGAAGTGTGGAGTTTGGATCTTTTGAGAGGTGCAAAGAAGCTCTAAGATGAGGGGAGCACTATGGTGTATTTATTTTTCAATTTTGACTTTGTTTAGAGCTTGAAAATGGAAGGAGAAGAGCAAGGTGGTGGATGGTTGTGTAAATCGCCATGGGAGGAAGAAAATGAGCAGAGATGAGTGCTGGGAGGAAGACACACTCGAGAGAGAGGGAGGGAAATGAGAATAGAAGAGAGAGAAAAGGAAAAGTGACTTATATAGTTTATTTACCTTTATGCTTTTTGTCTTTTAGCTAATAGAGTCAAATAAATAGAGAAAGGAGGGGGAGTAAAACGTGTGTACACAAGAGAAAAGGGGTTCCAGATTTTATTTTACAAAATTAGAGAGGAGGGCACTTTGGTCATTTAGCAAATATCACCCATAAAAACCCGAATTGTCACTATTCACTAATCCGGGTCCGTTTTCTGGATTTTTTTGTGTTTAATTAATTTTAATGGTTCTTAGGCTCCCATTAATGTTTAATTATAGTTATATGATCAACTATTATTTTTATGGGGTCATTTAACTGTTTAAAGTCACGTTTTCGGGTTTTCTCGAAAAAACGCGCTTTAAGACTGTTAGCGTTTTAACCCATTATTTGGATCTGTTTTCTTCAGGAATTGTTCCCACATATTATTTAGGCATAATTAATCCTTAGAAATCCATCGAGGATCCTATTGGAGGTCATATACCTCCTAAGATTACATAACGTGCGTTTTTACGTTTTGTGACTTTTACGTGTTTTTCTTTTTCTCTTTGGTTTCTCTTTCTTCACCAATGTTCTTAAGGACTTAATTAGCCTTAGGATATCATAATTACAGAGTTTATTAACACATTTATGTTCAGGGGTATTTCATCAGGTAACCGAAAACCAATATATAACAAAAAACCGAAGTATGAAAAATGCGGTTTTCGGTTAGAAAATGTCAAAAAAATTTGGTTAATGGTTAATTTGGTTTTGTAACGTTAATTCGGTTATAACCGGATTAACCAAAAACTAATTTTTTATTTCTAATTTGGTTATTGGTAAATGAATTAACCGAATGGACAACCCTAGGCCTAGAAACCTAGTGATCAAACCAGAAGGATATGTTGGTCCACCACCAACTTTCTTACAGACACCTCTCCTAAGGATCGGTACGGGTGAAAACGTATTACAGCAAGTGTACTGGTCTATCATAACAAGTTTTCTCATGTAGTATTCCCTAGGTTATCGAACCAAAGGAGACTATGTCAAGTTTGAGTCTTTAATCTAACTAACTAAAAACTAGATAAAAATAACACCAATAAATTGATGGATTGAATGTAGAAAATAAATAACTAATAAAAACAAAAACAATTAAAAGTGATTCTCTAACAAATCTAAAAGGGTGTATCCTGGTTTACTACTTCTCCCTAGTTTATCAATTCCCTTATTGAGTGTTTTCTAAATGCTAGATTGAAAACTCAGATCTAAATTAATCTAAAACTAGTTTTCCGCAAGATAGATCCTTACTTTACAAATCAACTAGTAGCGTTAACGATTCATTTGGTTTCTAGTCAGCTAATCCCTAGGAATTGACGTCTCAAGTTTCACTAGTAATATTCTTAAGTAGGGATGGCAATACCCATCGGGTGCCCGCTTCACCCGCCAACCCGATCCATGTAACGGGTGAAAACCCGAAATAAACGGGTGTAAAACGGGTGATGGGTGAAACGGATGACGGATCGGTCGGATGCGGGTGACGATTTTTCCACCCACACCTGACCCCACAACCTGATATCCAACCCGTTATTGAGCTTTACCTTAGGAAAGCTCCTTATACATTTAAAGCAATTATTGTTTCAACTAGAAATCGATGTGGGCGAATGATCCAGACTTAGACAGTGAAACTACCTCCCACTCGAACATGTTAGACGTAAGCAATTTTCAATGCTTATAAAAGCATAACTAGAGCTTGTTCAGTGCTGAATAACGTTGCTGTATTGCATGCAACAGTTATACTAATAAGCTCAAGTCTTATATCCATTAACGTGGATTGACTTGGTGAGTCTCAATGTTTAAAATAAGGACTCGATAGTGTATAGATGTAGTGATTACAAGTTTATTTTTTGTTCCCAAAAAACGATGTGGGAGTCTGGGAGGAGGGAGTTCTACAACTACATCCCACATCGAAGTTTAGTTCATAGATTAGGATTTCCTACTTATAAATAACTCATCTTCTACATTCAAGTACTAAAATTTCGTGGCTTGTTCTACATAACTATATGGAAGACTAGCTTAAGTGAAATTTAAAATATTTTCAAGTTGTTAGTCCACGTTTATTTGCACTCAAAAATGATGCGGGAGGAGAGGTACTCGTGTTAGAAATGAGATAACCTCCCACATCGAAATCTTAGATATAAGAGTGAGGTGCTTTCCTTATAAATAATAACTCAATCAGTCAAACATTACAATAACTTAGGTTTGGTCTTCTAACATTGATTAATATATATGTTAATGTTGACCAGCCTAGTTGTTACAACGTCAAATATTTTATATGTTTGTGAAATACGTAACTTACATATAATATATAGTTGTGTTACTTTAAAAAAAGTTAAAATTTTAATTTTTTTGGGTTTCACCCGTTTAATACCCGATCCACCCGATACCCGCGGGTGATGGGGGATCGGGTGATGGGTGATGGGTGAAGGTTAACGGGTGATGGGTCGGGTTCGGGTGAAATTTTAAATCGGGTGATGGTGCGGGTGATGCTCCACCCGACCCGCCGACCCATTGCCATCTATCCTTTAAGGTCTAATGAACACTGTAGTTCTCACTTATAAGCAATTCATACCAAATAAACTCAAGTAATAATTAATCACAAGAGAAATCAATGATAAACTAGGAATAAAACTATAATTTATATAGAATTTATATTTAACAACTCAAGAAGCAAAATAATAAACAAGTCATCCATAGCAAACCAGTATTCTAACGACTACTTAGACATAGGAGACAAAGAAATAATAACAATAATAAAGAGATTAAAAAACATCATCTAGTTGTGGAACAATGACGAATCCGATCTCTGTCTTCTACTCCATTCTGTCAAAACTGTCTGCTGTTTCCTCTCTGTGTGACTCGTATGTGGCTAGGGTTTCAGCCTGTGTCATCTCCCTCCCAAAGATCTCATGCAGTTGGTGTATATATAGGTCAAAACAAATATCCCTCATTATATGCTCACGTGCAGCCCAACATGATAAAGAAATTGTCGATCTCAAATATGTAATATATATACATGGCACATGTATCTCATGTGAGAAAGATGAGATCCATCGGAGATACGCGGCCTAATTCTCTTATGTCGGTTCAATCCAACTCCTTCATGTGTGGATGCAGTGGGCCTCGGCCCAATAAGAGAAAATTGTTAATGGATTCTTGACCTTCAGGAAAAACGCACACGAGGGAAAATCATATATACATGCTAGCGCTCCAATATTGGTCTGGGAATGTATGGATAGTATAAACCCATACCACGACCCAAATTAGGCAGTAAGTCGGATACAGGGTTGGTCCGGGTTTATATGACCGGACACATACCCGGACCACCCAAACAATGTACCAGAATGATCGTTCTTGCTTCGTTTTGTCCCGGTTTAATCCTTAAGCTCTTGGCACGTGTTTTTAGACATTTTCTTCAGTGTTTTTAACATGTTTTAGCACAAAACCACAAGTAAGGAGAGTTCTTCACATATAACATAAAATAACATATAAGTAAGGAATTTATCATATAACCCAATAAAATATTAATCACATTAAGCATAGAAACATAGATAAATTCCGCACTTATCAAGCGGGAGACTCTAAGAATAGCCCTCCTAGGTATACTGCATCTCCTCGGAGTACCCACATCAAGGATAGAACAATCAGGGAAGTATTTCAACTTGAGCACATGGGCCACTAGAGACTCCTCCTTGAGAAGAAGGATTCATCCTTGTTTTTAAGCAAAGCCATATTGAAAGCCTCGATGTCTCTGAAACCCATACCACCATCAACTACCCTATCACAAAGCCACTTCCAACTCACATAATGAAGAGGCCTACTATCAGTTCCGCCCTTCCACTAAAACTTCGAAATGGCCTTCTGAATATCGCAAACAATCTTCTTGGGGAGCCTGAGGATGCTCATAGCAAACATCGGAACCGGCTGAAGGATAAATTAGTTCAAAGTAGATCTACCAGCCTGGGAAACTCCACCCTTTCAACTCTGGGTCAAGCGATTGATGTGATCAACCAAGTATCTAAAATCATAGTGCCTAATTCCATGAAGATCACCAGGGACTCCCAGGTACCTGTCCAAATGGAGACAAACATCAACCTTCAAAAGGTTGGAAACATACCTCTTCTCGTATATAGACATATTCGAGCTACATATCAGACTATACATTTAAAGGTTAATCTCTTGTTTTGATGAGCTCATGAAGTCCTCCAAAATGTGCATAATGGGGGACATGTTGGATTCTTTCACTCAGGAGAAGATAATATAGTCATCAACATACATGAGTTGAGATAAAGAGGGGGCTCCTCTGGCAATAGAAATCCCTCTAAACAACCCGGCATTTCTCAGCAAGACTAATAGAGCTAGTGTAACACCCCGGATTTTGTAACCTTTTATTTGGTCAATTTTTTTATAATTAAAGTTTAATATTAATAAGCAGCAAATTAAAACCTAATCCGGAGTATTACTGCCACACTCGCAACCAAACGAGTGCTTAGGCGTAAACAATTATCTCACTAACAAACCTTTATTATTAATGAAAGAAATACAACACACATAATAACAATCTTTTAAAATTGCAAAAGTCTTAAGCCTAAAATGAAATTCGATTGTAAATAACCAGTCTATGTGAAGTTGTCTTCCTAAACTCCAAGCACATCATTAACACCTGTGGTAGAAATCCAAACAAACACACAAAGAGACACGATAAAATCAGAAAATTGTGTAAGTTACCACTTCACTCTGTAAAAACATTTTCTCTTTAGAAATCATTTTTTTAACAAATAGAACATATAACAAGCAAATTATAATGCCAAAGCAATCAAGAATATCTCATGTGTAATTCTTAATAAACTCATAATATAATAGTCGGTTTAATTTAATTATCTTCATTGTCCCAATACGCAGCCAGGAGAAAACTTAAAAGAACCAAGCAAGAAGATTGACGGTCAGGTCGCTTTCGCCAAGATTGCAGCAGTCAGGTTATCGGGTGGGCCCAACAACAATTCTGGTTCTGCTTTTGATATTTCGCTTATAAAGGTCTATGTGGGCAACGTGCCTTATGATATGCCAGCTGAGAGACTTTTGTCTCACTTTTCTACCTATGGAGAAATCGAAGAAGGACCCTTGGGGTTCGATAAACAGACTGGCAAGTCCAATGGCTTTGCCTTGTTTGTCTTCAAGACAGCTGAGGCTGCTCATGCCTCGCTCGTTGAGCCAATGAAGAACATCGACGGCAGGCAGTTGATGTGTAAGCTGGCAAGCGAGGGTAAAGAAAGGTAAGCAGGGTGGTGTATCAGGGCATGGGCCTGGTCAAGGTACCAGTGCATAAGTATGGGGATGCACTCGGGTGGGCTGATGTCGGGTCCTTAGGAACGGGCTAGCGGCGGGTATCCGGGTTATTGTGGACTATGTTGCAACTGGGACAGAGAAAGGGTAATTCTCAAAACAATGAGTTACAATCGTGAGTCTTACAATCATTCTTAGTTATATTTGGTTACATTTTTTATGGTATAATTTGTATACTCTAAAAGTAGAGGTTTTATAAGTTTAATGTACACTTTATAAATTTGGTATGTATATTTACTATAAATTTAGAAATATCAAAATTCATTGTATATATATTATATTTACATGTACATCAGTACTATTCAAATATACAGTTTTAAATGATTAAATATACATGTATGTATAGCTACATATGATTGTAGCCAATAAAACAAGTAAAGTATGGATATATCAAGTAAAATAAAAACAAGTCCAATTTTTAATAACTAAATATTGTTATGAAATTTTAATAACAAAAAGTTATTTTAAATACAAGAAGTATTAAAATACTAATTAAACTATTACTAAGTGTTATACATACTATTAAGAAAATAGAAATTGAATTATTAATATATTTTTCTCAAATAAAAAAGGGAAGATTTTATAAAGAAAAACATCGTAGTTTTCCCTTGTTTCTTTAAGTATGTTATATTAAAAGTAGTTTTTTTTCAAGTAGAAGTTAAAGACAAGGTGTTATATTAGACCATAGCGTGACCTGAAATTTGATCCAAAAATTTGAATAGAACCAAAACTGAATAAAACCAAAATTTGGTATAACCCGAATCCACCCGAATCGAATTCACCTGAATCGAATCAACCCGAACTGAATCCATCTGAATGCTTTGTTAAATCTAAATCTACTATAGTTGTTCTAATCGTAAAAATAATCTTGAAACCAAAAACACATAATGAAAATTTATACATCCAATAAGTGTTCATTGCTCACAAATGATATATATAATATTGAACATCTTCAAGCATCTCAAGCCTTGATGTATTAAAACATTCATAAACTGTGTTGTTACCCTTCCCACACATAAATGTTTTGCTAAAAACTATAGATATTTTGCTTTAAAATATTTTATAATACAATAATGTGTATCATTACTATTTTATAATACTAATTCTGATTTTAATAAAGTTAGGTTCTTTTATGTTTAAGACATGAGACTTGAGAATGGTTTAAATGTTGATGAAATTTAATTATAAAACTTAACTTTTTAGTTGAGACATATACTAACCAAGATTGATGTGTATATGCCTAAAGAAAATAATGTAATAACATACGTAAAATAAATATTCTCAATGGTAGATTATTGTGAAGCTTGAGATAAACTAGCATTTGGGAGATGAATAATCCCCATCAGATTATTTCATCTACCTTGACAACATAACTGAAAATGTTTTATAAGACAAAGTAATGTGTATCATTACTATTTTATATTACTCTAAATTTTTATAAACTTATGTTTCTTTATGTTTAGGATTTGGGAATGATGATGGATGAGCATGGGCGTGTGACGCTTGCGCAAGGTGATGAGCGCGGGGTGTGATGGGCGTAGGACAACGGGAGGCACGACGTCGGGCGTGGGTGGGGTAGACTTGGCGTCGAGTGCCTAATATTGTCCAATAATTCACAACATTATAATTTATACTTGGTCGATACAATCAACAAATGTATAGTTAAAAATTCGTATACAAAAATTGTCATCCAATTTGATTTTGTCCAACCAATACACAATAACAGTCTTGATCAAGACTAACACTATATTAAAAGAATTTGGAGCCTCATTTGAAAATTAATACAAGTTACAAAGGTTGCTTAAAATTCGTACTTTAAAATTTTTTGTCAATCAAACCTAACCTGGATAAGTCACCCGAATTTGACCTACAACCCGGAAAAACCGAATGACGCACCTGAACCGAAAGCACCCAAACCCGAACTCAGCCAAACCGAAGTCACCTGAATCTAATTTAAACCAGATGAACCTGAACCGAACCGAAATGTAAATATCTACAAATTGACCTGAACCGAACCCGAACCAAGTGACCCGAATTACCAGATCTAGGTGTTATAGCAAGAATATTTAATTAATCAATATTAAATTAAAGAGTTGGAAATATATTATTATTATATTATTTTTAGAAAGGAAAAATAAAACAATCGGCGTATTAACAAAACACTGGAGAGTAATCTTCATACATTCGAAATCACTCAATTCTTGCCCTGTGTTTTCGTTCCTCCTAAAATGTTTCGGGTACGTTCGTAGATGGTGGATTCTCAGGTGGACCACGGATGGGTCAGTATCATGATCATGTGAACTCAACCTTCTCCTAGCGGTGCCCAAATCTAGTGGTGCGATCTGGTGGTGGTGGGTATAGTGGTGCTGAGATTACGACAATTCACATTATGATGGTCCATCTTCTGATGGCTTTGGTGGTGGACTAGGTGGCGCTGAAAGTGGAATGAGGGATCTAGTGGTGGTCCTACTTCTACATTATGGTAGGTAGTGTTACACCGAAATGTGTCTAAGTCTAGGGACGGGGATGTTTCAATGACGGCGAAACGTCAATGTTCACCGTCAATGTTAAAATATAGAAGAAACGAGGATGGTCATAAATATATATATATAATATATATTATAATTTTTAAAAATATAGTATAATAAATAAAATGATAAATATATCACTACTTCCACATCGTAGATAAAATGACCAAAAAATATAACACTACTTCTGTAACACCCCGGATTTTCTAACCTTTTATTTGGTCAATTTTATTTTCAATTCAAGTTTTATATTGATAAGCAGCGGAAACAAAACCTAATCCGGAGTATTACTGCCACACTCGCAAAGGAACGAGTGTGAAGCCTAAACAATTAACTAAATAACCAATTCATTATTTTTGACAAGAAAATCCAATGTCCATAATAACAATTTCTTAAAAATGCACAAGTCTTAAAGCCTAAAATAAAATTCAATAACAAATCACTAGCCTATGTGGAGTCGGCTCGGGACCGTGCCGGGATGAGCTACCCGACACCTACCGAGGAGGTCCATGGGACTTGATGTTAGGCTTGCGACGAGGACGTCGCGTTCTTTGAGTGGGGGAGTATGTAATACCCCCATCCCACATCGGGATATGAGTTGTAATGTGAGTGGTTTATAATAATACATATGTGTTGACTACAACAACAGGCCTTCCACTTTTCAGCCCAAGTGAGGATTGAGGGCCTAAAGTGGCTAGTTTTCAAGCCCGGATGGCTTGGGAGCTAGGTTGTTGGACAGTTGCTCATATGAGGTGTTACAACTTCCACATTGTAGATATAAAAAAGTTCCCATGTGCAAAAGGATGTTACAACCACATTAGCGAACTCACTTAAAACATAAGTGAATGTCCACAAATGTGTCGCCACAAGCTTACCATAATAATAATACAAAAACTCATGTCCCACACCTAGCTAGAAAAAAAAACATTTTTCAACACTGGCTCATCAAGAGAAAGCTCATCCAGCTATAAGAATTCACTATCTTCTAATGTTCTAATAGTATCTCCATCTACATCCTACATCTTGGTTCTGTCATTGTAATATTATTCATTATTTCTTGAAAAAAGACGCAAGTTGTCATGGATGAAGACTAAATCTTCAATTCGTATGGAAGTTAACATGTTCCTTTTAAGTGAATGGATACAAGAATAAGCGCTTAAATTTCTTTCACAACAAGAGGAAGAAGTTGGTTGTCCATGACTTTGGAAGCCAAAGCTCTTAGCATAGGTTTTTGGGCACCAAAGTTAACCCATGAAGTAAGAGGATCCGTATTGTCTCTTCTAGAAATAGATGTTGTGTGTCTTCAAATACTCTCGTCTTGAATGAAAAGGATACATATTCATCAATAATCTTTTCAAAATCTTCTTCATTTGTGAAGAATCTTTGAAAGCAATTCATTCTCTCCATGGAGACCTCAATATCTCTATCAGGAGAAACTCTTCTAGGGTTCACATTTAGCCAAACATCACTATAAAACCTACTAATGTGAGAAGTATTAAGTCTATGTAGTGAAGCTTCTCTCAAATGAATATAATAAATAACCTTATTTTGAGAAAAGTGTTCTTAGATTGAATGAATGAGCAAGAAAATGTAGAGGAGTGTCGCATTTGTCCCATCGAGTAACAAGAATAGTATGCACTGCCTCATGGAAAGGGCTTTCATCCGCATGATCTCTATGTTCGTGTGAGTAGATCTTGCTTTAACCTCTTCAATCATAGAATCCCACCATTCAAACACCAAATGAAGGAATGGTTTGTCGGTGTCACAAGCTCTAATCATGTTGCAAATTGGCAGAGTGAACTCACATAGCCCAGTGTATCCCACCATTCATCACTTAAAATCCAATCTTTCACAAATCTAGTATTAAGTGCACCTTGATGATCCTCTCGATAACTGGACCATTCATCTCTCATCACCATTGCCTCTAATAAACGTCGAATTGGCTTAAACCATTTAAGCATAATAATGACTAATGCAAAACAAGTTTAAGCAATTGCAAGTAACTTAAGAGGACTAAACTTATTGAACATTGATAGTCTTATGAGTGTTATATGATGAAGTTCTTGTTAACCATTGCATCATCAGAAACCTCTATAATCCTACAACACTCACTATATGTAGAAGCGTTGCCTTGAGTATTATTGGGAGAACATATATTCTTCAAAGCAAGATTCAGAGTGTGAACCACACACGGTTTCCAATAGATGTTGGTCTGTATGCCTTTAATTAATTCTCTTGGACCTTTGCAATTCACAACATATCAGTGATAACTTGAACAACATTCTGGTGACCAACACTGTGAATCACTCTTTCATCAAAGCTGAAATAAAATGTTTATCCTTTGCCACACCCTCACAATCCACTAACTTCATAAACATTGGACCATTCCTGTAGTAGCCATAAAGTTGATTATTGGTCTTTTATGTGGATCACTCCATCCATCTGTCATTATGGTTACCCCTTTTATGGCCAAGTACTCTTAATAGGCTATAGTAATCTTAGTACATATGTCTTCTCCTGGTTAAGCAATGTGGTTCTTAGTTTGTTTGTATCGAGAAGGAACATAACCACCTAAGTTATGGTTACAACGAAGGTGAATGCTTTCACAAAATATGGATTGTGAGCTAAGTTGAATGGTAAGCCACCAGTGTAAAACATTCATGCAATCTCTGGATCAATTTCCACTCCAGATTCATTATCAAATGCTTTGCTTAGAGGTTTCTCCTCTTATCCATTAAAACTGATCCATACTAAGCACCATGACAAGGTAGGCTACATCCTTAAGAAGATGACGTTTCTTCTTGTTTTCATATTCTTCTTCCGATCTTTTCATCCCTAACACATCATTGGCTGAAACTTTCTTGCAAATTGCAAATCCATTTGTTAGAAGTTTGAAGTAAATGAACTTTGATTCTACAATAACTACCTTTGTATGTCCCTGCATAAAACTGGCACTTGAATGCTAGAGTCCTGATAAGTGCGAAATACATCTATTTTTATGGCTTTAGTTCTTCCCATTTTCATAACAATTCATAACATATTTCTCACTTATCATATGTTTTTCCTTATATTTATGTTTTGATATGAACTGATACGTTTTATGTGTAAAATGTAGGAAAAGATATTGAAAATTCATAGATTACTTCAAAATCTTCGCAACGCAACAAACGGGAAGCAAAACGGAGTCTGAACGAAGAATCTAGGCCCAAAACAAGTTGACACATCGACCTGTCCAAACGTGAGTCCGAACTTGCATGTCCGGATGCAGCCGTCGGAAGTTGAAAACACACATTTTTAAGAGATAAAAATCTTTATTTTTGATATAAAAGGCACCTAGGGTTAGAAGAACTCTAATGCCAGGGCTTGCGCCTCTCTCAGAGGTTCTTGCCTCTCTTCTCACACCCACACAAATCCACATTGTTAGCGCTTCACACTTCTGACAGACGATTAATACAGAGACACGTGACGACGGAAGGCGGAGCAGGGAATCTTCTTAACAGAGTTTCTTCTTCCTTTTTTATCTAATATGTCAAAGTGTTCTTCCTTTGTTATTTTTGTTGTTTTTAGAGTCATGTTTGAGTAGTTAGTTTTTTGTAATCTTTTCACTAATTCAATAATGCAATAGTTTAATTTTAGTTCTTCATGCGCTTTAATCTTTTGATCAATTATTAAAGCAATCTTTGTAGTTTTCTAATCAACATGTGAGAGCTGAGATAGATAACAAGACATAGGAAATTAAACCTGATTAGCTAATAGAAGCATGATCCCGCCTATAGGTTAATCGGTCTCCAATAGAAACTGTTCTTTATACGATTGGTTGTGTCCAGATTAGAGCATTAGTCTGCTGCTAGTTCTAGCAACTGGTTAGGATTCGTTAGACTTAGCCGTTGACGAATTATTTATAGTTTATGAGTTTATTGCAGAATTAGGGAAGAGTTTATTAATACATTTAGAAAGTGAAGGTTTGTAGAACAATTCGGGGGTGCTTTCTTATATTTTAAGTTTTAATCTTTATTTCTTAATTTAATTTTTTTTTATTGTTTCCATTAGTTTATGTTAGTTAGTTGAGTAGTAATTTAATTGAATTAAGTAAACATTAAAAAGTGACATTTTCCTATTTTCTTAGCTTAGTTTCTCAGTTAATTAATAAAATTGTTAGTTGACTGAACGATGTCCCTGAGATCGACAACCCCACTTAATTCACTATTCCGCAAACACTAGTAGAAAAAGACCCTACCGCAGCGGTTGTTTGGTACCTATGGCAGCGGTTCAACCGCTGCGATGGGTGCCGCTGCGGTAGGTGAAAAACCTACCGCAGCGGTTGTAGAACCGCTGCGGTAGGTACTCTATCGCAGCGGTTCTTATAAACAACCGCTGCGGTAGACCTATTTTTTTAAAAAAAAACCACCTATCGCAGCGGTTGTTAATAAGAACCGCTGCAATAGACCTATTTTTTTTAAAAAAAAACCACCTATCGCAGCGGTTCTTATTAAGAACCGCTGCACCGCTGCAATAGGTTTTTTTTTTTTCCATTCCACCCTACAATTCTACCACACACCCAAAATCAATCAAACCTGTTAAGATATAGCAATTAACAATGCCACCACAGTGGGGCATTAGATCAACCATTTCACCATTTAAATAGCCACCAAACCTATCTACGGGCAATAATCCACTTACATTTACAAATTTGAGCAAATTAATCAAACATCAACAAAATCTTTACAGAAACGACAATTGTTTCATGAGAATTTCAAAATCATCCTACTCAATCCTACCAAACCCTAGAAGCAACCTACATTAACGCTCATGAATTCTGCCCATTCTTCGAGCACCTCGGTTATATGTCCTTCGTTGTAACCGTCTACCAACTCTTCAAAAGCCTTGGAATTACACAAAAAGAAATATGATTAGTTGCTAATAATACTTTGAGTTTAAGAATCAATGTTAAAAATTATCTACAAAACCAAAATATTTCGAGAATGCTACTTACCAGGTCTAGAGACTTCTCTGGCAAGAGTCTCGGTCCCGCTATCAAGTCACTCATAAACCGAATGACATAGTAGCCACATTCCGAACCTCCCGGCTGCTGTGGACACTGCACATGTATACGTACATATTCAAAATCGATTTAACACATAAATTATAATACTGTTCCTATTTTAAAACTAATGAACATATTACAAAATTTGAATAAGGACTACAAAAATACCTTGACTACATTCCACGGAATCTTCTTAAATCTCTCTCCTCGGACATGCGTCATTACAGATACAAAGGCACTAGAATTCATACGCACAGATAAAGATAAAGTTATCAACCGGATGATTAAGAAATAACTAAAAATTGATAATTAATCAAGTTAAGTAAATTCATCACCTCATCAACATGTTATATATAAGTGGCCTCTTGGGACGCAGAGATGCTGAGTCAAGCTGCAGGACTCTTGGGCTTTTTATACATAGAACGAGCAAAGACCAGTGTCGGCTGTTCATAGATTACAATACAGGCAGAACTTAATTCAATCAATTACATAATACAAATATCATAATTTTTAAACTAACTTAACATTAGATAAAATTCTTACCCTTGATGAAGAGGCAGCATTATGTAAGATTTATCTGCAACTGCACACGCATGTATCACATTCGACAAGTACTGGACCAACGCTTGGGGGTCAGATCCCATATTAGCTTCGGAACAGTAGTCAGGGCATAGGAACCCGAAACTACTATTCTCATGTACTTGGACCGCCTTGTCATCAATAAACCTGCACAATATAAAGAAACCAATATTATGAATTTAATTTTCAAATATACAGAGTAAAATGTGTACAACGTATGCTAATTACTCACATGCAAGCCGATTTGAGAATCGACGCACTCAACCAATCCTTCGTGAACAACTCCACAAAATCAGTAAGATAGATTTCAAAACTCTGAGCGCCTGTATAGTGAAAAAGATCCGGTCTTGGTTCCATTGTAACCGAATCTCTTCCTGGCGGCGTCATCAATAGTGTGGAGTGCAACAGTTTCAGCATGGGGGGTAAGGCATTCAGAACCGCCGGTTGTAGCAAATTCGATCTCATCACAACTCTAGTCGCGGATGCCATCGAAGGATTAGCGTGGGGCAACAACAACTCTCTTTCCTTTTGCCTTATCAGAATTTGATTGAATGTGTTCCTAATATATTAATTTAATAAGTATATGTTTCTACTCTAGGATATGTTAAAGAATAAGTTTTTTCATGGGGTTACCTGCTGCTCCCCAAGCCTAATCAATCTACAGGGCCACTGTACTGCATTGGATTCAGCTTGACGAAGGGTGGATATGTCTGCACTGGGCACCGGTATCTGACAATCCGCGTAAGCAGGCGCGTAACCTTCAACAAGCACCCGGCCATGGTACTCTCGGAGCGCTGTATTCCTCACGGTGTCTCCAGCACAAGACTTGAAAAGTTTTCCCCACCCTACTTCGACTTCGTCAACGCCAATCACTTGGAACAATGTGCAGTCAATTGGTTGCTAAATTTTCAAAATTAAAGATTTTAGATGCACATAAACAAGTGTATAATTTGTTTTTTTTTGTATTTGTAGTTAACATGTTGTTCTAACCTTGAGAGATGAATATGGAAATGGGGGTTGACGGAGTGAACACTACTGGGAGGCACTGCTGCGGGCTCTGATGCTTGTGCCTGATCTGGCGGTCTAGAAACCTCCTGACTCATCCTCTCAGAACGATCATCTCCATAGCTTGAGCGATTGACTGCTGAAATTCATTTCGTAGTCGCTGCTCGAGCTCCGCATTCTGGCGTAAGTGCTCCTCATATGTAATGCTCCCTCCAGCACGTGTCTCGACCCAGGATTACCGAAGGCTTGGCGTATACCGACATGACCACCAAAGCCTACTGCACGACCCGGATGATCCTTCTTCCCGAGAGCGCGGGAAAGTGGATCATCCTGCCTAACGGGCTGCCAAGTGCCCTGGGTGATCTGGGAGCTTAACTCTTCCTGTTATGGAGTTTAATAAGTCAATAAGGATACTTCGGTTTATTTAACTGCTATTGTTACTCTATAAATATAATAAACATTTTTTAAACTAAAAATCACTTACCATTTGGTTGATGACCTCTCTCGTGGCGTCATCATACTCAGCAGGTGCCGCCGGATTTGAAGGTTTCTTCCGTCGACTTAAGTCCCAAACCTTCATCCTTCGTTCGCTGACATTCGAGCCAGCTGGCAGCAACCCCTCTTTCTCCCACTGCGGCACACGCTGAGCAATACTTGTACTCCCCATGTGATGGGGGTAACGATTTTTTTTTTGCATTTTGTTGTTGTTTCTCACGTATAGCCTACATATGTATGAAAAGACAAATTATGCAAATAATATATGAAAAAGACGAATTAACCAAATGAACTCTAAGGACACTTTAAACATTTATCATACAAAAGAACAACTACTAGTGTGAAACTCACCTTGAACTCAGGGGTCAAACGCTTCGCAACAAACTCATTCCACTGCTCTTCAGTAATACCATCATATTTTTGCCACGGTGGTCTCCGATCATCCACATCTTCACCTTCTGCCTCCTCTATCTCTGCGGGCTCCTCACAGTAAATGTACTGCCTCGTGAGCAGAGATCTGAAGTCTTTGAATTGTGTGGCAATCCCCTTCATCACATCATCCTTCAGAGAAGGATCTATACAGAATCGGTCCTATATGCACAAAAAAAATGGATTAGTGTAAAAAGTAACTATATAAATCTTAAAACAAACTATTAAGTGTAACAAATACCTTGAGACGTTCAAATATCTACTCCTTCAACACCTGAGGCACTTGCTTCCAATTGTGGTTTATATTGAAATATGTACTCACCAAATGCCTGGCTAGAGAGCAGTGAAATCATTTTTCCAGTACCGGGCTGATTAAATTCATTGAACTCCAAAGGCTTTGTCGGGGGGCCTCTATTTGCTTTCATCCCAAGGGTTGCCCCTCGTTTTTTGGGTTTCTTGAGAGGCGGAGGAGCAACTTGTATCTCTTGTCCTTCCTGTGAAGGCCCTGCTGTCTCGGTCTGCTATGGGGTGGTCTCTACGTCTGCTTTCTTTGATTTCTTTTTACCACCTCGTGTGGTGCGTTTTGCCGGTCTACTATCCCCAGTCAGGAGCAGTGTCCTATAGGATCATCAATAGGATCATCATCCACTGAGGAAAAAAACACACACATTAGATCAATATTCATGGAACGATGTATAATTGCAAAAATAAACATAAATAATTAATTCTGATAACATTGTAACAACAATAATACGAATTATATAATGTAATTTCAACCAATGGTGTTACCTAGACATAGTAACATATATCATTATCTGTTTTCTACCCAAACCCCCTCATTATGGTCTGATCGAGCGTAGATGGTCTGAACATCATCATTTTGTAAATCATCAGTTGAATCATGCAACCCTGTATGCAACGATACAGTTTCATCTATCATCTCATTATCATCATCGTCATTGTTTTCATCCTCAAACAAAACCGGTCTTCTCCCAGGAAGAACAACATGCCATCTACTAGCTTTTGGGTCTTCAACAAAAACACCTGGTCACAGTCTTTACCCAACACAAACTGATCTTCCTTATTAGTTGTAACACGTGAAAGATCAACCAAAATAAGTCCTTTATCATTTTGGAGTCCATGTCGGTTGTCCACCCAATTGCAGCGGAACAATAGAAACGAATCAATGTGATAGTTTAGTTCCCATATGTCCTCTATCACACCATAATACCAACTACTACTGCTCATTGGTTGAACCTGGTTACCTAGACCATATTCAGTCACCGATGCTTCAATTTTTACCCCACTTTTCTGATGTATTGATTTAGCATCTTGGCGTGCAGTGTAGTATGTGCATCCATTAATGTCATACCCTTCAAACGATACAACATCTGTTCCAGAACCAACAGCTAGACATCTGATTTCTTCACTGACATCTTCGGGGTTCAATGAAGCTTGCTCAAACACATATTCCTTAAACCATTGGACGAATACTCGATTTTGTTCTTTTTTAAGCCAGATACGGTTTTTGGTAGGGTTTTGTCGACTCAACTCAGCAATGTGAATATCGAAGTAGGGTTCAACAACCTCAAGGTGTTGTAGTACAAACAAATGTGCCTGATTAATAAGATCACGAGAGATACGAACAACCTTTTTGCCAATAACTCCTTTACCCTCAAATCTACCATGGTGACGTGGTTTGGGAATACCAATTGACTCTGCATCGTTCAAATAACTTGTTACGAATTCTGTGACTTCCTCAGTCACTGTTGCTTCGATGATACTGCCTTCCGGTCTATATCTGTTTTTCATTCTACCCTTCAGAATCCCCATATATCGTTCGAAAGGATACATGTAACGTAAGTAAACCGGACCACAATATTTGATCTCTCGGACAATATGCACTACTAAATGCACCATTATGTCGAAGAAAGATGGTGGGAAATAAATCTCAAGCTGGCATATTGTCACAACAATTTCATGTTGCAGATCATCGAGGGTGTCTGAGTCAATTGCCTTGCAGCAGACAGCGTTGAAGAAGAAACATAATCGAGTTAGAGCATTTCTGACATTTTCTGGTAATATCCCTCGTATTGCAACTGGAAGAAGATGCAACATTAACACATGATAATCATGAGATTTCATGCCTAACAGTTTCAAATCCTTCATAGAAACTAGGTTCTTCCAGTTTGAAGAGTACCCAGATGGTACCTTCAATGTGTGCAAACACTTGCAAAAACTTAATTTTTCACTCTTAGAGAGGGTATAACACGCAGGAGGTAGATATGTTCGCTTCTCATCCTCTATTGGGTGTAGTTCTTTCCGTATGCGCAACTCTTGCATATCTCTCCTCACCTTCAATCCGTCTTTCGTCTTGCCGGGTATGTTGAGCAAAGTACCACACACTGCCTCACCGACGTTCTTCACAATGTGCATGATATCCAAACAATGTCGAACAGGCAGATGCCGCCAATACGGTAGATCCCAAAAAATGGAACGTTTTTTCCAAATGTTCTTCGGCGGCTTGGATGTGTTTCCAAAGACATTTTCAATGTCTTTTACCTTTGCATACACTTCCTCTGAATTCAAAGGCAGACGAGCCACACGAGTCTCGGGCTCATTGTTGAACAGCTTTCGCTTTCTCGAACGGTAAGGATGGTCTACTGGAAGAAACCGTCGATGACACATATAAACATTTTTGCCGCAGTGCTTCAGACGATCTGAACATGTGTCATCCTCACATACCGGACACGCTTTGAATCCTTTCACCGAGTATCCTGACAAGTTCCCATAGGCAGGAAAGTCGTTAACAGTACAGAACAACATCGCCTTCAGTGTGAAATTTTCTTTCGCATGAGCATCATATACCACTGTCCCTTCATTCCAAACAAGTTCAGATCGTCGATCAGTGGTGCAAGATATACGTCAATGTTATGACCAGGTTGCTTTGGACCAGAAATTAGGAGTGATAACATAATGTATTTTCGTTTCATGCACAACCATGACGGTAAATTGTAGATCACTAGTAGCACCGGCCAAGTGCTGTGCTGACTGCTCAACGTGCCATACGGGTTCATCCCATCGGTACACAATCCAAGTCTCAGATTCCTATCCTCATCCCCAAAATGATGTTTGAATTTTCTGTTGATATTTCTCCACTGAGGTCCGTCTGCAGGATGTCTTAATTTTTCATCAATTTTTCTACCATCCGCGTGCCATCGTAAGTTCTTCGCATCTTTGGGTTGGCAAACAACCGTTTGAATCTAGGAATTATCGGCAAGTACCACAATAATTTCACTGGACGATTTTTTTTCTGAAAGGAGGAATCCTCATCCTTGTCCTTGTACCGGGACAACAAACATTTAGGACACTTGTCTAGATGTTCGTATTCACCCCTATAAAGCACACAGTTATTTGGGCAAGCATGAATCTTTTTATATTCAACTCCCATTGGACACATCCATTTCTTTGCCTCGTAGGTGGATGTAGGAAGACCATTCTCATCAGGAAGCATATCATGTATCAGCTCTAGAAATGACGTGAAACACTTGTCACCAACTCCATATTTCCCCTTTAAGTTGAACAAATTAAGTACAGCAGTCAATTTTGTGTATTTAACGCACGAAGGGTACAAAGGTGTCTTTGATGCGTCCAACAATCTTTGATACTCTTCCGGCTTATCGACAAAAGTATCGCAACATTTTCTAACATTTCATCCATTTGCTCATCATGGTGAGTGGTCTCGCTGTCATCGAATCCTGAATCACTTAACGGTACGACTCATTGATGGTATTGAAGGTGTGGGCGGTACTTGCGTAACGTGGATCATGAGCACTTGATGATGTTGAAGCACTAGCTGCAACAGTTTCTCCATGAAAATTCCATCTTTGTAATGTGGCATGAATCCACGGGACTTAAGATGAAATCTAATTTCCTCAATGTCTTCATATTTCCTTACGACCCCACAGTCAACACAAGGACATGAAATATTGTCCGCCTTTGTTATGTCCTTGTGTTGCACTGCCGCTTTGAGAAACTCTTTCAGCTTCTCATCAAAATAGTGATCCCCTCGATCACCGTACATCCAGTCACGCTCCATTCTATATGTGAAAACAAAACAATGTTAGATTGATTTGTCTTTCAGTTTCGTCTGCATTTGTATATGGAGCATGTTTCTACTGGATGTACGGTTGCAACCAAACTCAGCACTACTCTATGGTTACAACCTAACTAACGTAGCCTAAGTACTCTAACTTCCAACGTAACTAATCTAGCCTTATTCTAACAATTCTAACACATTTAATTTAACTTCAACAAATCATTGCATTATTAAAACAAAAAATAAAGTTTAATTACTTACTTGTTTTAAGGTTGTACAGAGGGGGAAGCTAGGACACTGCTTTGGTGATGGGCTGGGAAAGTACTGGTACAAATCCAATAGCAGATTCAGAAGACCTGACAAAGAAAAGTAAAGATTGTTATACACAAATAACAAATAAAATTAATTAATAAGACTAATACGATTCTAGAAAAAATTCGGCATGACCTTTGCGTAATCGTGTTAATCCCATGCTTATCATTAAGCATTCACCAACATCTTATTTACCACGACAAATAAATTCAACAATTGGCAGCAACCATCCTTATTCACAATCACTCAATATTAACCACAACCACTTTTTCGCAATAATTAATTAAACAACAAAGAGAAAAGATAGATGAAGATGTTACCTTTTCACTCTTAGTCCACAGCAGAATAAATAAGGAAGAAGAAGTAGAGACCACCCCAATTACTGCAGACACGGGGAAGCAAGGAAATAATATTAGGGGGGGCAAGAAATCCATTATTATAAGCATTATCATATTAAGAAAATAAAAAAGAGAAAAAAGATAGATGAAGATGTTACCTTTCAGCTCATGCTGCACAACAGAAGCAATGAGGAAGAAAGAGACACAGAGACCACCCCAATTACTGCAGACAGCGGTGAAGCAAGGTAATAATATTAGGGGGGGCAAGAAATCCATTACTATAAGCATTATCATATTAAGCACGTATATGAGGAAAAAATGTATCATCGTTTTTGTCTCCATGATGGTCGTATAAAATACATTATTAATTTAATGAGATTAGAGAGTGTGACTGAATTGGTGACTGTAAAAATATAGTCACCGCAAATTCCATAAAAATTAATTAAGATAACTTATAGCTATAAACTTAACTAATAAAAGTATAAATTAATAAACTATTTTTTAAAAATTAATTAAGATGATTTATATTAACTTATAAATTAAACTAATAAAATCTTTTTAAAAAATTACCTTTTTTATAAAAATTATTTAAGATAATTTATTATTAGTTACTAAAAAAGAATATTTTTAATGAGTGTAAATTTTAGAAAAATAATTATATTAATAATTACAAATTCTAAAAAACTAACTTCATATTTACGAACATAATAACTATATCAACTAAAAATCTGAGTGTAAAAACGAACACGCTAACATTGTTATTTATTCAACTTAATATGGTTACAATCATTAAATTAAGATTGAAGTAGATCAATGCTCCAGAATTATAAAATTATTCCTAATAAAAAAAGAACACAAGTTAACATAACCTGTAAATAACATATCACATCTCTTATCGGAATCTGAGTTTAATGGATAAAAAACGTATGGTTGGGCAACATCCACTTACATATAGCACGTACAGTTGACAAGTACTATAATACTATAAAATATCAAGTAACTTACTTATCGAACATTAGTAGTTTTTTCCAAAAATAATCTCTAGTAATATATTACTGAAGAAACAAGGATGCATTATCACTAGCATCATTGTAATAGTGACGCAATATTCCCGTACCGTTTTTTACAACTTTGGGTTGTATGCAGAGGGCACAAACAACAAAAATATCAACTCAGGCATTTTATCGAACACCTTATATGCACAACTATTTATACTTGTTCAATAATCTATCTATATTCAAATTATGTGCACACAACTAAACTAACAATCAATAACTATATTACAACTAGTTATTCAATCAACAAGACAATAATTAACAGATTTCAAAGTTCGAATTCGGAAATCGAACCTAGGGTTCTGGCAGCAATCTCGATCGACGCCTGCGACCTCCTGGCAGAAGGATTGGCGACGGAGACAGCGGCGAGTACCGGTGGCGCGACGAGGAAGAAGACGGTGGCGGTGGTGGAGGAATCGCAGGCGTCAGCTGCTCAGAATCGCCGTCGAGTTCGCCGTCGCTCTGCTTCGTTCTCGATTGACAGAAGAGAATGAAGAGGAGAGTGACGGAAAGCTCGATTTGGGGAAAAAAAAGACCCTATGGCAGCGGTTCCTACTAAGAACCGCTGAGATAGGTTAGTAAAAAACACCTATCTCAGCGGTTTTTAGTAGGAACCGCTGCGATAGAGGTTTTTTTTTTAAATTGACCCTACCGCAGCGGTTGTAAGTAACAACCGCTGAGATAGGTTTGCGGGATTTTTAAAAACGGCCTATCTCAGCGGTTGTTTTTACAACCGCTGCGGTAGGGGCGCTGCGATAGACCATTTTTGTACTAGTGAAAACGATAGGTACAGTGCCTAGGTAGAGACAGTCACATATTTCTGCTACAAGTTCCACTTCTAGTAGAAGTCTTGTCAATAATATCCACATGATTTCACAAAGGAGCTTTAACGCGCACTTTGCACATTTTGACTTGCTTGAGAAGAACCACTGCCAAAAGAATCTATCCTGCAATACAACTGTATATTGCATCAGTCTGGCAAATACATTAAAATCGAAACAAATCAATATAATAACCGACTAGTATATGGGACGACAACACATATCACACACACAAAACTAAATTAAATATTTTAGACTACTCATCACGGAACCAAAAAGTACCAAAATAACACTCTTTTGTCTTATTATGGTATATAGTCATATTTACAGTGAGTTGTTTCTTCTCAAATTGCTTCATTTCAAAGCATCTGTGACTGTAACACCCCAATTTCCACGCTCTAATTTTTTTTCTTTTATTTCCATCTTACACAGCGGAAGTCTTCTAACACTACCCGGGGTGATACCGCCACACCTACACTCACTGTGGATGCTAAGGTTTATTACCACCACTATACCAAATTAATCAAACTCTTAAACTTATATATATATATATTCAAAAACCCAATCATAACCTTACCCACTAACATCGACTAACATCTTTCAAACTAGGTATTAACTTACACCATCTTTACTAGCTTATACAAAAGTGTTTAAATCTATTACAACCGAACTTAAATGAAGTACTACATCGCCTTCTAACTTCAGTCTCTAGTTCCCTCTAGCTCCATACTCCCGTGCAACTTTATGACTAGGGAGAGACTCCATCTTTTCCTGAAACTGTGGTCAGTCATACAATCACAAAGAAAAAACCACAGGGCACATGCCAGAAAACAAACGTCAGCAAAGCTGAGTAATTCTTGCCACCACATGAAAAATACATTTAGCTTATAAAACTCTTTAAGAAATCATATGTAACATCACAAAGAACCAAACCAATATATATCACCAGAAACCACAACAAATATTACCAAGGTACATAAGCGTACACTCACATAATACCATGAAACAACCATAAAACAAATCACATCAGAACCTTGTTCACAACCTGTAAAATTCATTTTATCTTTATTAAACACTTTAATCTGCATGGTAACACACAAACAAGTCATACCATACCATAACCTTACCAAGATACAAGATATAAAACAATCAAGGAGTTACCACCACAAATTTTAATCCATTTTAGTCCTTCCACCAATCCACGGGCACACCGGTCTTTCGACAAAGAGCACTAAGGCTCTCGGCCCCTTGGACAATTCTTCTACCTCACCCCATGTCCTTAAGTGTGCACACCCCCTATGAGTCTTCATCCCATAGAGTAGATCATGATGGCTTACCCACAATTCATTGGTAGTGGGGAAAAATCAGTGTCTGGCCTCCGATGGCTCATAAACTTGTGTAACCAGATTCCAAAGTGAGTACCAAGTGATAAAGCAGTCCAACCACATTCTTAACTTTAATAAAACATCTAGACAACATACCAAGAAGAATCAAAGCACATTGCCACCATTAACCAAACAAAAACCAAGTTAGAACTCATCATGAACACCTTGAAAATACCTTAAAAACAACCCCTTGTTTAAGGTCTTACCTCTGTATAAATGCTAAACGAATAATTGTAGGGATAAAAGTATGTAAAAAAAGAATGAAATAATAAAAGAGTGGAAAAGAATAAAATAAACCCTACAACTCTATATGGGTAGCAAAAATCCCGGTCGGAGTACAGAGTGAATATATTACGACCGAGAGTATCGAACCCAATGGACTTAATAGAAAATCAGTCATAATCCTAGTAATAGCCTATTCTAAAACAAGGGGAAAATGTAAATATTGATTCTAAACTAAGACAACTAAATAAAATCTATCTAAATGTATGGTTCGGGACTAGAACAACCTTGAGTACCACTATGAACATTTAATACATAACAAGTCTCTGAGATTACCGGAGCGAATGAACATGCCGGATTTCATGCCGGATAGTGATGCACGACATATTCAAAGACATTGAAGATGCCAGACATACTAAGCCCGGCATTCGATCCGGCAAGAACGAAAATGTGAATTTTTATCCTAGCCTCAAATGTTGACAACAAGGACTCACTACCCAATTCGAACCCAACAATTCTCTCGTCAGTATTCGACCGAATAACAAAAAAGGATAAGGTAATTTTAACTCTTTTGGTGTTGCCATCTACATCTATGCACTTAACAACGGTTGAAAGACCACTAAGACTCCTTAACCAAAGAACTCTTGTCTTTTGAACCTAGAGTAGAATTTAGAAGATAGGAGAACAAGTTGCGATCTCATTCGGCCTTATAAGAAAATTTGAATCTTAGTAAAACTTGTAACTATATATATTGAATGATCAAAGTGTTTACAAGGAAGGAACTCGTCCCTAACCAACAACTAACAAGGAATTCTACTTCACCATCCACACAATTACAAGAAGAGAATACAAGAGAAGAAGGAAATGGTCATAGCCTTAACCCGACAAGATCTTCTTCTTCTTCGCGTGGATGGATCTGTAGAATCTTCCTTGGACACCAACAATGGAGTGGAGGCGGAAACGGAGTTGTGAATGGAGTGTATATGGGTGTTTGAATGTGTCATTTGATGCATCCCTTCGGCCTATTTATAGGCAACAAAAACTCATTGTGCCAGGTGGCATGCCGGGTGAAAGTCATCCGGCAACCGTTAACGGTCAAAACTGTCAGGTGAAACGTTGCTTGGGCCGGACAGGATACGTCCGGCACCATACCCGACAATGGTCAAACCGTCAACTGTAAATAACTGCCACCGTCTGGTCAACCGTAGCGACTTTCACATATGTGCCGGATAGGATTGACCTAGCAACATACCCGGCAGGGCTCCCTTTTCTGCTCCATGCCTATGCAGTGCAGGAGACATCCGACTTCATGTCTGGCATCACCTGTATTTTTGCCTAGGGATTCGTTCCTTGCATAAAAAGCTCACAAAACATAAGTCTGTACAATTAACATACTTTAATGCATAATATAACTTAAATAATATCTATTTAACCTTATTCAGATTAATATACTCCTAAATCTAGCACATAAAATATGATAAGTTTGCGGCTTATCGATAAATTCGACCCACCTTATAACCAGTTCAATATCAACATCTTATGAGTATTTTGTCATGACAAAAAGCAAGAAACCTTCGCAAACCCCTTCATAATTTGATTAGAGACCAAAAAGGTCTTAAAGCACATTTTTAGGTCTTGTCTTACCTTTAACTCATAAAAACTCAACTGGAGAACTTACCCACGAACTGGAATATTGTAGAGGGATAAGTACTCATCATCTTTAGATAAAAACCCACGGAAGTTATTCATGAAAATCACACACCAAGCTGGCTTCAAGTTAAAGCACCAAATTCACAGAAACTGAATCAAAAGTTCAAGGTTTTTTCACCAAGTTTCCCAGAACTTCTTGGAGCTTATTATACATCAAAATCACCATTGAAGAGTCTAATTTCACACCATGAAGATTTAGAAGAGTTACGCAGCATAAGCTGCAGAAAATAGCACAAACAGAAAGCATCACCAGAAATGACACATGGGGAAAGAATGGTGGAGCACGAGAACTACCTGACTCCTTCTTGTCATCTCTCTTCACCATGAGTTAGGTAATTCAAATAGCTAAATGGGGATACCAAGAACGCTCCAAGATTCGCCCGGGAAGACCTTCAAACAACGTTACTTCTACACGGCTTCTGCATTGGGAAGGTAATTGGCTTCTGTTTTGATGTTCTTGAGTGGATAACTTTCTATACCTTCTAATTTGTGTTTCTATGGGTTTACTGAGGTAGGAGAAGATGTTTGATGTGTTTTGGAAGGCCTCGGTGTGGCCTCTTTCTTATAGGCAGAAGAGGAGAAGTCTTAAGGCAAAGGAAAGGCTTATAAGAGTGACACCTAGCTTAACACCCATCCTTCTCTTATTGGCTATTGGTTTGGCTTTGTTTAAACATGAAATATAAGTGGTGACAAGGCTGGGATGTGGTCAGCCAAGGGAGGAGCTATCATGGGCTAAAAAATAATGAAAATATGTAATAAATGACATTAATGTTTAATTATAGTGTTCATGTTGTTTTACTTTGACTTAAAATATAGCTAATGACCTTGTGACACCTCCTAATAGCTTGTTTCACCTCCCTACTTGCTTGATAGCTTGTGTGGACTTCTTTTAACCAATCATTTCATGACACCTCGTGCTTCCCGATACATCGTGCTTAGGTTAACTAGGTTGCCACCTCGTGCTTCCTACCAACTAGGCCGCCACCTCATGTTTACCTCAACTAGGTCGCCACCTCGTGCTTACCAAGCTGCTTAAGGTGTTTCCTAAGGAGAAAAGTGATTATGATGGAGTACAGTGGCGGACCCAGGAATTCATAACATATGTGTCAAAATATAAGATCATGTATCTAAAAAGCTTAAGTCTCATAACATATGTGTCAAAATATAAGATCATGTATCTAAAAAGCTTAAGTCTCATAACATATGTGTCAAAATATAAGACTCATTGATAAATTAATTACAACTAATTAAAATAAATAAGTAAAACTTTAGGATTTTTTTTTCGTAGTGTGTCAGTAGACACACTACGCTCCTACATAGGTCCGCCCCTGATGGAGTAAAACTAGCTATAGGGACATTTCCGACTACTATAATTTTACTTGGTCTTGTAGAATCTTCTAAGGATTTCCATCTCTGATAATTAGGGATTCCTAGGGTCTTATTAAGTTTCCAAGGCTTTCCTAAAGTTTTTAAGGCCACTTCAATGATTTTTAAGACTTTCAGGACTTTCGGAAACTAAGGTTTCTAGCATTTTCAGGACTTAGGATTTCTAGCGTTTCCAGGACTTCCAGGAATTTTAGGAATTCTTTCTAACTTGGGGTATTTCAGAATCTGTTATGTTTTAGTGTGTATCTTGTACTTATACAGAGTAGGAAAGTGGAAAGAGACAACTCATTATTATATATATTAGCAGGTGTGTATCTCGTACTTATCCAATCGATTATAAAATATAAAAACGATGAAGAAGATTAGTATGTAAACAAAGGGGGAGAAGACACCACCCTCACTCGTTTTATAAAAATATAAAGCAAACAAGACAACAGAGAAGATAATTACTTATGTATTAAGCAGAGGAGAACAATTCATTAACCGTGTTTAGTTTTATACTAGAGAAGCGCAATGGAGTCTGATCTCTCTCTTTTTTTGTCTGAAATGGAGTTTGCTCGCTATTGTAGTATGCAGAGACTAATTCAACAGAGAAGCACACATTAGCGTTGAAGAAGAGAAAACATCAAACTATTCATTTATCGTCTTTTTAGTTCTATTATATCATTTAAGCTTTTAAGTTTCAAAAAAACTGTAAAAACAAGGGCGGGGGCGTTTAGAATTCTTAGATTTTACGTTGAAATGTTTCAATTTTAGGGGAACATTTCGTAAATAAAAAAATATCTCGAAATGTTATGATCGAATTTTGTCCATCTTTTCTGTTTTGAAATGCCAAATGTTGAATGCTAGTCATCCCGGTGCTTCATAGATGGTGACAATATTATAAGTGTTAGGGTGAGTAGGCTGGAGCAAACCATGACACCTATAAGCTTAGGGATATAAATAGGGAGGGTTAGGGATGATTAGGATTAAGATAGTGATTTGTATTCTCTTGTTCAAGGTGACTCACCTAATGGGTAGTTAGTTACCAACTCTTTATGAAATGGCCCTGTGAGGCTGTGACCTGTTGTGAGAAAGGAATAATGCCGCTATTTTCTTGATATGTCTCTCTCTTCTTTCCTAACCGTAACAAATTGGTACGATGAGTGTTAAAGAAAATACTATAAGCAGGATAGACCTAAGCTAATGTTGGGCAAGTGAACCCAATTCGCTATAATACAACAAGTGTCGTATCCACAAGAAAATTGGTTTCTAATCCCTAGCTTCGGTATCCAAGTTAATGAAACAAAGAACGGTAAATGAGGGGTTTAGTCGGAGGCAAGCTTAGTTGTTCGATTAACACAAGAAAAGCAATAAAAAACAATTAAATTTGGTTTTATGTGGAATGGATGGAAGAGTACTCTAGGATAGTCGATATCACTTAAAATGCCCAATTACGCTCATAAACACACCTCAATGTAATTGTCTATTAGAGCTAAAATAGATATTTCTCAATTCTCGGACCAATCAAATCTTACCTAATTAATCACACCCCTTAATTCCAATAAGGCTAGAGTAACTAGATAGCATTAATTTCAAGCTCTTAACAATATCCCTAAAGTTCCACTCCCTAATTATAGAGAAATGAAAGTTAGGGTTTATCCTCAAATTCCCAATTTCTAACTCAAACCTTAATTTTGGTAGAAATTGCAATAAATGCCATGAGTGATCAATCTAAGACATTAATGAAGCATTAATGGAGATAAAATAACTATTATAAATGAGGTAATGTTTACAAGCTACATTGAAGCATTTAAGGTTTAAATGTCATTCTAGAGAACAAATGGAGACTACTCAAACATAGAGAAGTGAAAAGCAACAAAGGAGTAAGAAGAAGCCATTAATGGAGGTTGAAAGTTTTGGGGAAGGTGAGATCTTTCTTCTCTTCTTTCTTCTATTCTTTTTCCTCATCTTGGCTCTCGAAATCGCCCTCTCTCTCTCTCTCTCTCTCTCTTGTGTGTGTATGTGTTTTTGGCTGTGGTGTAAAAATGGATAATGAGACTAATGCCTCAACTTTTCCCGTTTTAAAACGCAAGTTCTGGGTAATTTTTTGTTTTGACCGACGTTGGTCTGTCCCGTGGGTTGGTTGCCTCCAGTATAAGACATGCACGTGCTCAAAAACTTAACTCCGACCGACCCACCTGGGCCGGCCGCCTGGGGTCGGTCCATTCCAGAAGGTTTGGGAAGACTTCACCCGACCCACATGGGTCAGTCTCTCTGGTTGGTCCATTCCAGTAGTTGTACGACGAGCTCGACCGACCCACCTAGGCCAGTCGGCTGGGTCGACTGACTCCTAAAAGGCCAGTTTTCCATCGAAAACTTCCTTAACTATTCCGTCATTCTTGATCTACTTCCCAAAGTGTTGAACCTTGCCCAAAACATCTCTTTCGCCTCAAAAACATGCTCAAATAAGCTTTTACCTAAATTATAGCCAAAATTGTATAAGTTCGCCAATAGTATTGAAATGCTCTATACATGGTGAAATAGGTCAACAGTTGAATGAAAGGAAGGTGAATAAAGACCATATAATTACATTATTTCACCATTTATCAACTCCCTCACACTTATCTATTTGTTTGTCCTTACGCAAAACTAGGAACCCACATGGAGGAGGAATATTTAAAGTGAGCATGTGTTTTTAATGAACTCTTGGATAATAGTGACAAAAAGGGTGGAAAAACTCATGAGAAGTGCAAACCGTAGGCATCAAAAATTCTCTCCCTATAAAGCAAATTCCAGGATAAGAAATAAAATATAAGGGTCGTCATCACCTTTCTTTTTTCAAACATATTAATGTACTTGCCAAAATGAAACCATTATTTTATGACAAAATCCTTAAACCCAATTTTCATAGCATTTAGAAAAACACAATCCTTCAAAATGAATTTCCAATGAAAATCCATTTAAACCTATCCGTTTTTGTTTATTTACTTATTTTACCATTTCATTTTATTCTATTTGCATTTGTGTATGCTTGTTTTATATTGGTCTTATTCTATCTATGTTATTACTTGTTTATCTTAGCTTATTTCATTATTATTTACTTGCATTTTATTAATTAATATTTACCGTCATTTTGTTGTTGTCATTATTATTTTTAGTGTTATTTCTGTCATTTTATGCACTTTTTTCACTATTACATTTCATACTAGCATATTTCATTTTGTCGCTAATTCGATTAAACTCCCTCTTATCCCATTTTATTTTTTTACTTTTTTTTTCTATCTTATTACTGGTATTCGTACATATCGGATTCAATTTCCATTTTTAGGATATTCACCTATTTTTTTATTTCCATTGTATTAGTACTATTTCATTATTTAATGTATTTGTTATTATGGTATTTCGTTATTTTATGTTTTATTAGATTTTGTATTTTTATTATGTACATTCCTTTATTTCATGACCCTCAATAAGAAACCAATTCATTTTATTAGATTAAACTATTTCGTTTTACTGCACTTTTCCATTAAAACGACAACGTTTTTTTTAACTCATTCAATTCGAAGTAGAACTCTAGTATTATTTCTCACGTTATATTGAACTTCGTTGTTAGCATAACTGGTTAATACATTCACTAAGGAACCTATGGGTCTCGAGTTTGAATCGTATCCAAAGCATGGGTCGTTTTTTATTTTCTTTCTTCAGCTCATATTAAAGCTTGAGTATTATTTCCAGCATGAATAAATTGAGTATAGTTGTAGTGTAAACGATTAGAGTATACAAGGGGAAGGTTGTAGATTTTGAGTTCAAAACTCGGATAGAACACACCCTGTGTTTTTTTTGTTTGATTGTTTTCTGTTCCGGTTCACCATACCTGAACTAGATCAATTTCGGATCCACTTAAATAGCCCATATTAGAATAAGGGTTATGCCCCAATAAAAAAAACCCTAATTGCCACATGTTACCTATCCCATTCCCTAATTAAAAACATTAGAAAAACCTTAACAAAAGGGCCAGGAACTTCCATTTTTTTACTCAAAACTTGCCTACGTTTTCTTCATCCCCCAGCCAGAAGTTTCCAACTCTTGGAATACCGGCACGCTCGAAAGTTCAAAGCCCAGAAAAATTCTTCCTCACTTGAACGCCTGCAAACACCACACCACCCACAATCCACCATCCTTCATTAGAGATGTACAAGATCAAGCCACATTTCCGAGGAGATTTCATTCGATTTTATCCTCCCCATAAGTCACTGCAACATAACCATTTGTTCCTTCATGCTAGATCCCGAAAATACAAATCAAAAACTAGAAAAAGAAACCCACAACCAATACCATCCCCTACCCGAAAAAATCAGTTACTCTTTACTTAGTTTTCATTACCTCTATAAGACGTTTCAGAGTAAGTTTTTCCCCAAGTTTTCATTTTTTTAAGTTTCAAAAACGAGTATTAACTTTTTGTTGTTTGATTCATACTCTTCCCTGATTTCTCTAGTAGTCCATCCGATGAACTCGAAATGGGGAGGATTTGAAGCTCAGCTTTGCCAGAAACGTATCTGGTGCTACTGCTAGCTATTTTTCTTCGTTGTCCCTTGCTCATATTTCTTTCTCTACTCTCTCCTCATGATTTCATCATTTCGTTTGTTTTTTTATTAGTACGTATTTCATTTAACAAGCCTTAAAGTCGTTAGTTTGGAAGAGTGAAATCATTGTTATGGTTAAATAGATGAAAATGCTGAAGAGAAGGTCCAGAAACGTGTGCCAAGAGCTTAATGATCACGACGGACCAAATGGGATTTAAAACAATGATTTTAGAGCATTTTGAAATCGGTCCGAGTCTTTGTCCGGACTTATAGACCCGGACCATCCCTGAGATACTACCAACATTCAGGTGTGGTTTGGGTATGTGCCCAAACCTATAAATCCGGACCACATAGACGCGTAACCTACTGCCTGTTTTGACACCCAGTCCGGGTATGTGTTCTGAAAAAGACCCGACCAGGCGATTTCTCTCGTGCGGACATATTCTCGATAGTGTTCCAGGAATATAAACCCGAACACACACTTGAACCAAGGGAGATAGGCAGCAGCGCATCGTTTAATTAATTGAAGAGAAGAGTATAAAATTGAGAAAAAGCAAACGATCGAATCATGATCTATTATGGAAATTTCGCAAGCCTAGTCGTGGACAGAGAGAGAAGAGAGGGAGATAGTTGCAGCTTGTAGATTGGGGACAATGGATCAGATCGGGATTTCTTCATCAGTTATTCGACACAGATTTGATAGTTTTCTCCCTTTCTCTTGTTGTTGTTTTTGTTTTTACTATGTCTGAGTAGTCATATTACATTTTGGTTTATTAAGGAACCCTACTTTATGATTTCATTTTCCTAAGTAGTTGAATACAAATTTTATACAGATTGCCGTTTTATTCCTTGTTTATTATTGAATTTTCTTGTGACTTATTATTGCTTTAGTTTATTTGGTTTGTCTGCTTATAAGTAAAAAGCACGACATTCATTAGACCATAGGAATACTACAAGTGCAACTTGAGGAGGTAATTCCTCAGGATAGGGAAAAAATATACAAAATGAATGACAAAGAATAAAAGAATGAAAGAATCCTACAACTCTACTACGGGTAGCAAAAATCCCGGTCCGAATATAGCATGAGTAGATTACGACCGAGAGTATCGAACCCTAGGGACTTATTAGAAAATTAATCCTAATCCTAGTAATTGCCTAACTCTAACAAAACGAGGGGAATTGATATTAATTTCACATTAAGAAAAACCTATCTAAATGGAGTATTTACAATGATTCGTACAAGGGTTTGGGATTCAATCAACTTAAGAACCAATATGATCACTGAATAAAATTACAAGACTCAAATTTAACCAACAATTGATCACGCCGGATGTCCTGTAGGACACTAGATGCACGACACATTCAATGACTTGAATGTGCCGGACACACAGTACACCCGGCTTGTTCAAATTGTAACTTATTGTTCCAGTTTCGGGTCTGATAACAAGAAACTCACTACCTATTATCGAATAGAGCATGTCATGCCACAAAACAACAAGATAGTGGGGAAAGATGGGTTAATTATCAATCTTATATGCTAACTCTAAATCATAGATAAAACATTAAAGACCATTAAGATTGTCTAACCTATTATACTCTTGGCTTTTCTTTTCTTCCTTAAGTAGAATTTGCACAAAGAGAACAAGTGGCCAACTAATTCAATTGCAAAGAGAACTAATCTTAATGAATGCTTGTATTTATATTGAATAACCATATTGTTTTACACGAGGATTTCATCCCTAATGTAACGCCCCTATTTAACATATATATAGCGAAAATAAAATACTAAAGGCGTACAGACCATTGGGTTCCAAACACCCGGCACCAAACCTCACCAAATACAACTTAAAGATTACAATTGTCACGGCCTGAACCTCGAGAAAACTTAACAAAAGTAAAACAGCAATAAAAACACATAAACTCTCAAAACCTAATCCCATCCCAGTCACTCGTTCTCTTCGTGGTCACCTGTAAAATAACTCGTACCTGCAAGATAAACCAAGCAGCTCACCCCAAGAGGGGTGGGTCAGTTCCCTGGAATGGAACTGGTATGATCCTCCAAAAACAAACTTATAATACAACCCTTAAACAAATAATAGCAGGAAAATAAACACTTAAACCACACAGAGGAACAAGGCATCTCACAAATCACCAAACCCAGATAACGTGATAAGAATAAAGGTTAATAACAGAAAAGTAAAGTTAGTAAAACAAAACACATCATGTGTTAGTGAGCATCCATTGCCTTAGTTAAACCCAATTCCCGTTCGGAGTAGAAAGAACCAGATGATCACAAAGGACCAGGAATGATAAGATAGATCCAAGAACCAATAACTTAAGAGTGGAATAATTCAACTGGGAGAGATGGCCCCCCCGCCAGATATAAATGTCCGTATGGACGAGGGATATACAGCCCCCTGCTGTCAGATTAAAAATGTCCTGGTGGACGAGGGATATACAGCCCCTGCTATTAAATATAAATGCCCCTATGGGCGAGGGATATACCCCCTGCTGTTTACCATTGAAGACGCGCGCACGTCGAAACCTCAAGAACCAGCTCATGGATGTAACGATATCCAGAGTCAAAAGAAGAATTTACCAAAGTTGACCTTTTCCAAATTCCCACCAGATCACCAACTACCCAGAGCAATACCAAAACACTCAGTCCTACAGAGTGCAGAAGCGTAAACCCAAGCAGTCAATGTCCAATGGAACAACCAAAGAGAAGGAACCAATACCCAAGTGAGTTTCACATTCAAGGCTCAGTTAGTCACACAAGCTGAGTTAGTCACACAACCATTTCCTTTTTAGAAATTTCTCCTCTTAAGTCAGTTAGCGTTTCCCGAAACAACTCACAAGTCAATCAGCAAAAGTAACGGAGTACGAGAAATCGTACCTGGTATGTGAAGAACAATAAATAACTCGAATAAGTGATTCCCCAACAGTAACCTATAATTAAGGTGTTCCAAGTGTCGATTAGTTAAGGGACTTATAAACTAAACAACCTTCTTTTCTTACTGATTAACAGTTCCAGGTTTACCATTATCCTCTTACAAATTTTGGCTTGACTTGTTAACTAAATCCTTTACTAGGCCCATTCCGTTTAGTTTAGAACGATTTAGAATTTATTCTTGAGAGTGGCCCAAACTCTCTTTGAATTGTTTAAGTGGGCTTTTGGAGTACATGGCATGGGCTTAGTAAGTTAACCCAAGACCGTGTTAAGCTTATGTTGTATAATTAATTCTTAAGTTATAGTGACTATTTAATTACACACCGATTAAAACCTAAGGTTTAACATATATATATATATATTATACTTATTATAACTATCACAAGGAATATTATTCCTCATCTATTTTAATGTATTTTATACATATATATTTATATATCCCTTATATTAAGATTCATCCATCACATTTTTAGGAAATTTTATTGGATTTAACTATGTTTAATAACTTTTAGGCATACCACAACCGATATATGTTTATAAAATAAAGTGTTCTCCTTCTATCTATTTAATATATATATATATATATATACGTATACCGTATTAGAATTTAACTAAGACACCCCTATGTAATTTATCGAATTTAAACTATCTTATACTACAACATTTAACTACATTCCATGTATGGTTCATTAAGTATTACTTTTTACTATGTCTTAGGATTCCAGCTCTTATAATATCTAGTTATTATAAGTGTTAATTTATTTATTCCTTGCTTTACTCCAAGTTACTACTTTATACTTTCCTTTTTATATATATGTGTAAATATATATATAGATATTTTCCTTAGTTTAATTAAAATATTAACTCCCATATAGTATATTAAATAAAACATAAAAATAATAAATTCCTTGATTTAACATAAGTTTCTACTTAAATAAGTATATATCATATATGTAAATAATTTCACTTCTCTTAAAGCTAAGACCAAAACATTTATAAACTTACTGTTATTAAATGTTAATTTAGTGTTCCACATTTTCCCCAGCTTAAAAGTTTATTAACAAACCTTACTTTAATTTTTGGTTACATTAAAAACCATATATTATAAGTTATTCTTATGAAAAACCCATAAAACACAATTTTAAAACCTTTTACCATTGCCCAAAAATCCCAAATTTAATATACAATAACTATAACATTTTAGACATATTATAAAAATTTTATTTCATAAAAATTCTTTTTAAATTAGCCAAATAATTCCAGAAAACTCGAACTTGCAAAAATCATAACTTATGTTCAAAAACTCCAAAACCATAATCATTTACATCAAATAAAATAGATTTAATAAGGAATCTATGGTTAAAATTTCAAGTCAAAATACCTTAATTCGGGAAGGTATTTAAATTAATTCAACAAGTTAGGGTTATTTACTGAATTTATAAAAACCTAATCTAAACGTTTTAATCTCGGCCGTCCAAATCTTATAACTACGATCGGATGGCCCTAAACTCCCGAGTTCATCAGCGATTCCAGAACCAAACCCGAGTACTAATTCACGATTTTCTCACAATCTACAGAACCAAATCGAGTGATTCTTGTTCTATGGTTTCGAATTAAATTACGGTTCTAATGACACTGATTTCACCACTTATGATGCGGTATACTGCAAAATCGAATTGGGTTCGAAGTTAGGGTTCTTAGTTCGATTCGAAAATTAATCTGACAAATTCTCCTAATCTAACACGTAATTGATTAAATTGAGACATGGGTTAGGCCGGTAACATGATTACGAATGACAATAACGGAGCAATTTGATCGGAAACTCACCGGAGTTGCAAAAACGGAGGAATTCGAATCGGAAAATCTGGAAAAATTTGAACTTTCGAGCAGTTCACGAGGCCGACTTTGAGGATCTATAACTTGCAGTACAAATCGAGTTAGGCTATGTGTAAGGGCTCAATCGAAGAGTAAACTTAGCTCTACGTATTGATAACAAGAACTAATCCTAATCGCAACACACAGAAAGAAATTAAAGTCGCAAGTCACGAGTTTATACCTTACAGTTTCGGTATGATTTATGTGCTGGCGAAACCGAAACTTTAGACACCTTGTTCTTCCAAACGGTTGGGAATTGGCTTAGGTCATCAACATGAACGTTTTAGAGGGATTAGAGCTCTTCAAAACGAGCTAAGAACATGAAATTTGGATGAGAAACGAAGAATTTATGGCTAGATAAGTTACCTGATTCGAAGGGAAAAACTGGAAACTGCAGTTACGGTTTTGCAGGGTGGCTACTTTGATTCGATTTCCGGTTGTTAGGACGAGTTAGGGTTAGTGTGAGTTATGGTTGTTTAGAGGAAGTTTAGGAGAAGGTAACACAGAAGACGGCACTCAAAAATTCCTTAAGATGAGAAAGTTATGAAGGTCACAAGATAGGGCAAAACCTGATTCTGTTACCGGAATTATAGGAGATAAAACGACTAAGTGTTAGGACGCGATTACCGAGGCGCGCGATGAGTCAGCAAAGCTGCCACACTCAGCATTTTTTCAAAATTTTGGCTCTAAACTTCATTTGATCATAACTTTGGCTAGGATGATCCGTTTTTTGACGTTCTTTTTATCGATCTTCATGGTTTTCCATAACCTATTTATTGTATAGGTTTCATGGCCTGGTTTGACCATTCTCAAAAAGTCAACCCTAGCAAGGCTTAATAAGCTTAAGGTTTCTAGAATTTTTATATTGACTTTTATTTTCAAAACAATGTTCCAACACTCCTAAATCTTTAAACATAGTTGGAGTGTTTAGAAATTTTTCCAAGATTTATTGACTTATAAATATTATTATTAAATACATATACCATATATTATATATAATAATTAAATACTTTATTGTTTCCTTTAGGTTAAATAGGAGAAATCCCCTATATAAATTTCATAATTCCATATATAATTTAATATTCATAATAATAATTTAATATTTAATAAAAGAAATCCTCTAATTAAATTAAATTAATTTAGGGGTTTTCACATATATCCCCCTTAAAAGAAACTTCGCCTCGATGTTTAAAAATCAACTAATAGGCACTCACACCGCTTCGGGTGTGCTGAGACAATAATAATTCCAATGAAATTCCATACCAATCCAATCCTTTATTTCTATTTCAAACATTCCACTCGAGAGTACCGAAATCAAATCAACTGAATCATGATATAAACTGAAAAAAGCATAAACATGACATACTACCGTGCCTAACGTAAAACTACGTAAAAACATACACCTCTCACTCTACTAATACCGTTCTCCTCCTCTACTAACAATGCAACAAGGCATAATCCGGATGAGATGACAAAGGAGGAGTATGCCAGTATACCCCCCTTAAAAGAGCTAAGGTACGCCCTCGTACCGCCATTAACTTGAATGACATCAGGATAGCAGCATATCATGTAAACAGATGTGGGTACTTAACTCTCATGGAGTCCTCAGTCTCCCAAGTAGCTTCCTCAACCCCATGATGTTCCCAAAGAACCTTCACTAGTTTAATTGATCCGCCTCTCGTTTCTCGGACCTTCGTGTCCAAGATCTGAATAGGAGTCTCCTCATATCTTAGCGTAGGCTCTTTTTCCCAATCTCTCTGGCTGCAGTACGTGAGAAGGGTCAGGCATATACTTCTTCAGCTGAGACACATGAAACACGTCGTGTACCTTTCCCAACTCTACTGGTAGATCCAATCTGTAAGCAGCTGGGCCCACTCGCTCCGTAATCCTGTACGGGCCGACATACTTAGGGCTTAGCTTCCCCTCATCCCAAATCTGAAGATGCCTCTCATCGGAGACACTCGTAAGAAGACCATGTCTCCCAACTGAAACTCGAGCTCTCTGGTGCGCTGATCCCCGTAAGATTTCTCTGTCTGGACTGCGCTGCCCTCATGTGCTGCTGATAACCCTGACGTCATCCTGCAGTGTCTGAATATACTCGGGCCCAATCAAGACTGCCTCAGCAGGTCACTCCATGATAAGGGAGTCCGGCACGGCCTGCCATATAAGCCTGGAATGGTGCCATGCCGATAGACACATGGTAAGAGTTATTGTAGGAGAACTCTACCAGGTGTAGACGCTCTAAATACCACTCCCCTGATAGTCTAGAGTGACTGCTCGCAACATATCCTCCAATGTCTGAATAGTCCTTTCAGTCTGCCCATCAGTCTGCGGGTGAAAAAGCTGTGCTAAGTCGTAGCTGAGTCCCAAATGCCTCCTGCACCTGACACCAAAATCTACTGAGGAAACGAGTGTCACGATCAGAGATGATCGTCTTCGGTACCCCATGGTACCAGATATGCTCTGTGGTGAACACCTCAGCTAGTTTGGGCACCTTCCCATGTGTCCTTGATAGGTATGAGCCTAGCTGTCTTGGTCAACCTATCGACTATAACCCATATGGCGTTCAGTCCACCTCTAGCTGGAGGGAGACCGACCACAAAATCCATGCTGATTTGCATTAAACTCTTCACACGGTACTGATAGTGACTGAATCTGGCCGCCTGGTCGACGATGCTCAAACTTCACACTTCTGACAAGTGAGGCACCGAGAGACGAAATCAGCTACATCCCTCTTCATCCCGCTCCACCAGAATAATTGCTTCAAGTCCTTGTACATCTTGGTGGCTCCAGGGTGTACTGATAAGTCGAGGAATGAGCCTCTGAAAGAATCCTGGTCTGAAGTTCCGTCGCATCCTGAGGAACGCAGAGTCTGCCTCTGACTCGAAGGTGTCCCTCGCTGTCCAGCTCGTAGTCATACTTCAAATCGTCAGTCAACCCGTCTGCTAACTTTTGTCTGATGCCCTGTATATAAACGTCACTGTCCTGGGCTGCATACACTTCCTCCTCAGCTATCGTGGTCTTCTATCAAGGCAAGAAGTGAATAAGCTCTTCTGCTCAGAGCATCTGCCACAACTTTCCTTTCCCTTCTGTGTACTGAAGGTTGAGGTCATAATCGACCAGTAGCTTGACCCATCTTCGCTGTCTCAAATTCAACTCCTTCTGGGTCCAGATGTACTTCAGACTCTTATGGTCTGTCATAATTTGGATCGTGGCTCCATACAAGTAATGTCGCCAGATCTTCAAGGCGAAGACTATGGCGAGGAGCTCAAGGTCGTGGGTGGGGTAATTTTCTTCGTGCTTCTTCAGCTGTCTAGAAGCATAAGCTACTACTCGGCCATGCTGCATCAGTACTACTCCACCAATCCCTCTGCTGAAGCATCGCAATATACCTCGTACCCCTCGTTCCCCTCTGGAATAATCAATACTGGAGCTGTGGTCAAGGCGTCCTTCAGCGCCTGGAAGGAGACCTCATAAGCATATGTCCATACAAACGGGCTGTCCTTCTTCATCAGAGAGGTCAAGGGCTTGGCTAGCCTGGAGAAGTCCTTCACAAAGCGTCTATAGTAGCCAGCCAACCCAAGGAAACTCCTAACCTCTGTCACGGTGCGAGGTCTATGCCAGCTCTTCACTGCCTCAATCTTAGCTGGGTCTACTGAACTCCCTCAGCTGAGATCACGTGTCCAAGAATGACACCTTGTCCCCAGAATTCACACTTGCTGAATTTGGCATACAATTGTTTTCTCCCTCAGTTATGTCCCAAGACTGTCCTCAAATGTTGCTCATGTTCCTCTTTGCTCTTGGAGAAGACTAGAATATCGTCTATGAATACGACACTACCGACTTATCTAGCTGGGCTTGGAGACTCTCTACATCAAATCCATAAATCTCGCTGGTGCATTGGTCAGTCCAAACGGCATCACTGTGAACTCGTAGTGGCCGTATCTGGTCCGGAAGGCTGTCTTCTCTATGTCTGGCTCAGCTACAGCTATCTGGTGATATCCGAAACGCGGATCAATCTTAGAGAACACCTTTGCTCCCCTCACTGGTCGAACAAGTCATCGATCCTGGCAGTGGGTACTTGTTTTGATCGTGACATTGTTCAGCTCTCTGTAGTCTATACACAGTCTCATGCTTCCGTCCTTCTTCTTGACGAACAGCACAGGAGCGCCCCAAGGTGAGACATTGGGTCTGATGAAGCCCTTATCTAGTAGTTCCTGCAACTGCTTCTTCAACTCGACCATTTCTGCAGGGCCCATCCGGTGGGAGCTTTAGCAATCGGTCCGTGCCAGGTACGAGGTCGATGTTGAATTCAACCTCTCTCAGCGTGGTAGTCCAGGTAGCTCCTCTAGAAAAACATCGGGGTACTCCGACACAATGGGGAACGTCGCTCCTGAACTTCGGATTGTCCTCAGATCCTGGGCATAACAGTAGTAGGCAGTCGCGCCCTTGGATACTTCCTTCATCAGGGATAATGCCGATACAACCTTCACAGTCGGCTGCTTGCTGCATTCGGTATGATACTGTGATCCCTGTGGCTGACTTCAAGAGGAGACGATGCTCTGCCAGTGTAGTCTACCTCTGTACCGCTGTAGCGTGTCCATGCCCACAATTATGTCAAATCCCATGCCAGGGAAGACAATGGCATCGAGAAGAAAGTCTGCTCCCTTGATTGCATGCTCAATTCTTGCACTGTTTACTGCATTTGATCAATTCTTTGGATGGCAACAAAACAGAGCAATCATGGATATCCTCTGTGGGGGCATTTATCTTAGTATGAAATGCTTGGGATATGAAGGAGTGGGATGCTCCAGAATCAAACAGGACGGTAGCCTCCACTCCGTTAATTTGGAATGTGCCTGCAATATTGAGTAAAGTTTTAAAGTTCCTAGTTTAACTCTTCAAAGTAGTTATTCAAGGTCAATTGGTATACCTGTGATGACCGTTCCATTGCTCTTTGCTTGAGCCTGGTCCAACACATTCAGCCTGACCTCTACATTCCAGCTCCTACACGAAGAAATAAGTTCTTAGAATTTCCATTCTTATTGAAAGCTTCATGAGCAGTTTAATGATACAAGGCTGAAATTGTAAAGTACATGGCTAGATCTTCTAAAAAGGTCAGGTTTAATCGGCCAGGTTTCAGGTGAGTCTGGTTATAATGGGTGTGGGGGCTGTGTTGGGCTTGATTCTCTTCACCCTATGGTAGATGAGTCTAGCTGCCCCACCAAAGATCAGTACATCACCTGACTTCAGAGGATCTTGGTGGCAAGGTCCATCCTCTTCTGGTCACCGAATAAGAAGTCCGCGTCATCTCTCAAGTGATATGGAAACCACTGGAACTCCTTTGGTGATGGATTCTAGGGATTCATCCTTATCTTGATGCACCCTAGCTTACCTTCTTTTCCATAAAAATTGATGATGCAGACGTTTGAGGTTAGGTCTGGGACGGGCTCATCCTCCAATTCTTGTGCTGCCTTAACTGCAGCTCTAATGATGGTCTGCAGTTCCTCCGGGATTGGTGGCACCTCCACTTCTTCATAGCTCTTGGTGGTGTGGTTCCACTTCTTACCTAGGCACATGATCTTCACCTTCATGGTTGAACCATTCTTGAAGGTAGGGGTGTAAAAATTTACTTCCTTCACACCTAACTCCCTGATCTTGAGGATCAATGCATACTGGACTGCCGGGGTCAGGTACTCTCGTAGTAAGATCATCCCGGGTCTCAAGACTCACACTTCTCTGTGGGTGTGGTTGGCTTCAAAAGGGATGTTGGGTGTGGTATAGGGCAAAATAGGAAAGCAAATATCGAAGGCTGAAGAACAATTGCCATTAAATAAATAAGTCAAGGTTCACACTGGAAATGAAAGGTTCGAAACGAAACAAAATGAAGGGTTTATAGTTCATCCCTTTTATATTGACAACGAAAAACTAGACAACTGAATGTAAAGAATAAGTCTAGCCTCTTCATGAGGAAAATAGTCCTCACCAGGTGAACTCGGGTCATCACTTGCTGCCTCGACGCGGTCCCACCATGTTGGACCGGTGCCTTGCCCGACCTCTGGGGGTAGTTCTGTCCCGGCCCCTGTGGATGGCTCTGGGCAGGGCGGCTGGTAGATGGTCCAGCACCTCCTGTGCCACCTCGACCTCCTCCAGAGTAGTAGCAGCTGGGGCTCTAGCAGTGGTCCCGGTGGCGGGCTTGTAGTTCCAAGAATCCGGGTTCTTGTGGCATTCGAATCCCCTATGCCCTTTCTTACCATAGTAGTTGCATTCCACCAGATTTCCTTTACAATCCTTTCCCCGGGTGGTCCTTCTTGCACCACTTGCAGAGTATCTTCTTACCGGTCTGTTTCCCCTGGGTGGTTCGTAGCGGAGAGGCTTAACATTAGCATTAGAAGGGACGATGGCCTTCTCGTTCCCTCCCTTGAAAAATTTTCCCCTCCTTTCCTGAGTCTGAGGGGGTCCTCTTCCATTTCCTCCTCCATTGTCATTCCTCCTCTTGCCTAGCACATAATCCTGATAGGCAATGGTGGTCTCGCAATCGTTCGCATCATCAGCTAGTTGTTGTCGTTACAAGATGTGTTAGTGGGGAAATCTTTGCGCACCAGAAATTCTAACTCAATATTCCATACCTGTAGGGTCATCCCTCTGGTGGAACCGATCATAGTCATAATCTTGAAGTTCAAGCGGTATGGAATTTGTCCACCAGATATCTTGGAGCGTAAGCTCCCTCTCCAATGACAGCAAGTAACTCCATAAATTTATTGTAGTACTCAGCAACAGAGGAATTTCCTTGCTTCAGCTGCTTGAACTCACTCCTCATCCTCTTCTGGTAGATAGGATGGATAAATTTTAGCTCTCAGGGCCACTAGAAATGCCTGGAAGTCAAAGTTCGCCTGGGCCGTCAGCTCGCTCTAGCAGTCTGCCACCATCGATGCGCGGGTCCCTGAAGAAAGTAGGCCGCTATGTCCACCTGGCGATTCACTGGAACATGCAGCGAGGTGAAGGCCTTCTGCATCTCCTCTATGTATTTCTCTAAGTCTTCGGTTCTGGTTGGCCTTCATAGATGGGAGACGAAGGTCGTTACCCGTCTTCAGCCAGTTGAACTCCCGGGGACCATTCGGTGGTGGCGGTGGTGGCTGTGGGATCTGAGCCTGCTGTTGGGCCAATGCGCTGTCACAATCTGCGCTATGACCTCCGGAGTGACACGTCGGGTCCATAGCCTCCTGAGGGACCAGCTCCTCCTCTTCGAGACATCTAGCTGGTATGACGGTTTTGTGTTACTCAGAAGGCGTATTGTAAAGTCTAACTATCTATGTGGTAATATATGAAATATTTATAACATCCTAAGGACGGTTCATATGTACATGAAGTAAGTATGGGGTAGGGTCACGCGCCTTTCTGGAATTCTCACTTCCCAATTCTACTCTACCCCAGTTCCCCAGTTTTAAGTGCACCTATAATCTAAGTATTTCACTCGGCTAGAAAATCTCGGGTTCAGAGCGTAACTACGCTCTGATACCAATTTCTGTAACGCCCCTATTTAACATATTTATAGCGGAAATAAAATACTAAAGGCGTACAGACCATCGGTTCCAAACACCCGGCACCAAACCTCACCAATACAACTTAAAGATTACAATTGTCACGACCTGAACCTCGTGAAAACTTAACAAAAGTAAAACAGTAATAAAAAACACATAAACTCTCAAAAAAACCTAATCCATCCCAGTCACTCGTTCTCTTCGTGGTCACCTGTAAAATAACTCGTACTTGCAAGATAAAACCAAGCAGCCCACCCCAAGAGGGTGGGGTCAGTTCCTTGGAATGGAACTGGTACGATCCTCTAAAAACAAACTTATAATACAACCCTTAAACAAATAATAGCAGGGAAATAAACACTTAAACCACACAGAGGAACAAGGCATCTCACAATCCACCAAACCCAGATAACGTGATAGATAAAGGTTAATAACAGAAAAGTAAAGTTAGTAAAACAAAACCACATCATGTGTTAGTGAGCATCCATTGCCTTAGTTAATAACCCAATTCCCGTTCGGAGTAGAAAGAACCAGATGATCACAAAGGACCAGGAATGATAAGATAGATCCAAGAACCAATAACTCAAGAGTGGAATAATTCAACTGGGAGAGATGGCCCCACCGCCAGATATAAATGTCCGTATGGACGAGGGATATACAGCCCCCTGCTGTCAGATTAAAAATGTTCTGGTGGACGAGGGATATACAACCCCCTGCTTTTAAATATAAATGCCCCTATGGGCGAGGGATATACAGCTCCCTGCTGTTACCATTAAAGACGCGCGCACGTCGAAACCTCAAGAACCAGCTCATGGATGAAACGATATCCAGAGTCAAAAGAAGAATTTACCAAAGTTGACCTTTTCCAATTCCCACCAGATCACCAACTACCCAGAGCAATACCAAAACACTCAGTCCTACAGAGTGTAGAAGCGTAAACCCAAGCAGTCAATGTCCAATGGAACAACCAAAGAGAAGGAACCAATACCCAAGTGAGTTTCACATTCAAGGCTCAGTTAGTCACACAAGCTGAGTTAGTCACACAATCATTTCCTTTTTAGAAATTCCTCTTAAGTGAGTTAGCGTTTCCGAAAACGACTCACAAGTCAATCAGCAAAAGTAACGGAGTACGAGAAATCGTACCTGGATGTGAAGAACAATAAATAACTCGAATAAGTGATTCCCCAACAGTAACCTATAATTAAGGTGTTCCAAGTGTCGATTAGTTAAGGGACTTATAAACTAAACAACCTTCTTTTCTTACTGATTAACAGTTCCAGGTTTACCATTATTCTCTTACAAAGATTTGGGCTTGACTTGTTAACTAAATCCTTTACTAGGCCCATTCCGTTTAGTTTAGAACGATTTAGAATTTATTCCTGAGAGTGGCCCAAACTCTCTTTGAATTGTTTAAGTGGGCTTTTGGAGTACATAGGCTTGGGCTTAGTAAGTTAACCCAAGACCGTGTTAAGCTTATGTTGTATAATTAATCCCTTAAGTTAATAGTGACTATTTAATTACACACCAATTAAAACCTAAGGTTTAACATATATATATATTCTACTTATTATAACTATCACAAGGAATATTATTTCCCTCATCTATTTTAATGTATTTATATACATATATATTTATATATATCCTTATGTATTAGATTCATCCATCACATTTTTAGGAAATTTATTGTATTTAACTATGTTTAATAACTTTTAGGCATACCACAACCGATATATGGTTTATAAAATAAAGTGTTCTCCTTCTATCTATTTAATATATATATATACGTATACCCGTATTAGAATTTAACTAAGACATCCCCTATGTAATTTATCGAATTTAAACTATCTATACTACAAACATTTAACTACATTCCATGTATGGTTCATTAAGTATTACTTTTATTATGTCTTAGGATTCTAGCTCTTATAATATCTAGTTATTATAAGTGTTAATATAATAGTTCCTTGCTTTACTCCAAGTTACTACTTTATTCCCTTTTAATATATGTGTAAAAAATATATATTTTCCTTAGTTTAATTAAAAATATTAACTCCCATATAGTATAATAAATAAAACGTAAAAATAATTAAATTCCTTGATTTAACATAAGTTTCTACTTAAATAAGTATATATACATATATGTAAATAATTTCACTTCTCTTAAAAGCTAATACCAAAACATTTATAAACTTACTGTTATTAAATGTTAATTTTGTGTTCCACATTTTCCCCAGCTTAAAAAGTTATTAACAAACCTTACTTTAATTTTTTGGTTACATTAAAAACCATATATTATAAGTTATTCTTATGAAAAACCCATAAACACAATTTTTAAAACCTTTACCATTGCCAAAAATCCCAAAATTAATATACAGTAACTATAACATTTTAGACATATTATAAAATTTTTATTTCATAAAAATATCTTTAAAATTAGCCAAATAATTCCAGAAAACCCGTAACTTGCAAAAATCATAACTTATGTTCAAAACTCCAAAACCATAATAATTTACATCCAAATAAACTAGATTTAATAAGGAATCTATGGTTAAAATTTCAAGTCAAAATACCTTCGGGAAGGTATTTAAATTAATTCAACAAGTTAGGGTTATTACTGAAATTTATAAAAACCTAATCTAACGTTTTAATCTTGGCCGTCCAAATCTTATAACTACGATCGGACGGCCCTAAACTCCCGAGTTCATCAGCGATGCCAGAACCAAACCCGATTACTAATTCACGATTTTCTCACAATCTACAGAACCAAATCGAGTGATTCTTGTTCCTATGGTTTCGAAATTAAATTACGGTTCTAATGACACTGATTTCACCACTTATGATGCGGTATACTGCAGAATCGAATCTGGGTTCGAAGTTAGGGTTCTTAGTTCGATTCGAAAATTAATCTGACAAATTTCCTAATCTAACACGTAATTGATTAAATTGAGACATGGGTTAGGCCGGTAACATGATTACGAATGACAATAACGGAGCAATTTGATCGAAAAATCACCGGAGTTGCAAAAACGGAGGAATTCGAATCAGAAAAATCTGGAAAAATTCAAACTTTCGAGCAGTTCACGAGGCCGACTTTGAGGATTTATAACTTGCAGTACAAATCGAGTTAGACTATGTGTAAGGGCTCAATCGAAAGAGTAAACTTAGCTCTACGTATTGATAACAAGAACTAATCCTAACTCGCAACACACAGAAAGAAATTAAAGTCGCAAGTCACGAGTTTATACCTTACAGTTTCGGTATGATTTTATGTGCTGGCGAAACCGAAACTTTAGACACCTTGTTCTTCCAAATGGTTGGTAATTGGCTTAGGTCATCAACATGAAAGTTTTAGAGGGATTAGAGCTCTTCAAAACGAGCTAAAGAACATGAAATTTGGATGAGAAACGAAGAAGTTATGGCTAGAAGAAGTTATGGCTAGACGAAGTTACCTGATTCGAAGGGAAAAACTGGAAACTGCAGTTACGGTTTTGCAGGGTGGCTACTTTGATTCGATTTTCCGGTTGATTTAGGACGAGTTAGGGTTAGTGTGAGTTATGGTGTTTAGAGGAAGTTTAGGAGAAGGCAACACGGAAGACGGCACTCAAAAATTCCTTAAGATGAGAAAGTTATGAAGGTCACAAGATAGGGCAAAACCTTATTTCTGTTACCGGAATTATAGGAGATAAAAACGACTAAGTGTTGGGGCGCGATTACCGAGGCGCGCGATGAGTCAGCAAAGCTGCCACATCAGCATTTTTTCAAAATTTTGGCTCTAAACTTCATTTGATCATAACTTTGGCTAGGATGATCCGTTTTTGACGTTCTTTTTATCGATCTTCATGGTTTTCCATAACCTATTTATTGGTATAGGTTTCATGGCCTGGTTTGACCATTCTCAAAAAGTCAACCCTAGCAAGGCTTAATAAGCTTTAAGGTTTCTAGAATTTTATATTGACTTTTATGTTTCAAAACAATGTTCCAACACCTCCTAAAATCTTTATAACATAGTTGGAGTGTTTAGAAATTTTTCCAAGATTTATTGACTTATAAATATTATTATTAAATACATAATACCATATAATTATATATAATAATTAAATACTTTATTGTTTCCTTTAGGGTTAAATAGGAGAAATCCCCTATATAAATTTCATAATTCCATATAATAATTTAATATTCATAATAATAATTTAATATTTAATAAAAGAAATCCCCTAAATTAATTTAAATTAATTTAGGGGTATTTCACCTAACCAAGACAGTAAGGATTCCTACTTATCCATCCATGCAATATACAAGAAGAAACACAAGAGGGAGAAGGAGAGTTGAATATAGCTTAACCCTGACAGGAATTTTCTTCTTCTTCGCTTGGACAGATGGCAACACTTTCTTGGTGGATTCGGTGTCGATTTTATGGAGTATGGAGGTGTGAATATGGGGGAATGATCCTTGAAATGTGCAGACTCTCGGCCTATTTATAAACAATTTTCTCCATGTGCTGGGAGTCATGCCGGGTCAATGTCATCCGGCACCATATAAAAACATGTGCCATCTATAATGGTCGAAACCGCCAAATCTGAGTGAAAAGTTTCTTATGCTGGACAAGAGACGTCCGACATCATACCAGCAACGGTGAATGGTTAACGGTAAATAACCGCTATCTTTTGACGAAACGCGGCGATTCTCACTTGTGCCGGCTATGATCTACCCAGCACTACATCCGGCAACACCTTCATTCCGCTCCATGTTGTAACACCCCTAATACACACATGATACTAAATGAAATCGCAGCGGAATTAATAACTAAACAGTAACTAACGCTTCGGTGCTACAACGCCGTCAACCACCCACGTGGTTGACAAGGCAGAATAATACAAGTGTACCGGTCTGATGATCAGACTCCCGAGCATAAAACTAAACCATAAATACATCATATACAATACCGAGTAATACATACATCCTTCACTGTATAAACATCACTGTAAACTGTCACAACCAAATATAAACAACGCCACGGGAGCACAGGCGCATCCCGGGCCAACATCCCAAAAGTATACAAAAGTAAACCTGCATCCTAGGATCTAAAGCCACTCCGCTTCCTCGATCCTCATCCTGCAGTATAAGAAATATGGATCCCCCGAGGGGGTCAGCAACCCTTGGCTGGTATGGCTAACGCGCAGCCCATCGGCTACCGGGATACGCGCAACCAATTGTCATGATAACATGGCATTCATTTATATACATAACATAACATAACATATGGCTGAGCATCAACGGTGCACAGCACAACAATACATACACAGTGGATTTTCACTCCACGATAACAAACCACAAGGGCCAAATAACACAAGAGCCTAGAGAGTGATTCACTCTCATGTAAGCTCGTTAAACACACTCATTACCGTTCTGTTAGACGAACGAGTAACTTAAGTCACAGATGGTTCGGATTTAGTGACCCGAACACACCACACAAACACAGGTTCCCACTAAACTGATCATAAGTCAGAATAGGTAAGCTTTGGAAGAAGCTAGCGGGAGATCGAACGCCAAATTAAGGAGAACAATCTTAACAACATAAGAGTCGAATCTGATTCAGATATCTACTCTTAACTTACATGCATGACCGGACAACCGGATTCCTCACTTCCCAGTTAACACTTGTTAGAAGTTCATAGTGGAACTTAACAACCAACACAAAATAGGTGGTAAGTCATGTTAGACACACACAAGGGAAATGAGTCACAACATAACAACAATAATATGAACAACTGTAAACTCATTACATGTTTAAGTCTTATAACGTCATAAACACACAGAAAAACATACAACACACAAGCCGGTGTAAACCGCTAGACAACAGACTGCAAGAAAACCATACCTTGGTCCTTGCCTCGTTTGGTTTCCTCCGTAGGTCACTCCTATACATAATTAATAACGTGGTTAATTATTTATTTAACTTCAAACTTACTAAGTATTTAACATGATTGTATGACATGTTTTAATGTCTATCTTACCCTAGGTTACCTTCATTATACACTCTAGGGTTAACTACATAGGTCACATTCTTTTCTGTTTTTTTTTTTACAAGTTTAGGTCCGACCGACCTGCCGACCGGACTTGTCCAAGTCCGGTCGATTCCAGAACATTTCCGTCAAAATTTTCTACTCCGACCGACCTTGTAATTCCGGTCGTATGTTCGGTCTATTCCCGAGAGTTTCTTCCTTGGAAATTAGCCCGACCGACTTGCCAAGTCCGGTCCTATGTCCGGTCGATTCCAGTAACTCAATCCGTACAGAAAATACAAGCCCGACCGACCTTGCAAGTCCGGTCCCCAGGTCGGTCCATTCCAGAGGCCAATTCTCGCAGGGTAAACTGGGCCCGACCGAACTTGAAGTCCGGTCTGCCCCAATCCTTGTTTTCCTTTTTACATTCAACTCCAAACTTCACCCCATATAACCTAGTACTCCCCCTAACCTCATTTGGGCACTTTAAACACACCTCAAGACATCCTTAAACACTCACAAAACTCTTTTTCTAATTCCTTAAATCTTTACTTATTTCCTTGTAAATTCCTTAACACTTACAACATTTACACTAGGTTTCTAAATGGTGTTTCTCACCTATGATAACTACTATCCCAAAAGTTTTCTCCTTATCTTAACATCATCTCCCAAGCATCATCTCTCACAACTAACTCCTTATATCATTACTTCAAATCCTTTTTTTCAAGTCACACTTTCTCCTTATTTACCAAAGTTTGCCTAAGTCTTTACCTAAGTCCAAAATGACTTTGGTACATACTAAAATCTCAAGCTCATGCCTAAGTCCTTGTTACATCCCAAATCACCTTAATGCATGTTTCTTACACAAGAACAACACTTAACCATTTAAATACTCCTTAACTTATCAAACTCATTTTAACACTAGAACTTCTCATTTATTACCTAAATTTCGACATAGGTTCTCCTAGAACATTACTAAACCAAAACACATGTTTTTACCAACAAACAACCAAGAACACTAAAAATCCATCAAGTACTTATTATACACAAACTCCACTCACAAAGCACTACATCACAATATAGTGCATAATTTAAATTGCATGGCACTTAGGCCCTTAAATGACATGGCTCTTAGGCCCTTAAGATGCATAAATCATAAACACTGAATTTCCACAATATATTTGCCTTTAACCTGCAAATACACTCAACAACACATATGCCTTTTACTAAGCTCTTGAGAACACTTTACTAAGTCATTCACCATTTGCTCTTTAGGTAGTTTTAATAAGCATTTATAAGCTCATTTCTCCTAAGGCATTAAACAACATTGGTTAGTAGATTTACCTCTTTTCAAACAACTTCTTTCTTGTTTCCTTTAGAAACCGGTAGGGTATTTGATTCTTTGACAAGTTCTAAACAATATACAAACATTATAATGAGTATTCAAGCTATAAGCTCCATCTCATTGTAAACCCTATTTTACATTGTTTCAAAAACATTAATGTAGTTGTTTTACCTTGCTCTTTGAAGAGAGTTTGAATATCTAGCAAGAGAGGACTCCACCTAGTCCATGAAGAGTTGGAATGAAGCTAGAACAAGGTCACACAAAGAGCTCCTTCAATATGTATTTTCGGTTACCACAAAAACATGAAGGAAATGAAGTTTTTATTTGAGATTCCTTACCTAGAAGCAAAGGAGAGTAACAATATGTAAAAATACAAGCTCAAGCTCCTTCAATGGAGGAACTCCATGGCACCGAAATGGTGGTCTTGGACTTTTAAGAAGATAGAAATGAAGAGCTTGATGAGAGGAAGAGATTGGTGGTGTTTGTTTTTTATTTGGACAAGTGAGCAAGATTTTACAAGAGATCAAAGAGGAGTTTTAATGGAGGTGTGTGGTATTACCGTGAGAGAACAGCAAGAAGAAGGAAGAAGAAGGTTGAGACCGTGGGAAATGAAAGAAAGAAATGAGAGAATGAGATAGAATTTGCTTTTAAGAGATATTTACTTTATAAAGTAAAAAGTAGTTTATTTAGTTATCTTTACTTACTTAATACATTAACAAGAGAGTGGTGAGTCACCACACTTAGAAAAACCGGCCCCCTTATTAATATGAGGGTATTATAGTCTTTATTTGTCAATTTAATTACTTATACAACATATGTTACAAAATAGCTTATAAAATACTATTCATGAAAACAAGGCACATAGAAGTGAAATTTTTGATTTCCCATTAATATAGACATCCAAATGTGATATTATATAGTACACATATATATTTAAGAGTAATGATGGACATCTAGCCACTCAAAACTCATTTACAAGACAATTTTTCAAAAATGTGCTTTAAGACTCCTTAAAGCACATTTTGTGTTTAAACTTGTTTTCAAGCTTGGTTTTCTTTGGTAATTGTTTAATATGTTCATTAGTGTATAAATGAGGTCTTGGTAAGTTCATTAGGTCTTAACCAAGTTTATCCCAAGCTTAGAGCACATTTTGGCTCTTATTGACTTTAAAGCACATTTTGTGTTTCTTTTGTTTAAATTTGTTTACTAATGTTTCTAAGACTCTTTTTAGTCTTAATACACCATATTTAAGTGTTTAACCAATATTAAGGTTTGGGGTATTTCAATCTACCCCCCTTAAAGAACTTTGCCCTCAAAGTTCATACTTCCACATATCCTAAATATTAGAACACGGGAACACTTATAAACAATACTTCCATACATCATTACAACAACTTACATAAACATTGGACACAAGGTCCATACAACATTATCCACATCATTCAGACACAACGGTCTGTAACATAACACATAACATAGACGATGTATTCAAATACACGTCGTACACACATAACCGAAACGGCTCTACCCCCCTTAAAAAGGGGTACGCCCCGTACCCTATACACATAAGAACTAAGAAGTAAACAATGACGGGTACTTCGCCTTCATTATCTTCCAGCTCCCAAGTGGCCTCCTCAACGTCCTGGTTAGACCAAAGAACTTTCACCAGTCTCACGGACTTATGGCGAGTGTCTCGAGTCTTAGTATCCAGAATCCGTACCGGAGTCTCCACTGATCGCATGGTCGGCTCTAAGGTTAGCCTTTCAGGCTGAAGCACATGAGACGGATGAGACATATACTTCTTCAACTGGGACACATGAAATACATCATACCTTGCCCAGCTCGGCGGGTAGGTCTAGTCTATAGGCTACCGGCCGATCCGCTCCGTCACAACATAAGGCCCCACATATTTTGGGCTCAACTTGCCCTTCTGGCCAAAACGAAATACTCCCTTCATGGGGGATACTCTCAAAAATACCTGATCGCCCACGGCGAACTCCAGGTCACGTCTGCGCACATCTGCGTACGACTTCTGTCTATCCTGAGCTGCTTCATGTTAGCCCGGATCTGGCGAACTTCTGCCTGAACTTGTTCAAGATACTCTGGTCCTATAATGACCGTCTCACTCGACTCATCCCAGCATAATGGCGTGCGGCATGGTCTACCGTACAAGGCCTGGAAGGGAGACATCTTGATCGAAGCGTGGTAACTGTTGTTGTAACTAAACTCGATCAGATGTAACTTATCAATCCAGCTGGTCTGAAAGTCAAGTGCACAAGCACGTAGCATATCCTCAAGTGTCTGAATGGTGCGCTCACTCTGACCATCGGTCTGTGGGTGAAACGCTGTACTCAATTTCAGTTCAGTACCCAATGCCTCTCGTGTAGACTTCCAATATCTGGATAAGAATCTGGTATCTCTGTCAGATACAATCGTTTTCGGTACACCATGATGTCTTACAATTTCCTTATCAAAGAGTTCTGCCAATCTTGCCACTTTCCAAGTGTCCTTCATCGGAATGAATCGGGCCACTTGGTCAGTCGGTCAACTACAACCCATATCATATTCAGACCTCCCCTTGTAGGCGGAAGCCCTACTACAAAGTCCATGGAGATATCATGGAACTTCCACTCAGGCACTGGCATTGGCTGTACCATACCACCAGGCCGTCGGTGCTCAAACTTGACCTTCTGGCAAGTGAGACACCTCAATACATAATCACTAACATCTTTCTTCATTCCAGTCCACCAAAAATACCTTTTCATACTCTTATACATCTTTGAAGCTCCGGGGTGAATCGAAGTAGTAGAACAATGGGATTCACTCAATATGCGCTCCTTCAACTCAGCGCACTCCTAGGTATACACAATCGGCCATTCAGCCTAATCAGGTCATCATCGTGGAGTCTGAAGTCGTACTTGACCCTCGAATGTGCCATCAATAAGCTTCTGCCGGATCTCCAGCATATACTGATCCGTCATCTGAGCACTCCGCACCTCTTCAACCAAGCCAGTATAAGAGACTAGCGAATGGAGAGAGTGTGCTCGGCGACTCATGCGTCAGCTACCACATTTGCCTTACCCTCTTTTATTGCAGATTAATATCGTAGTCATTCAGAAACTCAACCCACCTTCTTTGCCTCATGTTCAACTCTTTCTGAGTGAACAAGTACTTTAAGCTTTTGTGGTCAGAAAATCGTCACACTTACCCCATACAAATAATGTCGCCATATCTTCAATGCGAAGACAATGGCACCCAATTCTAAGTCGTGGGTAGGGTAGTTCTCCTCATGCTTCTTCAGCTGACGGGAGGCGTATGCTACGACCTTCCCGTGCTGCATCAATACACAACCCATACCTCTGCCTGATGCGTCGCAGTAGACCTCAAAACCATCTGGACCGTCTGGTATAGTCAGGACTGGTGCAGATGTCAGAGCATCCTTGAGACTCGCGAAAGAACTCTCACAGTCGACTGTCCACTCGAATGGTGCATCCTTCTTCATTAAGGAAGTCATCGGCTTCGAGACACTGGAGAAGTCCTTCACAAACCTCCTATAATAACCTGCCAGACCGAGGAAGCTCCTGATATCAGTGACTGTCTTCGGCCTAGGCCAGGTGCGCACAGCATCAATCTTTGCCGGATCAACAGCGATCCCGGCCTCAGAAATCACATGTCCAAGAAAGGATACTTGGTTCAACCAAAATTCACATTTCGAAAACTTTGCATACAACTGATTCCTCCTCAAGTTTGTAACACATTTCTCAGGTGGCTTTCGTGCTCACCTCTTGATTTAGAATACACAAGAATATCATCGATGAAGACTACCACTGATTTGTCCAACTGATCTTGGAACAAACGGTTCATTAAGTCCATGAACTTAGCTGGTGCATTTGATAAGCCAAACGGCATAACTGTGAACTCATAATGCCCATACCTCGTTCTGAAAGCTGTCTTTTCGATATCACTGTCACGGATGGCAATCTGATGGTATCCGGAACGTAAGTCTATCTTGGAGAATACTGATGCTCCCCTCAGCTGATCAAATAGATCGTCGATGCGTGGTAAAGGGTAACGGGTTTCACCGTAACAGCATTCAGCTCCCGATAATCAATACACAGGCGGAGGCTACCGTCCTTCTTCTTCACGAAGAGGACCGGCGCTCCCCATGGTGAAACACTAGGGCGGATAAAGCCCTTGTCAGTAGGTCTCTCAGCTGCTCCTTGAGCTCTGTCATCTCTGCTGGAGCCATACGATAAGGTGCTTTCGCAATGGGTCCAGTGCCCGGAAAAGTCGATCTCAAACTCAACCTCTCGTGCTGGCGGCATGCCCGGCAGTTCCTTAGGAAATACATCAGGAAACTCCGACACTACCGGCACATCTGGGCTAAACTCAGGGTCTCTCTCTATGTCCTGGACATAGCAGAGGTATACATCACTCCCTCGTCGTAACTCACGATACATGGCCATGGCGGTGATGATCTGAGTCGAAGGCTCCCTGGGCCTCTGGCGGTATGATATGGTAACCCCAGATGGACTCCGAAGAAGCAGTCGATGCTCGGCACACAGGATTCTGCCTTGTACCGCTCCAACCAGTTCATCCCGACAATCACATCAAATCCAAGTCCGTCGAACTCTATCAGGTCGATCGGGAACTCTTCACCTCTGATTCTTACAATGACATCTCGGTGGTAGCGGGTACACCTGATCCGCTCTTTCGATGGGAGAGTGACCAAGAAGTCTGGCATCTCCTCTCCATCTAACCCCAGCCTCTTCGCAAAAGATAGCGAAACAAATGTGTGTGAGGCTCCAGAGTCGAACAAGATCGATGCATCCACGCCATTCACTGGAAAGGTACCGGTGAGGATTGTGCCGCTCTTGCCGGCTTCTGCCTCATTGCAGACACTCAAGTACCTCCCGTTCCGAGTGCACAGCCTAATTCATTGGCAAACTAATAAGTACTGGGTAACAACACGGTTGATATACTTCAATAACTCCACTTTATTCATTAACACTTCCTCTTTACAACATTGTTGGTTTACATGGTTGATAACTTAACACATACATAACTCCCTTAACATATACTGGCTTAACACATTACAAAAGTATACAAGGCTTTAGAATTGTCTGAAGGTCAAATTCAAACGTCCGGGTTTCATGTGTGTGGCATTGATCACTGCCGACGGTGCGGTATTCAGTTTGATCTTCCTGATGCCATGATATAGCATCCTTGACTGCCCACCCATGATTAATACATCTCCTGACTTTAACATTAACTTCCTTGCGAGATCAGCACGCTTCTGCTCGCCATACACAAATACTGCGGTATCACCAATGGACCAAGACACCACGGGTACTCCCTTACTTAGAGACTCGGGTGACTCGTCCTTATCTTGGTGTAAACCTAACCGTCCACCTTTCTGGTAGAAGTTCACAATACACAAATCTGTTTCACATCGGAATTGAATCCGTTTCAACTTGTTGAGCAATTCCCACGGCGTGATTAACGACCGCACGGAACTCCTCAGGTATACTTGGTACTGTTGCTCCATCTTCAGCTCGCACTTCTTGATATGACTTGGTGTAAGGGTTCCAGTCCTTACCCATGCACATCATCTTCAATTGCATTCTTGATCCGTTCGGATATTCAGGTGTGTAGAAACCTCCAGGTTTAGCTCCAAGTTCGTCGCATCGTCTGATGATATGGACTTGTGCTTCCGGTGTCAGGTATCCACTTAAGAGTATCATACCTGGCTGGATAACCTGACATTGCTCCATTGGAAAGTCGGTGATGTTGATGGTGGTTTCTTCAGGGTTTGGTGTGGGTGGGATTGGATAACATATATTGAAGGTTCCTTTAAGTTTAGAATTATCTAATTAGGTGTCTTTCACACTACACTTTAACTCCTTACTCACATGATAATACACTTGAACTCACTAATACACAAGCATGAAATGCGGTATGCAATCACTTATTACATTCAACAGTTTAGGCGGTACCTGGTCTAGAAGAGGGCCCTGGCGCCTCAGACCGGTCCACCACATTCAGGGTGGCCTTGCTAGGTCCCGACCCTTTCCCCTTCTGGGAATCAGTATGCCTCTGATCAGTGGGTGGCTGGTTAGCCGTCTTCGGGCCATCAATAGCTGCTGTGGCCTTACCCTTCCACTGCCCCTTGGGCTTGTTGACTCTGCTGTTGGGGTTCCGGTAACACTCGTGGTCACGGTGACCCCACTTCTCGCAGTATCGACACTGCACCTCATTTCCCTTGCAGTCCTTGCCGGGGTGGTCTCCATTGCACCACTTACAGTAATAGTGGCGCTCCGGTCTGAGCCCGTGCTAGCATTAGGTGGGTACGTAAGAGCGTAGGGGCTTCGCCGCATAAGCATATGTGAGCTTCAGTGGCTCCTCAGCTGTGGTGGTTGGGCTTGGCCCTTGTCACCCTGGTGCTGACTCTTCTGGGGCTGGGGATAAGGTTTCTTCTTCTTCTTTCCTCCCCCGTACCCCTGCGGACTCTGGCCCTCGCTCGTGGCCTTGCGCTTGTGCGCATTCTCCTCGTCCCTCAGACGGACGGTGATCTCCACCTTAGCAGCGGCATGATAGCACTCATGTCAAAGGTAGTATAACTCAGCTGGCCCCAATCCCATAGCAGAAAGACGGTGGCTGAGACCGTTATAGAAACGGTTTACCAGCACCCGGTTCGAGTATCCCAGGTCCGGTAACAGGTGGACAAGGCCGGTGAAGGCAGTGTAATACTCATCAACCGACACCTTGTCCCCCTGCCTCAGACTATCCAGCTCAAGGCGCTTGGCCTCTTGAACGTGCACGGGGTAGTATTTGGCTCGCAGCAGAGCCGTGTACTCCCTCCATCCAAACTGAGGATCCGCCATCCGGTCCTCTCTCACAAGCTTCCACCAGTTTTGTGCCGAACCCTTCAGGTAGTAAGCGGCAAGACGGACCTTAGCCTCTGCAGGTACAGCCAAGGTCTCGTAGGCGGTCTCCAACTCGGAGATGTACGCCTCCAGCTTACGTGGGTCGGTCTCCCCATGAAATGAAGGGGGTCTCAAGTCTGCCAATGCCTTGACCCAGTTGGTCTCTCGTGGCGGTGGCGGTGGTGGTTGAACTCCGGGCATCTGCCCCTGCTGGATCGCAGCTACAAGCTGGGGTACCATCTGGGCCACAGCGGCTGCTACAGCCTCAGCCATAACCTGAGCCGTAGTGTTCTCGCCCTGGTCACCCACAGTACAGTACCACTCCGCGGCCTCTACCGCGCGGTCTACCTGCCATCTGTATTCACATGAATATTCATTAGCAATATGCTTGCACACTTATCGGTCCAACGGTTGTAACGCTTCCGACATAATGTTAGTGAAGCAACTGTAGTAGGTTTCCTAACTCGGTATATTCCTAAGCTCGGTATTCTAGTCATCAGAGCGATACTTCGCTCTGATACCACTTTTGTAACACCCCTAATACGCACATGATACTAAATGAAATCGCAGCGGAATTAAATAACTAAACAGTAACTAACGCTTCGGTGCTACAACGCCGTCAACCACCCACGTGGTTGACAAGGCAGAATAAATACAAGTGTACCGGTCTGATGATCAGACTCCCGAGCATAAAACTAAACCATAAATACATCATATACAATACCGAGTTTTACATACATCCTTCACTGTAAACATCACTGTAAACTGTCAAAACCAAATATAAAACGCCACGGGAGCACAGGCGCATCCCGGGCCAACATCCCAAAGTATACAAAAGTAAACCTGTCCTAGGATCTAAAGCCACTCCGCTTCCTCGATCCTCATCCTGCAGTATAAGAAATATGGATCCCCCGAGGGGGTCAGCAACCCTTGGCTGGTATGGCTAACGCGCAGCCCATCGGCTACCGGGATACGCGCAACTAATTGTCATGATAACATGGCATTCATTTATATACATAACATAACATAACATATGGTGGCATCAATGGTGCACAGCAACAACAATACATACACAGTGGATTTTCACTCCACGATAACAAACCACAAGGGTCAAATAACAAAGAGCCTAGAGAGTGATTCACTCTCATGTCAAGCTCGTTAAACACACTCATTACCGTTCTGTTAGACGAACGAGTAACTTAAGTCACAGATGGTTCGGATTTAGTGACCCGAAACACCACACAAACACAGGTTCCCACTAAACCGATCATAAGTCAGAATAGGTAAGCTTTGGAAGAAGCTAGCGGGAGATCGAACGCCAAATTAAGGAGAACAATCTTAACAACATAAGAGTCGAATCTGATTCAGATATCTACTCTTAACTTACGCATGACCGGACAACCGGATTCCTCACTTCCCAGTTAACACTTGTTAGAAGTTCATAGTGGAACTTAACAACCAACACACAATAGGTGGTAAGTCATGTTAGACACACACAAGGGAAATGAGTCACAACATAACATCACAATAATATGAACAACTGTAAACTCATTACATGTTTAAGTCTTATAACGTTGTAAACACACAGAAAACATACAACACACAAGCCGGTGTAAACCGCTAGACAACAGACTGCAAGAAAACCATACCTTGGTCCTTGCCTCGTTTGGTTTCCTCCGTAGGTCACTCCTATACATAATTAAGAACGTCGGTTAATTATTTATTTAACTTCAAACTTACTAAGTATTTAACATGATTGTATGACATGTTTTAATGTCTATCTTACCCTAGGTTACCTTCATTATACACTCTAGGGTTAACTACATAGGTCACATTCTTTCTGTTTCTTTTTTTTTTTACAAGTTTAGGTCCGACCCGACCTTGCCGACCGGACTTGTCCAAGTCCGGTCGATTCCAGAACATTTCCGTCAAATTTTCTACTCCGACCGACCTTGTAAGTCCGGTCGCATGTTCGGTCTATTCCCGAGAGTTTCTTCCTTTGGAAATTTAGCCCCGACCGGACTGCCAAGTCCGGTCCTATGTCCGGTCGATTCCAGTAACTCAATCCGTACAGAAAATACAAGCCCGACCGACCTTGCAAGTCCGGCCCAAGGTCGGTCCATTCCAGAGGCCAATTCTTGCAGGGTAAACTGGGCCCGACCGAACTTGCAAGTCCGCGGTCTGCCCCAAATCCTTGTTTTCCTTTTACATTCAATCCAAACTTCACCCATATAACCTAGTACTCCCTAACCTCATTTGGGCACTTTAAACACACTCAGACATCCTTAAACACTCACAAAACTCTTTTTCTAATTCCTTAAATCTTTACTTATTTCCTTGTAAATTCCTTAACACTTACAACATTTTACACTAGGTTTCTAAATGGTGTTTCTCACCTATGATAACTACTATCCCAAATGCTTTCTCCTTATCTTAACATCATCTCCCAAGCATCATCTCTCACAACTAACTCCTTATATCATTACTTCAATTCCTTTTTTTCAAGTTCACACTTTCTCCTTAATTTACAAAGTTTGCCTAAGTCTTTACCTAAGTCCAAAATGACTTTGGTACATACTAAAATCTCAAGCTCATGCCTAAGTCCTTGTTACATCCCAAATCACCTTAATGCATGTTTCTTACACAAGAACAACACTTAACCATTTTAAATACTCCTTAACTTATCAAACTCATTTTAACACTTAGAACTTCTCATTTATTACCTAAATTTCGACATAGGTTCTCCTAGAACATTGCTAAACCAAAAACACATTGTTTTACCAACAAACAACCAAGAACACTAAAAATCCATCAAGTACTTATTATACACAAACTCCACTCACAAAGCACTACATCACAATATAGTGCATAATTTAAATTGCATGGCACTTAGGCCCTTAAATGACATGGCTCTTAGGCCCTTAGATGCATAAATCATAAACACTGAATTTCCACAATATATTTGCCTTTAACCTGCAAATACACTCAACAACACATATGCCTTTTACTAAGCTCTTGAGAACACTTTACTAAGTCATTCACCATTTGCTCTTTAGGTAGTTTTAATAAGCATTATAAGCTCATTTCTCCTAAGGCATTAAACAACATTTGGTTAGTAGATTTACCTCTTTCCAAACAACTTCTTTCTTGTTTCCTTTAGAAAACCGGTAGGGTATTTGATTCTTTGACAAGTTCTAAACAATATACAAACATTATAATGAGTATTCAAGCTATAAGCTCCATCTCATTGTAAACCCTAATTTTACATTGTTTCAAAAACATTAATGTAGTTGTTTTACTTGCTCTTTGAAGAGTTGGTTTGATATATCTAGCAAGAGAGGGACTAGAACCTAGGCCATGAAGAGTTGGAATGAATGCTAGAACAAGGTCACACAAAGAGCTCCTTCAATATGTATTTTCGGTTACCACAAAAACATGAAGGAAATGAAGTTTTATTTGAGATTCCTTACCTAGAAGCAAAGGAGAATAACAATATGTAAAAATACAAGCTCAAGCTCCTTCAATGGAGGAACTCCATGGCACCGAAATGGTGGTCTTGGACTTTAAGAAGATAGAAATGAAGAGCTTGATGAGAGGAAGAGATGGTGGTGTTTGTTTTTATTTGGACAAGTGAGCAAGATTTTACAAGAGATCAAAGAGGAGTTTTAATGGAGGTGTGTGGTATTACCGTGAGAGAACAGCAAGAAGAAGGAAGAAGAAGGTTGAGACCGTGGGAAATGAAAGAAAGAAATGAGAGAATGAGATAGAATTTGCTTTTAAGAGATATTTATACTTTATAAAGTAAAAAGTAGTTTATTTACTTATCTTTACTTACTTAATACATTAATAAGAGAGTGGTGAGTCACCACACTTAAGAAAACCGGCCCCCTTATTAATATGAGGGTATTATAGTCTTATTTGTCAATTTAATTACTTATACAACATATGTTACAAAATAGCTTATAAAAATTACTATTCATGAAAAACAAGGCACATAGAAGTGAAATTTTTGATTTCCCATCAATATAGACATCCAAATGTGATATTATATAGTACACATATATATTAAGAGTAATGATGGACATCTAGCCACTCAAAACTCATTTACAAGACAATTTTTCAAAAATGTGCTTTAAGACTCCTTAAAGCACATTTTGTGTTTAAACTTGTTTTCAAGCTGGTTTTCTTTGGTAATTGGTTTAATATGTTCATTAGTGTATAAATGAGGTCTTGGTAAGTTCATTAGGTCTTAACCAAGTTTATCCCAAGCTTAGAGCACATTTTGGCTCTTATTGACTTTAAAGCACATTTTGTGTTTCTTTTGTTTAAATTATTTACTAATGTTTCTAAGACTCTTTTTAGTCTTAATACACCATATTTAAGTGTTTATACCATATATTAAGGTTTGGGGTATTTCAATGTTGATGTCGTGCATGGGTCATCCAGCATCATGCCTGACAAAAACTTGGATATTGATTAGAGATTTCCTGACATAAAAACATACCAAGCATAAGGTTAAACTTATATAATAGACTTAATATGTAAAATACTAGAAAAACTAGCTATTTAATGCTTAATTTAATCATAATTCTAACTTATAAATATGATAAGTCTGAGGCTTATCAATTAGCTAATTAAAAACCAAAGTAGATTTGAACGCTATTAGTTGATTAATAAATTCATAGCGAGAGTTAGGATTTAGAAATCGCTAGTAAGTATCTATTCTGTGGGAGACCAGGAGTAGCTTAATTTAGATTGATGGTTGCAATCTAGAATTAGGAAAACACTCAGGAAGGTAAATTGAAGAACTAGTGGAAGTAGTATACCAGGATTCCTTATTAGAACTGTCAAGAAGATCATGTTTTAACTATTTTATTTTTAGTTTATTTATTTTCTGCAAATAAAACCCTGAAATATCAATGTGTTTTAATTTATTTCATTAGTTAGTATGAATATTCAAACTAGACACTGCCCCGTTGGTTCGATAACTTGAGGAATACTTACTAGGAAAACTTGTTGCAATAGACCGGTGCACTTGCCTTTAGGTAAAACCCGTACACTTCTCTTATAAGGATGCTAAAGGGTGTATTTGTGAAAATATTTAATAGAATTGTGAGACGCCATTGGTAACCAGCATAATGAGAGTTGAATGTTTGATGCAAAGGCTAAATGCCCAAATTTATCTCCTCATCCCTTATGCAAAAGTGAAACAAATACATAAATATATTTTTCCTTTTATTTTCTTATCTATGGCCATTCTTGAGATAAGTTGGCCATGGTAAAAGTTCTTCAAGTTACCAAATCCATAAAACTTTGAAGCACTCCAGATCATACTCGAAAACTCTATATTTTAATTAGTTTGCCCTAAGCACACCCATGCAACCATTAAGTGATAGTTCTCACTTCTCAAAAGTTTTAATCAATTTTTGCTTCTTCTCTTATCCTACAATTCATGCTAGTATTTGTTTGCTTTGAGGATTTTCTACTTTCTTGGATTCTTGTTTTTGCTGAGGACAAACTAAAAGGTAAGTGTGAGGTTCATATGATTATCAACACTTATCATGCTCATTATCCACTTTAGTTAGTTTCCTTTAGTTTTTTTATTTTACTGGTTTTATTATATATTTATGGTTTAAACATGATGAAAACCTAGCTAGGAGCAAATTATAGGAAAAGAGCAATGCAGGGCGCAAACAGATCTCAAATCGGACCTATAACGAAGAATCTGGGGCATGTACAAGTTGGGTCAGAACATGCGTCTGACCTTGCATGTCCGGACATGAGCCGAGAGTTCAATATTTGAGTTTGAATTATGTTTGTACATAAAAGTCTAGACACAAGTCCGGACAGGGCACCATAATTCAGCAAATTCACGTTTTAAAATGGGAAAAGGAAGGGAAGGGGAGAGAGAGAGACAAAGCTGACACTTAGAAACCAAAAAAGAAAGAAAGAAAGAGGAAGAACAAAGGGAAAGAAGAGGAGCAGTCTCCCCCCATTGAAGCTCTTCTCCAGCCTCTTCCATGGCTAATTCTTCTCCTTTCCATCATATTTATGCTCTAATGGAGGCTTAACCTCCTTGTACCTTAGGATGAAGATTTTACCCCAAAATCCCTAAAAACTCCATTGTTGAATCTTGAACTTGTTTGAGTGCTTTACTTTAGTTCATGTGCTCAATGTTTGATTACTATCGGGTATTTGTGAATCTCAAACTTGTTACTAATGATTTGAGGATTTGTTATGGCTTTACCCAATTTGTTATCCATGTGTTGGAATTGGTTGGTTTGCTCTGAATCTGTCGATATTAGGCCTTGAGACAGATTTTAGGTTACCGATTAGTCTAGCACTAACGTGATATTCTATCAACATGTGACTCTGAGATAGAAACCTAAACTGTAGGAACTAAATTAATGTATTCGAATTTTAAAGATTTTAAGATTAGACTACATTGCAACTTAGGACTTGAGCTTAGTGCTATCGATTGACCGGTAGCTGAATGAGAAGTCTCGATTAAATCGGTTAGGTTTTGTAGGCCTAGATAGGTTGATAAATAATTAAGTGTTCTCGTTTAGCTATAAGCTCTAGAGTTGACAATCGTTAGTATCGGGGTGATGGATGCAAAGATCCATCCCGGGGTGTGCCTATCCTAGATTAATTAGTTTAGTTTTAATGCTTTTCTTTATTTTCTATTTATCAAACCAAAAATATCAAAACCAAAAAAAATTCAATATCGCACTTTTAAATATATTTATGCACATTCACTAAACTTTTAACTAGTTAGATAGTTGCGAAGTCCCTCTTGATACGACCTTGTTGGACTACATTGGCTGGGTTCACTGCCCATTAGTTAGCAAGATACTTTCATTAGTATTTTGCACAACAATGGGAACAAAAACAAACTAGTAGTGTAATGTCATGTATGCTGACTAGGCCGCCTGAGGCCTAATTTGAACAACTAAAGCTAGCAGTAGCAGCGTGACAAGAGGAGCACAAATATCTCAAGCACATCAAGCTGGTTTCCTAAGATGTCCAAAGAATTCCACATTATCAAGCCATGTGAACATCATAGTTGATTACATTGAGCATAATTTTATCATTCCAACCCTGAGGACAAGGATGATTTAAAAGGGCAATAGTATGCTAGGTGACAATATTATAAGTGTAGAGTGAGTAGGCTAGTGGGGACCATGCCAACTGTAAGCCGAGGATATTAATGGGAAGGTAGAAGGTGAATGGGATTAAAAAAGTGATTAGTATTCTCTTGTACGGGGTGACTTGCCTAATGAGGAGTTAGTTACCAAATATCTTTGAGAGGGCCCCACAGAGTGTTGTTAGAATAATACCACTATTTTTAATCTGTCTCTTTATGCTTTTGTAACTCTAACAAATTAGGTGGGGCTGGTAGAGGTTGTTTTATGTAGAGATGCAACTTGGTGAAGGCGGTATGCCATCAAGAGGGTACAATGAGGGTGTATTCATCACCAGCCCAGTGGGATGTCACCTGCTCCTACATCATAATTTGCCCTATTACTAAGGTAGATGTTGGTGAATACTTTATTTTTAGTGTGTACAAAGCAGTTTTGATTGCTAGCTATTATAGTTTACATAGCTAGGACAATGTGTATTGGCTACATGATGATGGCCGTGAAACACGAGGATGAGAGTAGGTAGTAAAGCACCACATGAAAACAAGCCTTAACCCTATGAGGATGACAGTTGTTCACATATTTAGTAGGGAAAATACTGGGGGCTGATCGATTGCCATGAACTCAAATTCATATTGTTCAACCCCGAAGAAGTCCTCAAATCATACTGGGAACAATTGCCAAATAAAATCTCCAAAAAGCCTTAAGCACAACAAGCCTTAAGCATGTTATAAGCTTTAAGCACCACTCCAAAAAATCCTTAAGCCTATCGCAGGCCTTAAGCTTCACTTTTAAAAAGCTTTAATCATAACATAAATCTTAGGTACCACTCCTCAAAAACCTTAAGTATGTTATAAACGTAAGCTCCACAACTATTCATGTGCTTACCCGACAAATAACCGACTTAATGCGGAGCTCAGATAGAGAATGGTTTATTCCTAAATCTTCATGATGCTTCTGGCTTCTTGCTCTTATGCGAAAGCTTCTCTTCTTCTTTTGTATTGAAAGCAATAAGTACATATGGCAAGCAACTCATCAAACATAGATGGAAAAGAGTGGTTTAAGTGAGTTTTAATATGAAAGAAATAAAGAATTTCTTGGCTACATCCAAATGTAGTTATAGATGGCTACATACATGTACATTTCTTGTATAAAAACTGTACAATTAGTAAATAAAAACTGTACAGCTGTATATGTAAAGTTATACATTGAATTATGATATTATTGAAATTCTAATAGATGTACATACTAACTTCTTAAACTTTATAAAGCTTACAAAACCTCTACTTTTACACTATACAAACTGTACTATTACAAATGTAGCCAAAGATAACTACATATGCTTGTAGGCCAGAAGGATTGAAGAAATAAATGGTTATAATATTAGCGCTTAAACTACTTATAAGTTATAAGTTTTCTTAGACTTCATTCCTATCATTTGTACTTGATTCTTTTGTGGATCAATCATTTCGTAAACCATATTTAGTGAACTATCATTATGATCATGAAGTATTCAAACACGTCAAACATATTGTTCTAAAAAAATATTAGTGGTTTATGAGAAACTCGAGTTTTGGGTAACCCAACTTCGGTTACAACCGTATGTACCTATAGATAGTTATATATATGTACATTTGATCGTTCAAATCTGTACATTTAATCATTAAAAGTTGTACATATGTATATGTAAAGGTGTACAATGAATTATGATATTACTCAAATTGTACTAAATGTACATACTAACTTTTTAAACTGTGCAATAAGTTTATAAAATATATACACTTGATCTATAAAAACTGTACAATCATGAATGTAGTCAAAGATAACTACATTTGGTTATAGCCAAGAATGATTGTTTGGGTATATAGTGCCTCTTTTATGTGATCTTTAGGTCATTTATAGCTGACATACATTTTTTATGGTCTACCACCCGGTTCGTCCTATTGGACTACATCCGGATCGGAGATCAGCTCTGGGTGAATAGTTTCTAGTCCCCTCCCAATAGTCTTTGCGGGAGATCTGTGGTTCTCCCTGCCAAGTTCAGTCCCAATCACCACTGAACCCTGTAACTGACATACATTTTATTTCTTCATCTCTTTCTATTATTTATTTTCTTTTAATTGCATCAATAAAACCTTTTCATAATTCTAACGCATATACTTTGGAACCAAGAGTGTTGTATTCATATCCCATGTTTTTTGGTTGCTGCTTTAACCTGGGATCAGTGTAAGTCGGCCTTTCTCAGTTCGTGTCGATTAAAGAACTTTAGTGGGTGGGTTTGATACTGACCCGGTTATTGACCCAAGAAAAAAGCAAGAGCATAACCCCAGGGCCACAACCAGAGTTGTGTTGTCTTTCTAAATATTCAGCCCTCGTATTCTTTTCGGACGCGTATTCAGCCCACATCAATGTCGGTTAGATAACCCACTCTTGGCTATGAATCTCTATTTACCCCTCGCTGCTTGGGTGCCGAGATGCCATTCTATCTTCTCCTTCCCCTTCTCTCCACCCAAGTTAGGGTTTATCTTTCTCACTTCCAAACCCTTACTTTCCCATCCTTCACTTCCAGGGAGTATGGATCTGACAAAGAAGCGAAAGCTCGACGAGAACGGAACGGTAGAGACGGATCCAAGCCTAAGTCTTCTAACGCCACTGGATATTCGTAAAATTATAGACCCGTTCTCCCATGAGCAGCTCCTCGACATCCTACAGAGTGCCGCGGCCTCCCATCCGGACATTCTTGACGCCGTTCGCTCTGTAGCCGATCGCGACGGTCGCCCAACGGAAACTATTTGTTCGAGGGCTCGGCTGGGAGACATCCTCCGACAGCCTTCGTAGTCTTTTTGGTGCCTATGGAGAACTCGAGGAGGCCGTCGTAATCCTCGACAAAGTCACTGGGAAGAGCAAAGGCTACGGCTTCGTGACGTACAAGCACATTGACGGCGCTATCTTAGCCCTTAAAGAACCAAGCAAGAAGATCGACGGCCGGGTCGCTGTCGCCCAGCTTGCATCAGCCGGTTTATCGGGTGGGCCCAGCAACAATCTTGGTTCTGCTGTTGATGTCTCGCTTAGAAAGATATATGTCGGCAACGTGCCGTATGATATGCCAGCTGAGAGACTTTTGTCTCACTTTTCTACCTATGGAGAAATCGAAGAAGGACCGTTTGGGGTTCGATAAGCAGACTGGCAAGTCCAAAGGCTTTGCTTTGTTTGTCTACAAGACAGCTGAGGCTGCTCAGGCCTCGCTCGTTGAGCCAGTGAAGAACATAGAGAACAGGCAGCTGATGTGTAAGCTGGCAAGCGAGGGTAAGAAAGGTAAGCAGGTGGTGGCCCAGGGCATGGGCACGGGCCTGGTCAAGGTACCGGTGCAGAAGGTATGGGGATGCAGTCAGGTGGGCCAATGTCGGGTCATTATGGTGGCAGTGTCGGTGGGGCTGGTGGGTATCCGGGTTATGGTGGATTCTCAGGTGGACCAGGGATGAGTCAGCATCAGAGTTCAGTGAATTCATCCTACTCATCCGTTGGTCCAGGATCTGGTGGTGGGGGTATGGTGGTGCTGGGGGTTATGGCAATTCACATTATGGTGGTCCACCTTCTGGTGGTTTTGGTGGTGGACTAGGTGGTGGCGCTGGTGGTGGAATGGGAGGATCTGGCGGTGGTCCTGCTGCTGGATTAGGTGGGGCTGGCAGAGGTTCTTCCTTATATGGGATGCAACCTGGTGCTGGCGGTATGCCATCAGGAGGGTACAATGAGGGTGGTCATTATGGGTCATCTGGGTATCCTGGTGGACCTCATCACCAAGCTAGTGGGACATCACCTGCTCCTAGAGTCGCACCAGGAGGAATGTATCATAACCCGCCCTATTACTAAGATTGATGCTGGTACATAATTTTCTTTTTGTGTGTACAAAGCTTTTTTGCTTTCTATCTGTTACAGTTTACTTAGCTAGGACTATATTGTGTTGCCTACATGATGATGGCTTTGAGAACACGAAGGGAGATATTGTGGGGAGATTATTGTCTGTTGGCTGCTTGTTAGGTTCAGTTGTCATGTTTTTATTAATCCTTGATTACATGGCTGTATAATGTGAGTGGTATTGTGTTCATAGTTGTCATATTTGTTCTGTGTTTGTTTGCTGGATTGGTTGCTGCACTCTTGTAAATGTATGCGCTATCTTAGGTGTGGTCAAATTAATTGGAGTCCTAGAATTGTCTTGTTGACATGAATATTGATTGTTTGTTTAGAATGGCACACTACTTTGATGTTATACATACTGGTACATGTTCACATTATATTATTCTATGCTTCTCACAGTAATATCCCTTGTCTCTCTGTTTGTGTAATTTGGTGCTATGTAGTTGTTGTTGAGAGGCTTTTTTTTGGTTGTGATTATGCATGTTTGTTTAATCTGTATTGCATAGAATTTGGTTTGGTGTAATGTAGATGTCTCCCTTCGTGTGTTCTGGGTGTAAAAGCTTCTATGTCTTAGCATTGTGATGGAGGTTGCTCTATGCTTTCTATAGCATAAATTTCTATTACTTGCATGACTTGCTATTCTGCTCCATTTTTAAATTGCAATGATGCATAAGTTCCTGCTGGATGTTTGATTCAGGTCTGTGAAAGATTGTTGGGCGCCGATGATTTTAATGGTTCTGGTGATTTCGTGATTGCCGACAATGTGCATTCTGGCTTGATGAATTCATTGCCTGTTGCTTTTATGGACACATCTTCACTTGATCTGCACCTTTTAAGATGCTTTTGTTGTTCCAGCTGATAAAGGCCGGGTAGCTCCGATTAGACATAGTGTAGTGTGTTGCTTCTTTCTTCAACTGATGTGCCTTGTGGGCCGTTTCACATATAGCTAGTGAGCTTTATCCTGTAGCTGTGACTGTTCTTGATATGGATGTCTGAGGAAGACGGTTTATTTATCCCTGAGTGGAAGCTCCTTTATGTTACATTCTTCTTCACTTTGATGTCAATTTCTGCTCTGTATTTTTGGAAATAAATTGTTATGGGGTGTACGGGGATCTTATGCTCTCTGTTGTTTGACACAACTTTTGATTACTGGTTATGTTGTTTTATCTTCATTCTATAAGTTTAGAATCTTGGTGGAGATGATTTGGATAATCTACCATGCTTCCAGCTTGCTTGAATTTGTGTGCTGTCTTGTTTTGATTTAGTTTTTTCGTCGCTCATTTGCTGGAAAGGTTGAGTTGAGATATTAATGTTTGGCTGTGCGGGCTAATGAAGTCTCAGTTCATTGAGTCCGGCTTTTGTTCTGTATGATCCTGCCTTTGGTTGAAGCTATATGAGAGCAGAGAGTAGGCTCCTATTTGCTGGGCAGCTTTCTGCAATCTCTCACTTGTATTCTAATTTGGTGCATGTGTAGTTTGATTATGCTGAAAGCTAATTCTGATGATGTGGATTCCGTAATGTTTTCTCTTTGATGAAAACTGAACTGCACAGGATATCTGAAATGCATTCTTTGTTATTACTCTTCTGTTGTTGAAGGCGTTGGTTCATTATTCTTTGACACGGTTCTGTAGTAAAATGTGCTGATGCCTTATTAAAATTTCTTCAATGATGGTTGTTTGATAAATGGGATTATGCGATATGTGTTAGTTCATTAACTTGCGTGGGAGTAGTTGGAGGGTTTACCAATTGATAGTGATCTGGGAATAGTTGATGTATTTTCCCGTCTGCTGTCTTTAATTAAAACTTAAATGTTTTAAGTTGGAAGATAGGCCTTGTTAGAATGTAAGCTCGCCACGGAGTAATCAATGTGTATGTGCATCTGTAACATTATTCTCAACTGCATAGTTTTTTTATAAGGCGTTGGTGCCTTTTTACCGGCTGCTTTATTGTTGCTCTTGCTTAATCAACGGTCTAAATTTGGATGAATTTACGTATACTATAATGTAATGATAATTCGTCAGATAAATGCATTTCTACCGTAAAAATCTTATGCTCCCAGTATTCTTGCGGGATAATTTCTTGGCACTAGTTAGTCATCTACGAAGGATACGTCCCTGCCAAAAGAGCAATGGGCAATGGAACTAGTAGACTAGCATTGTGGGATTTCACCCTAAAAAAATGAAAAACATGGAATCTACTCTTATTCTCTTTTATCATTGTTTAATTAAGCAACATTTGTGTAAATATTGCTATTGGCTACAACATTACAATATTAATAAAAAAGTAAAATCTTTTAATAGAATGGTAAAGTAAAAAATTGAGGAGGATGTTAAAATGTTGAAGAACCTTACTATTGTAGATGCCCTTATATAAGATTGTCCAAGTAACTCATCAATTTTAGTCTAGTCGATACAATTTTTGGGGCCAACTTTGATTTATTTATTTAGTAATTGGTTTTGTAAAATAATAGAAGTTCTACAATTAAGTTTTCAATAAATATTTGTTTTTCACAAATTACTTCTTATATTGAAGTATATGGTTAATATTTATTTTGTTCCATTTATATATTAGCATTACCATGATAGTTATTTTTTTAAATTAAATCGTCTAATGTTAATTTTTCATTTAAGTAAAATTGTAGATCTTTTATTAAATGAAGAGAATTTTCAAAATATAAGTGTAGACGTGTTTAGTAGAATGTAGATTTTATTAATTTCTTACTTAAATATAAAAATCTAAATAAAATGATAGGTTTATATAATGCAGGTGTATCCATTTAGTGAGTAATAATTAAATTGAATCCACAAGTTCCATTTGAAATGTCTCAAAATTACAAGAATTTTGTAAAATGTCACTATATTATTATAAAAGTAAAAACATATCTATTTTCATGAGATGCCCCTGAGGTTTGATTGAATTTCACCAAATACCCCTACCTTTTCAAAATTACTATGAGTATTACTATGAGATACCCCTGAGATTTAGTTTTTAATACGAGATACCCTTTCGTCTATTTTTTCTCAGTAAATGTCCGTTCGTTAATTTTTCACGTCTTCCCATTATTTACCCTTAATCTAATTTTTCATGAGATACCCCACATATTTGTAACGACTACTTTCATCAGATACCCTTGCATGTTTCAAATGACTAGTTTCACCAGATACCCCTGTTGTAACGGGTACTTTCACGAGATACCCCCTATAAACGGGTACTTTGTCACCAGATACCCCTGTAACGGGTATTTCACACCAGACACCCCTACTACATACAAAACAGCTAGTTCTTGGCCTATAAAATCAGAAAAAAAACACAACATTTGACATTATAGTTTTCATAATGTGACACATGTTCCCTCACAATCAAGTCACTCGGTCACTACTGTTGTTGAAGTAGAAGATTGCAATTGGGAAGAGAAGCTGAAGTCCTTGTTTCAAGAAAAAACACTTCATCCGGAAGAATGTACTACACAATGCTTACATTGCAATAGACGGATAGATTGGGCAAACACCACAACTAATCAACAGATTCCAATGGCACAACAACATTATATCCCCAACCAAAGAGAGTAGAAGCAGTGCAACATGAGCTGATGAAGATCAAGGAGGACGTGAGAGGACTTGAAGATGCAAAGTTCAATGGGGGGGGGGGGGGTGAGGGTAAGAGTATTTATATGCATTTTATTATGTATTGTTGCTGCTGAAAATGTAACCAAATGTTAGAATGTAAAAAAAAAAACAGAAGTATAATAAAGTTGTTACTTTTGAGCTTGATTATTTCACAAAGTGTTGCAGCAGCTTACACATAAGATAGTGCATTTACATAGTTCCAGTGACTAATATTTCAGCTTATAAATACTCCTACCCCCCCCCCCCCATTGAACTTTGCATCTTCAAGTCCGTCACATCCTCCTTGATCTTCATCAGCTCATGTTGCACTGCTTCTAAGCTCTGTTGGTTGGGGATATAATGTTGTTGTGCCATTTGGTTACATTTTCAGCAGCAACAATACATTTCTAACATTTGGTTACATTTTCAGCAGCAACAATACATAGAATATGCATATAAATACTCCTACCCTCACCCCCATTGAACTTTGCATCTTCAAGTCCTTCACTTCCTTCTTGATCTTCATCAGCTCATGTTGCACTGCTTCCAAGCTCTGTTGGTTGGGGATATAATGTTGTTGTGCCATTGGAATATGTTGATTAGTTGTGGTTTTGCCCAATCTATCCGTCTATTGCAATGTAAGCATTTGTAGTACATTCTTCCGGATGAAGTGTTTTTTTCTTGAAACAAGGACTTCAGCTTATCTTCCATAATTGCATCTTCTACCTTCAGCAACAGTAGTGACCGAGTAACTTGATTGTGAGGAAGACATTGTCACATTATGAAAACTATAATGTCAAAATGTTATGTTTTTTCTGATTTTATAGACCAGAACTAGCTGTTTTATGTTGCAGGGGTGTCTGGTGAAAATACCCGTTACAGGGGTATCTGGTGAAAGTACCCGTTACAAGGGTATCTGAAAGTACCCGTTACAGTGGTATCTGGTGAACTAGCCATTTGAACACATGCAAGGGTATCTGGTGAAAGTAGTCGTTACAAATATTTGGGGGTATCTCATGAAAAATTGGATTAAGGGTAAAATGGGAAGAAATTGAAAAAGTTTAACGGAGCGTTTCTGAGAAAATAGACGGAAGGGTATCTGGTATTAAAAACTAAATCTCAGGGGTATCTCATAGTAATCTGAAAGGTAGGGGTAGTGGTGAAATTCGGTCAAACCTCAGGGGCATCTCATGAAAATTCCCAAAATATTATTTCCAAAAACGAAGTTAAGGTTTAGGTAAATTAAAATTAAAGCTAGATAAAGTGAAGTTATATTTAGGTAAACATAATTAGAGTTTAGGAAATTTTTAGTAATAGTTCAAGAGAACCAATTGTTGGATTAGTTTGATCAAAGTTTTGTTTTGCTTACCAAAATTAATGTTTCATAGGTATAAAATCTATGAACTGTAATTTTTTTTGTTAGAAAAACGGAGGTTAAGTAATATTATTGAGAGATATTTCTATCCTCAACCAGTTAAGAGGAATAATACAAGGAGGGGACTCTCCAGAATAGAGCGTCATATTTCTGTACCTAGCCCTATTTTTGCAAGAAAATTTGCTACCTTGGTACAATTTCATGGGGAAAATGAAAGATTTACACCCCAGTCTAAACAAAGAAGGTGTTTACATTCCTTAATAAGATGGCACAAGGGGTGATTAAGAGGACATTGTTTAATCAACTTAACAAGTTAGAGCAAATTAAAGCAAAAAGATATTGGTTCAGGTTTCTTTCTTTGGAAATTTGTAGAGCTCGTAGTAGAGCCATTGCTTCAGAATGCAAAGCGTCATGCCTTCCCAAAGTCGCCATAAATCCAATTATCCAAAGACTCATGATTCCGACATACTCATCCAGCAGCTGCTAAACCTAAAACAGGATTAAAAGTGCCATCAATATTAAACTTTAAATAGTTTACTGCATGAGGAGACCAATTATTCACTCCCTTTGAACTAAAACTATTTGAGCTGTGTGAGTTGCTTCTCAGATCGCCTGTACTACCAATTGACCATGCTCTACGGTTTTGAAAATACGCAAGGACTACCATCTGAAATGGAAGCTGCATCCGTTGTTTTCTCCCAAAGATCATCCTGTTTCTCCAATTCCCCAAAATATGAATGGTAATTAGGAAACCACTTTCCACTTTTCTCTAACGAGATATCGACCTTCTAAATTAATCATTAGCCATTCATGTAAGTTCACCCCATAGAACTGGGATTGCGAATGTGTGTACATGAATTTATCTCAAATTCTTTGAGCTTTGGGACAATCCCGAAAAATACGCAAGATCGTCTCCTCTTGACCACAATAGTGGCAAGGAGCTATCACTAGTGAAACCAACTGCAGTCGCCTAGAATTAGTCATTAGCTTCTTGTGAGCAATCCTCCACATCAAAACCCGAACACATTCTTGTACAGACAACACAACGAGTTTAATAGTTTGACTACGAGTTTGCAAAATTTCAACCATTTTTGACACCTTTTAGGAATCTCCTAATCTGAATGAAGTTAGGAAAAAAACCATCCTATTTATATATATACGCAGAAAACTGCTCGACTCTTGGTGCCCACTTCATGAAGTCTCGTGGGTCACGTATAGAGCTCAAATCGTTAGGCGGTTGCATAGGTTCGAAGTTTAATAATTTGACTACGAGTGTGCAAAATTCGTACCATTTCTAACACTGTTTAGATAGTTCTAAATGCGGTTCCTTTGCAAAATTAAGAGTCGCGTTTGACAAACGGTCCTTTTGTAGTTTCTGTCACCCATTGGAATTTTAGTTTTGGCTCGGTCTCTTTCTGTAATTGAGTTTTTGTTTCTGGATTTTTGGGTCAATTTTCACTAAGATTGAGTCAGTTCCCGATTAATTAATGACGATTCAATATGGGCAAAACATTTTTGAGATATTTCATGAAATGCCACTGTATGTTTGGCTAATTCATGAAATGCCACTAAAAACAAAGAAAGTTACAAAATGCCACTATATTTTCGTAAAATCATCAAATGCCACTATTGTCATTGACCAGATGGAAAAAAGACAAAAATACACCTACTAGTTAACAAACTACTTTTAAAGTTCACAATATGCCCTAAGTGTTAAAGTTTTTAGAAAAATTCACAAAAATATCAAAATACAATGAAAATATAAAAAAAATCTATGAAAATGAAAACAATTGAAAAAATTGAAAAAAATTAAGAAAATTAAAAATTGAAAAAAAATGAAAATATCATAAACTATAAAAACAAATAAATATTTCATTTTTTAAAAATTTATTTAGTACCATGAAACAAATATTGTGTTTTAAACAAATAATTTATACCAAATTTTCTACCAAATATACCAATTAAGTACCATAATTTATACCAAATAAGTACAATAATTATACATTTTTAATTATTATTTCTATCAATTTAAATTATTTCTTCAAAATAAATTATTATACTTAGATATTTTAATTTTTAAAATTTATCAGCAACATAAAAAAAATTTTTTAATTTGAATAAATAATTAAAATTGATAGAAAATAAAAAATAAAAAATGAATGTTAAAAATTATGGTACTTATTTGGTATAAATTATGGTACTTAATTGGTGTAAATTGATAGAAAATTTGGTATAAATTATTTGTTTAGAACACAATATTCTTTTTTCTGGTAATAAAATAAATTTTAGAAAATGAATATTTATATGTTTTAATTTTTTGGTCTTTCATTTTTTTCATTTTAAAATTTTTAAAATTTTAATTTTAATTGTATTTTGATATTTTTATGGTTTTTTTAATTTTTTAACACTTAGGGCATATTGTGAACTTTAAAAGTACTTTGTTAACTAGTAGGGGTATTTTTGTCTTTTTCCACCAGGTTCAGTGCATGTAGTGGCATTTCATGAAGTTTTACGAAAATATAGTGGCATTTTGTGACTTTCTTTTTTTTAGTGATATTTCATGAATTAACTAAAAATGTAGTGGCATTTCATGAAGTTTTACGAAAATATAGTGACATTTTGTGACTTTCTTTTTTTAGTGATATTTCATGAATTAGCCAAAAATATAGTGATATTTCATGAAATTTCCTTATATTATTTTATATTTTTATTGTATTTTGAATTTTTTATGATTTTTGTGAAATTTTTCACTTAGGGGCATATTGTGAACTTTAAAAGTACTTTGTAAACTAATAGGGTATTTTTGTCTTTTTTTTCCATCTGATCAATGACTATATGTGTGACTTTCTTTTTTTTTTTTTTAGCGGCATTTCATGAATTAACCAAAAAATAGTGGCATTTCATGAAATTTCTCTTTTGCTTCTAAATTGATCACTAAACGCAACAGCATAACCTTTAATGGCCAGAGAAGTTGGGTCATTGCATGAATTAAGGGATCATGAAGATTGAATGAATATTAATGTTCACCTTCCCCACATAGAGCTCGCACGCATATTGCACGCGGCCGCTCTACTGAAATACTTTCATACTTGCACAATATTGTTGCTCTTGCTCATACTAAATATATGATGTACTAATATATCCATGATATTGGTAGCCATTCCGCGTGTGTTCATAATTAAACTCCATTCCACCATAATGGCTTCTGATCAAAAGCTACATCTTCCACCTTGGTTCATATACCTACTTCTGATCATCTCCATTTCCAGCGACCCCCTAGCTCAATCGTACCCTATCCCTAATTTCAACAGTCTCGGATCATCATCTGCTCCAAGGATTCTACTGCAGCAGAAAACCGGTTCAAATCCAAGATACATCAACAACGGAATGAAAAAAACTGGCTTTTGACTCATCATCGACCCACCAACATCTTTGCTGCAGAAATTGATCCTCCTCATGATGTTGTCTTCCCTCCGTCATCACCACCTCCTCATATAACGCCTGTTGTTCCTGCAACACCTGTTTTCTCTCCACCACGACGCTGCCGATGTAGGTGTGGAAGATCGGCATCTGGGTCGGACGATGATGATTATGGTCCAGGTGGTTGGCGTCTGTCGGATGATCCACAAATGCCTTACCCACAATGTGCCCCCATGGTTGTACGCTTGATGCTCCTAGCTTTTGTTGCCCTGGTACTAGTATTGGATGAAAGTAAGGAAGAGATAGTAGAATGTAGTTTGGGTCAGTTTTCATGCATCAATAAAGAGATGATAATTTACCTAGCTGGCTGGTTTGCTTGTCTCTGTGGCTTTTATGATTAGGTAAATATATGATGCGAATATTTGTAATTGTTTACTTTTAATGTCTATATAATATTTTAATACTAATGATTGATGTGATTACATTATATGATTTTCAATCAATTATTTCGGAGAACTATATCGAGATTTTGTTAATTAAATTGTCTATTTTTCCCTTGTTTTATATCTGGTAACTGCACACGATATCTGAAATGTTTTTTCTGTTATTACTCTCCTGTTGTTGAAGTCGTTGATTCATTATTCTTTGTGGGGATTAGTCGAATTTAAAAATTAACTGGTTGATTTAGAAAGGGTTAATTGGAACGGGTTAATCACCGGTTTTTGGTATGGTTTTGTCAGTTTTTACAGTTAACGGGATGATGTAAATTTATGTTTTTATTCTAGTAAACCAAAAAGTTTTATCGATTTTGATATGGTTTAAACCTGTTAGCTATTAGTTTCGGTAATATTATATAGGTTTTAGTATATTCTAATAATTAAATATATAATTGTACATTTACTTTTGATAAATCTATTAATTAGTTATATAATTTTATACTTTTATTTTAAAAAAATTTAAAAGTAATATTGAAAGGTTTAAACGATTTTTCCACTCAACTGGATTCGACAAAATCAAAAACCGTAATCGAAATCAAAACCGGGTAATTAAACGGTTTGATTAACTATACCGACAAATAACTTTAGTTGAAATTTACTAGGCGAGTTAGGGGTATTCTTATCTGAAGTTCCGACTCTTTGGTGCAAAAATTTGGGTGCCACATATATGGTCGTGAATCCTGTGTTCCATTTGCGAGCTGAACCTATTGGATTGAATTTCCGCTTCATTGGAGTCCATTAAAAACTCCCTCCGCATCTCTTTTATGGAACCAGTGGCGTATCTAGGAGTTTTGTTTTGAGGGGCAAAAATTTTTTTGACACTGTCACTCTTTAAAAAATTATTTTTTTTATATTTTTTTAAAAATTTATAAAAACATTAACAAATTTTCAAAAGTTTTGGGGGTCGATGCCCCAGACCCCTTTGGATCCGCCAGTGCATGGAACACAGATCAGCTAGCCAATGTACTGATAAAGCCATTGCCAGGCGCTAAGTTTCATCTTTTCTGTTCCAAATTGAACCTTCTTCCATTTGGAGCGAGGGAAGCTGTTGAAGAAATAAAACAGCACGACCTGAACCTACTAAGAAAGAAAATCAAGTTCAAATAGAAAACAAAACTCAGTTCTCCACTTAAGCCCATTTGTACATTTACCAATGCACATACAACGGTGCTCTTTTAGCAGAAAAATGAGAGAGAGAGAGAGGGGAAAGGAGAAGGAAAGAGAGGAACGGGATAGACGAGACTCTCGTTCTCATTACAGACGGCGTCATCAACGCAACCGCCATGGCTATTGGAGCTGGAGCCAGAGGAGTCGCCCGTCGAGTGGCCGCTCTAGTAGTGAATCTCGAAATCGACACCGGAGCAATAGGAGAAGCAAGAGCTGTGCTTGCGAGAGGAGACGGAGAGAGACGCCGAGGCGACGGTGGGAAGCTCATCCTCCCCGGAAGGCGGGCAGTAACCCGGTGGTCTCCTCCCGGCGATCTCCTCGGCGCAACCCCGACGAGCAGTCAATGGAGAAGATATCGGCTGGGAAGCGCCCCGAAGACGAAGACCAGGAAGACCAGGAATGCTCTCTGTTCATAGATAATCTCCGCTGAGATACTGATGTGCGAGCCCTCCGATGGTTGCTTCGAATGGACAAGAACATTTCACCACGCATCTTCATCTCGCGGAAACGACGGCCAAACAACAAGCTGAGATTTGCTTTTGTCAAGATGAGCAGCCCTGTCCATGTCAAGCAGGCGGTGAACAAGGTCCATAGACGGATATTCTTGGCCATAAAATCTTCGCACGGCAAGCTAAGTACGAGGAGAAGATTTTTTCGGATGGTACTGGAGTTTCTTCGACGCAGAGAAATCATGTGGGAAAAGCGACTATCCAGAATGGCACCCCTGTTTCTGAGTCTTCATTGCCAGACGTAGATGTTAGTGAAGATGGAGGCGCCTTAGGTGGTAATGGTACGGTGCCTCAGGAGGGTATCGAAGTGGTGGCTGGTGGCGCGTGTTTGGAGGGGCGCGATGCGCAGAAGACGATCTTGGGGAATCGGGACAGTGGAGCAAGGCCCCAACCCCTGGTTATTTGTTGCTGTCGGCCACGCTGCTCCTCAACCGAGGAGACATCTCCAACTGGTTGTGCTGCGCCTCCTCACGCATGCACTAAAGAGGATAAAGCAAATTCAAAAAGTGTTAATTACGATAGTGCCTCTGATAGTGGAGGTTACTTCTGGTATGGGATGCCTGTCGGGTACTGGAGCAGTTTGCCCATGTATCCAGCTGTTGGTTATTGGCCGATTTACTCGTTGCAAAGCTATGATCCGTACGGATGGTGTAGTCAATCACAGGGCTGGGGCTCTTGGCCTTGCAATCCCGGCGCGGGCTGGTATCTAGGAGGGCGGGAGCAGTCGGCACCTGTCACTCACGCACAAAATGTGAATGTTGGCGTATGCGAGGACCCTGTTCAAAGGACTATGGGGAGCGGTGGCCGGGCGCCAATAATCATCCGGTCACCTATTGGTAATAACTCGGGAACTGACCCAGTTATGGAAGATATCATCAACAATGTCAGGGGAGGGGTCGAGAATAATATCCCGAGGATCGATATGCTTGGTAATGGCGAGGATATGGGGGTCAATGTTGACCCGAATGATGGGGCTTCTGATGATCATTTGAGTAGGCCGGGGTCTGAGCCGTGGGCCCTCAGGCTCAATTGATGGAGGATGACTTAGACGATATTGGCCTTAGGAGCCTTTTCGAGGACCCAAAATTTCCACCTGGTTTCGAGCCAGCTAGAGGTCCTTCAATTATGGGAGATGACCCTGAGGAGACAACTGTTAGAGAGGAAGCAAGGCAAACTCTCATCTTTTGCAAAACAGCTCGGATGCACCGTCCCTAACGAGAAGCTTGCCCTATCCAATTTTGAAGAGATCATTCGAAAACAGAAAGTGAGCTCTCGCCAGAGATGTCACATCGAGAGTGAAGAGTCAAAAGAGGAGTCTGATAGCGGCTCTAGGAGTACATCTAAAGAAAAGGGCAAGAGAGTTCGTGGGGCTGGACCCATTGGTTTTAGTAAGTTCTCACGAGCTAGTAAGGTGGCCATACGGGGCAAGAAGAAGGCTAAGTAGATTTAAGGGTCCCTCCTAACTAGTAAGATTAGTAGGGCTAGAGTAAGATTCACTTTCAATAACGTTAGTTTTTTCACTATGTTTTTGTTCTTTGTTTTGTTTTCTCTAAAGGGTCCTTGAGCGGGAAAGCATTCATGCCTCAGTACTGCTATGTAAGCTGGGCAACCAGCCAATTATCAAAAATAAAATAAAATACAACAATACTAAATGAGGCAGTAAATAATCAAAGTATCCACATTGAGATCGCCACCTCTATATCTTCTACTGCGTTCGAGTATCAATATAAGTACTGTTGTTAATATTTGTCCTTTGTTCTCAAAAAAAGGGGAATTTCATAAAATGCATATATTTTTAGCTAATAATAAAATACCATTGAAAAAAGAAATTATGAAATACTACTATATTTTCTCTTAAATTCATGAATGCAATTACAGCAGAAGGAAAAAAGACAAAGTACCTATGATATTTAAAAGACTATTTCAAAAGTTCACAATACCCACTAGATGTTATCAAATTCAAAACATTAAAAAAAATCATTGTATTGTAAAAACAATGTAAATAATTTTAAAAAATATTAAAAATTATTTTAAAATATCATAAAATATTTAAATTTCTGAAAATGAAAAGAAAATTTCTTGAATATCATTAAAGAAAATATAATATTTTAAAAGTTAATAGTTATGAAATAATTTGCAAAAAGATTATTAATTTTTTTGAAAATATCAATAATTATTATGTGATATTTATAAATTCTAAAATATTTTTGTAAGTACCAAAATTATGAACACATCGTTTAAACAAAATTTTAATAAACATGATTTAAAAAATAAACTTTCAAGTAAGGGTATTTTTCCTCAATAAACTAATTTTTATTTTATTTTTATTTACTACTTATTTAATATATTAACAGTGGTACAATCTATTTGTTAATTTAGTAGTTTTTAGTGAAGGAGCATGATAAAGTGGTGAGAAAGTAATGAAAAAAAGAGGTAAATTAAACTTCAACAATTATGAGTTATTTTATATTAATTTTTATCCTAAGGTTTCATTTTCATTATCGGATTCCCCTGAGGTCTCAATTTTACTATGAAATGCCCCTCCGTTCAAATTTAGATACATAATATTTTTCGTATCCCCATTTTACTCTCGCACCATATGGTCAATTTTTTTAAAATTTAAAATATAAACAAAATACACAAAAAATAATTAAAGATCATATAAAATTTGAATTCAATTTTATAAATAAATATTTATAAAATAAAAGTAACTAAAATCATAAAATTTTGAAAATAAATAAAGATGAACAATACAAAAATAATTTATATAAAAAAACATATATTGTTACCTAATTTAAAAACTATTATCGCGGTGACTTAAAATCATAAATTATAACAAATACATTAAATATAAGAAATTATTTGATAATTTTATAAATTATAAAAATTTATTAACAAATATATTATTTGATATCAATAATCACAAGAAATATGATCATATTTACTGGTTTTTTTAATTTATTTTTTCATTTTAAATAATAAGTTTTTCTTTTAATAACATATTTTATTTTTCAAAATAATTTAATTTTTTATTATTTAGTCATTTCCATTTATATAATTTTTTTTGTTTTTTGGTTATTTAATTATATTTATTCTTTAAAATTGATTTCCAATTTTATACGATCTTCATATTTTTTGTGTATTTTATTTAAGTTTTTAATTTAAAAAAACCTTGACCATATATACGTGAGGTTATTGCAGGGGCATATAGTGCGAAGGTAAAATTATGATATGAAAAATATAATATATCAAAATTTAAACAAAAGAACATTTTATCATGAAACTTCAGGGGTATCTAGTAATAAAAATGAAACTTCAAGGGTATCTCGTAAAGAAAATGAAACCTCAGGGGTATCACGTAACGAAAATGAAACCTCAGCGGTATTTTGTAAAATTCACTCACTCAAACCTCGGGGTATCTTGTAAGATTTCCCTAATTAAATTATATTTTTATAAAAAAAACTAAATTATTTCATAAAAAAATAATTTATTTTAAAAAATTTAATTACTATTATATGTTTAAATTTTGTGTTCTATTTTTGTAAATAAATTTATGACACAATATTTTTGTTTGTTTACAAATTTATTATTTCTATAATTACTAATTGTCATGTATAACTGAATATAAATTATGCCTTTAAAATTCTATATTTTATTATACGGTACTTAATAATTTAGAAATAAATTCTAAGAAATATTTAATGTTTTAAAATTTTTATGACATTAATATTTTGTTAAAAATCAAATTTTCTAATATATTTTTATTGTTATCTATACATTTTTAATATTTTAATTTTTATGAATTTTTAACTTGTCAACTTTTAAAATTCTATGTTAACTTTTTTATCTTTCTTTGTGGTCAACAAATATAATGACATTTCATGAATTTTATGAAAAGTATAATAACATTCCGTAACTTTTTTTTATTAGCGACAATTCATGAATCAGCCACGAATGTAGTTTCATTTCATGACATTTCAAAAAAAAAAACAAAAAGTTAGTATTTGTCCAAAAGTGGTAACGCGATTCATAGTAGTTGATCACTGTTTGTCAGCTACCGGTTCACGCGACTAGTGTGGATGTCTGGTTAAAGGATCAGTTGCCTGAATTCTTGGACAATGAAGAATGTATTTCGGATGGGTTCGATGGCTCCGTAAATTAAGCAAACGAGCTAATAAGGAGCTCAGCTCATACATATTTATGACGCCCTCTCATTACTAGTTAAAATAAGTTCATACTACTATTATATGATCATAAACATGGTTCATCATCAGCAGCATAGTCATTATTTCCGCTACTGCTCCTTACTATTGTTCCTTCAGTGCTTATCATGCATCTGTCTTTGCTCTGCTACAAGGGCGGCAACTTGGTATGAAATCGAAGGAGTGGACCATTTCTCAGCAGCTGGGGTGAATCCTAGGGGAATCCTAAGGCAGCCCTCATATGAATCCGCATATGGCTGCAGGAACAAGGAGTGTGGCTGTGATGATGACTGTGATTGTGACAGTGATAGTGCAAATCCCGACATGCCTCCACCTCTGATTCCTCATCCAATGCCTGTAAGTTCGAGCTGTGAGGATGGCAGCTGTTTGTAAATATGGATACGAAGAGCAAGGTGTTGGTTACATGGTTGGAGGAGCCAGACGAGCGGATGGTAACAATATCAGTAAGGGAAAAGGTATGGTTGGCGGTAGACGCAGTTCAGCAGGTGGTACGGATGGGAAGAAAACAAGTACCTATAGCAGCAAAATGGGGCAGCATGCCAGGTTATGGAGGAAACAGCACCCACAAAGCTATCCAGTTGTCTATAATGTTGCTGCAAATGGTATTTATGACCAGAAAAGCGATGGAGTCTGAAGACCATCTGTACCAAAAAGGATTTGGGGGAGCAGCAACCTCATTTATAAACTGGTGAAGGAAGTCCTGCGTATAATACATAGCTAACCTATATGTACTTGTAGTACAAATAATGCCTTTGCTGTATGTTACAATAATCCATGCTTGGAAAGACCATACACATGCTACAAGTTGTTATATATAGTCTGCTTCCACTTAATACAATGTGCTTTTTTACATCATACATTGAACTCCAGCATTATATCAGTGATAGATTTGAACAAAAAATGACTATCAGCATCACCCTTAATTCCTGTGATACTGCTCCAAACTCACCACAGCCGTAATTCTTGAATTATTATGTTTTATCTGATGGAAGAAACAATCTTCCTTTCACGGAATACAATACCACACCACCTTGAATTTGATTAGCTATCAGCATTCTCATATTGCTCATTGAACAAACAACTTAAAAATAACCAACATTCCCTCGGTATTGGGATGGGATGTTGTAGCCTCTTACTACTTTGCTTGAGACCCTGAAGATGGGCGAAGTAAAGGAGTCCCCACACGGCTAGAACTCTCATTAGCAGCTGGGGGAGAAGGGCTTGCTATGGCTATAGAATCTGGTTGAAGTTCGATCTCTGATCTAGGGTAGCGAACCATTTCAGGATTGTTTACTATCTGTACATCATCTTCCTCTAGAGAAATGACAGAGCATGTTTCTGTCCTTATGGTTGCTGAATCATCAAAGTACATTCCTCCACGCCTTCTCTTTCTCCTTGCTGATTTTTTCCACCCTCGGATTGTCTCCCTTATTCTTTGAGGTATCAAAGCTGCTTTGTAATTTGTTCCCATCTGAAAAGAGATGATAGTACCAACAGTTTTGCAACTATTGAAACTAAGCCAATTATGCAAATAAGTTAAACTTCAGTTCCATGTAATTAGCCATTCTTCGATAAGTTATGGTTTCACTGTGATCAATTGTGACTTCCAACAACCGACAAACTTATCGCTGCTTGACAGGCAGCGATAAGGATTAGTTAGGGATGAAGTCGTATAAAACAGATTTGCTCGAGTTTCCAATACTTGACTGATAATAGATGCTATATACTGTCCTTCACTTACCTGAGTTACAAGAGCATATAGTGGAAGGGTGCTGTAGCTGCAAAGAACTGCCCAGCAAACCTACAGGACGGCGTATGTCATAGCAAGCACGGGTAATATATACAGTCCGCTTCATGATGAATTATATTTGAATTCTCAACATTCATCAATTAAGGTTTTGGTGTTACCCTATGAACAGCCGTAAGTACACCAACATATGGTTTTTGATGAAGCATGAACTGTAGCCAAACTGCCACTGCAGATCATGTATCACATAATTGCATAATCATCAAAGTGAGTAAGGTTACGAGTATGTTGTCTATAGAAAAAAAAATATTTGGCACACGAGAAATTGAATGTAGAGCATCTTAAGAGATGTACCCAGAACCAGAAAAATGAAGCAAGCTCGAATGAATTCTGGAGGTTATATGATAACAGTACATGTGTTAGTTCCAAGAGAATACACAATGAACAAGTAAAAAAAAAAAGGTACAAACTACAAATTTTAGTTAAGAAAGTCCTATCATTACCTGAAAAAGGATGAAATGGATCAATGACAATAACAGTTCAGGTTTCTTGAACCAGAACAAATCATCACGTGGCTTTAATTTGGTCCCAGTGAAGAACCCAGATATTCCGGCACTTTCCAATGTTAAGGTTGCAATAACATTTTGCAGCTTTGTGCCCACCAAGAGAAGGAGCTGAAAATCAAGTCAAGGTGACTAAGCATATGACTATAAAGAGGAGAGTACTAAATCGCTAAATCCTTAATGGTTTCAGTTTATTTGTATTTTTTCTCCTTTCTCTCACTTCTATATTGCCCTTCCCTGCACTTAGATACTGCACTAAGACCATCACTCACGTGAGTATCAAATGCAATACAAAAGTAATGCATCCCGGGTCGTATCGTATTATACTCAAAGAAGTTGAGCGACTAAGGCTTTAGCAAAATAATGTTTTAGTTTAGTTCGGCAAAAAGATCAAAACCCCTCACCCTGGTTCAAGTGCCTAATTAGTACCCGAAAAAATTGACGGTAAAGGAAGACTTACTGCCACGGGAATAATAGCTATCCAGAAATACAGATTGGACCCTGAAAATCAGCCGAAAAGCCCATTACTCTTAGATAGCTTTCACTCTTCTCCAATTACTGATTATACAACATCGCAGTCATAACAATAGTATTCCAACATGAGAAGTTGAAACAGACTAACAATACTGAATTATAAGAAGCATCCAGTTTTGCTGGCCATTACAGAATCAAAATGATGAAAGAAACCATATGAAACAAACATGGGGAGAGCTTGCTTCCCTCACCCTCCAGTGCTCCTTATTGACTAAGATGTTTACCAGCTTTTAATTACCTTTTATATTGAAAAGTAGAAAAGCAACAACGAATCCCCATAGCGTTGCGCTGCAGAAAACAATTAAACTTTAGAGCCCTCTACAGGTTCAATAACCCCACCACAGTTAACAAAACTCCAATAAAATCAACTGTTAGATATAAAACAAAACTATAACTACGAAGTCATTATGAACAAAATTCAACTAATAGTTTGAACTTACAAAAAAAAGTCAAGAACATAACATGTTTTAAAAAAAAAGTCAAGAACATAACAAGCTGGACCGTAAAGAATATGGGTGTACAGCGACAGAACTCAAGCTGAATGATGAAACTGGTAATAGTTGCTCTGGGACCCAGAGGTCACAAGTTCTAATCGTGGTCCAACAATATCTTTGTTTTGAGAGGACAAGCTCTTATTGATGAAAGGTATGATTGCTCAAAAGTAACCTTTATATCCCTGATTAGGGAGAGTTGCCTAATGTGAAGTTCGCAGTGGTATTCGAATAAACAAGGAGATTTACCTTACACCGACAATCCTTTGAAATTCTTCTTCCACAGAGCGAATCATATAGCTGTGAAAATCATACTTTGAAGTAAGGTTGTGGTTCTGTCATGAGAAACATGAAAAGGAAATAGTTACATAAATGTAGCAATATGTCGAAGCTGGTAATTTTGCAAATAGAAGTAGAAAACGAACCTTGCATTGCATCTAAATCGTCAGAAACAATAAGAAGCCTATGTCACAAGTTTTAAGTTACTATTTTCAATAGATATTTGATAGATCCCTTTAAAATGAACCTAAAATATAATCTTGCCAGGCAGAACATGTTAATTAAGTCTTTGGTATCTTGTATGTTGTTCATCAGTATTACATAAAGAAAAATAACATTAAACTAAAAGAGTTATTATGAGTCAATTCTGGATTAAGCATGAAAAATAAAGAGAAGTCTCTTGTTTTAAAGCATCTAAAATGGACTATGGAATTCCTTTCCCTCTGCTTTACTACCTAGATGAATAGGATTTCAGACAAACTCCATGCACTTACAATAAATTCGAGCATTTGCTTCCAATCATTACAAAAACAAATCTCTACACTGGCACAAATCAATCAATAGATGGATTACAGTGCATAAAGAACCAAGTGCTTTGAAGATCGGACAGGAACTATGTACCATGATGAGCCCTTGCGCAGTGTTAGATAGTCAGAACGAACAACTGAACGCCCAAATTGTCGGAAGAAATATCTGGTGGAAAAAAAAAAACAAAAAAAAAAAGAGCAAGGCAAATATTCAATCCACCATATCCCATACTCTAATGCTGTCGGAGAAATTTCCACATTACAACCATGAGTTATGACCACCATCGTCACACCCAAAAAGAGACAAAATTGAATGCCTACCACCCATATCATGAACCTGTTCTTGGCCAGAGGACTTGATGGTTGATATTTAGCGAATGTAGACTGCCTTCTCATCACCAAGTCCCTAGTGATTTCTGTCAAGAATAATTGGTTTAATGATGTTCATCTAGATAACTGGTTTGATATACACAGCACAAGAATAGAAAACGTAGAGCGGATACCTATATGTCTTCACGATTTGTCTACTAGTTGGATATTACAGCATCAGAAAAATATGTAGCTAAAGATTGATCATTTTACAAGAGAAATGTTGCCGTGTTTTGACAGAAAAAATCAGTAGTTGATGGTCACTTTAAATTTTATGTTAAAGACAAGGGTTAGACAAACATGTGGAAGAAATGAAGTTCCTCTAGATCATATGATAACAGTTGCTTGATTTAAGGAATATAAATCAACAGGCAGACTTCAACAGACATAACTCAAAAGAATCGCATATTTGTTAGATTACAAAGAATCATCAGCATGTGAAGTTCTCTAGTCATATACTCCCTCCTATTTTTAATATAAGTCGTTTGGAGATGAATCTGGACTGAAAAATAATCTAGATTCATCTTCAAAACGACTTATATTAAAAACAGGAGGGAGTATAAAGTTTTGTGGCCACTCTATAAATACAAGGGGAACACTGTTCAAGAACTTAATAACCCATACTCAAAAGCTACGAGAAGCTGACCTGTTAATGAATCATGCCTATCCAAATGAGCCTCATTCTCCCATGCTCTCCAACTATGGATCTGGTAATATAATGATATGACAGGAATGAGCACAAGATGACAGTAAAAAGAGACTTATGCTAAGCCTTAATTTATTGAATCTCCTCATTATTATATGGTATTAATTTTGTTAGTATGTATGATAACAGATCAAACACTAAATGTTTAAAAAATGAAATTAATCCTCCGTAAGCAATTAAGCCACTTAGTACCCAGAACGTTTAGAATCATTATTTTATTGCATAATTTCAGGTTAAGACCATTCATTATAGGATTGGGTGGATATACTGGTCAGAATAACTTAACATCCAGCCATATAACTGACCTTTACTATAGCAAGCAACATTGTTAAGCAGCTGTAGGATACATGAGTCACAGCCATGACAAAAATAAATCTATGCAGCTGCTCAAGACCCTCATAAGACACGAATGGCTCATAGCCCTGAAAAATAGACAAAGTAGAAAGAAGAGTTAAAAGACAAAAAATAAAAAATATATAGGTCAAATCAGATGATATCTATATATATATATATATATTTCAAAAGAGCTAGTTCCGGTTGTACGACTGCGCAAAAAGAATTGAAAGAGAGGGTCAGAAGCTGAGCAGCAACCTCAAATCAACTATACAAGGGAGCATAATACCTCTTGACATTTATTTTGATGCAAATCACTTAGTGCTCTCCTAAATACGTGAGGAAGTGAGGTCATCAGATCATTGTGCTCCACAGATGCCTCATTCTCCATTTCCTCATCAACATCAGATCTAGAGCATGGAGCAAATGCACTGTTGTAGAATTTTGATTCTATACAGATATTAGACACTGTGCTTGAGGTAGCAGTGAGAAGAAGAGAGATAAATCCAAGCAGCATCAGCTCTGCATTCCCAAGTAGAACAGTTTACAGAAGTAAGCAATGAGCTCGTGTATGAATATATCAAAGCGCCTCTACTTTCATAAGCGGGAGTATCCAACAATTTGTAAGGAAAAAGAGATGGTAGTTTCGGGAAGCCGGACCTTCTTTCATTTTCTCCACAGCCTGAAGCAGAGGTCTTCGATTGGTCTTCCTCAACCACTGAGATAAAAGTAGAGCATAAGAATTCTGCAAATGATCTTGACATGAACTAAACAGAAGGAAAATTCTATCGTCAAAATGGGCACATACTAGCTACCAGTAACTGTATACTAAAAAATATACTAATAGCTCAAGTTAGGTAGTCGCACACTTCATTAAAGGAGAAAGATCGCTGGGTTAAATCGTGAAACTGCAAAGGGCAAGAGGCTGAAACGAAACTCACTATACTTAGGCGATGAATTGCGTGCTCCACCAGCAATGAAACAGCAACGAAAACTGTCAAGACAGAAGCCACTGACCAGGTTGGAGTTAAGGCCAGAGATCTAGACTCTTCTGACTCGCCGGCCATTTTGAATTACAAGAGATGATGTCTCGAACCCTAAAATACAAGTCAATATCACCTTATTGAGGGGTACAAAGTTTATATATCCGTTTGAAACTGTATTTTCATTAATGCAATTGCAAACATAAATGCGCCCCAAAATCAACTCCTAGGTTCTACATCTGTGGCTCTTTCCAATGATGTTGAGAGACAGATGACCGATTCGGCGCAAAAGGGATTCCTTTTAATCAGCTAGAGTGTGGATTGATAGCCAACCGCTAAATAGTCTCTGCTTCAGTACTATTCGACACTGAGAAGTTATACACCCATCAAAGAATAGTAGGCGACCGAACAACCTCGAATGTAGCGGAAAGCAGTAGGCTGACCTCATATAAACCAGAACCAAAACACCAATGCCTTCACTGTCAGAGGGAAGCTGACTTGATCGAACTCTCTCCCTTATTCTGTCTCTTAAATGCAACTGAGAAACGTTTGCTCCTCCTATTTCTATAGTGTATACGCAGAATAGGTAAAGGATGAATGAATTCGAACGTGGACTTTCCGATTTCAGCTCTCGCTTTTACCAGTTGGTTGATCAGAAAGAGGGCAAGCTTCTCTGAAAGTAGAACCAGGAAAACGAAAAAGAATAGCAGATCATTCTTTTCTTGCCCACTTCTCCTAGGTACGTTTGAGCAGAAAAACTGCTACTATTTCTTTAACTCTGATACTGGACAGTGAAAGGGTCAACTGTGAGATACAAACATGGATCTCTATTAAAAATCTGCTATCTCTTTCACTTCGATGCTGGACTTGAAAAGAATTGCCGCCGCTTTCGGCGCGGTTTTGGTCTGACTGTTTTGTGGTTGTTTTATATGGCAGTATATTATTGGAGTATGTAGGACCCACGTGGGACCACGTGGGACCACTCCCAAAACAGCCCAATTTATACACACAAATGCGTGCGCCGAACGAAGCCTGCGCGTCATCGGACAGGTCTACCAAACTCTTACTCAGTCCCACTTCAATTGTCGAATTTAGTTTCTACCACGTTTTTTCACCTTAACATTTTATATCTAAGATAAAATAATTTTATAAATCTAATTTTTGTTCTAGATTCCTTATTAGATTAATTATATATTATTAAACTTAAATATATAAAATTATTTCATCTTATAGTTTAAATATTGAAGTCAAATAACATGTCCAAATAGTAAAAGGGACACTTATGACGGGAGAGTGGTAGTATGTTTTTTACTAGCTTCAAGCTTATATGAAAAATAGAGTAATTGCTAGGAACTCTTTTGAGGTTTTGGGATAATACAGTTAACCCCTTATGTTTATCATAATTATTGGTAACCACGTTGAGGTTAAGGTATCTTTGACTACGATCCCCTGAACTAGAACTCTATTATTAGGAAGTTAACTACGTGTTGACCTGTCAGCTTAATCACATTTATAATGTCAGACCGGACAACAAAACTACTTAATCAACATCATCTAACCTCTCACATCCCACATCAGATGCATTTTCAAGGTAGGGTTGACTTTTTAGGAAAATAACAATGTTGATTAAGCAGAGTTTTTTGTCCAGCCTATCATTATTAATGTAACTAAGCTGACGGGTCAGCACATAGTTAACATCTTGATACCAGAGTTATAGTTCGGGGGCTCATGGTCAGAGATACTGTAATCTCAAGGTGGTTACCAATAATTATTGATAAACACAAGGGGGTTAATTGTATTATCCCAAATCCTCAAGGGGGTTCCGAGTTATTTATAGATATAAGTCCAAATAAATAATTTTTATATCGTTGTTGATCATAATTCGATCTCTTCAAAATAAGACCCAACATGAATATGTTTTTGATAAATTTAAAATTTTATATTTTTTGTATGTACATATGTTTTAAAATTCACCGTGAATCTTAAGTTTAAAAAGTGAATCAAAAGTTGTTAAAAAGTGAATCATAGGTTTTTAAAAAAGTGAATAAAGGTTCAAGGAAAGAGAATTTCGTATACAGAGATTGTTTAACTAAAGTGAATAAGAGGTTTAAGAAAAGTGAATTAAAGGTTGTTAAAAATTGAACCTAAACCCTGCACAACAAACCCTAAAGCTTACTTCGATGTTTATTTTAGCTTTCTTAGGGTGGTCTTTAGGGTGTGTGAAGTAGTAATATTTTTTAAAGTTGTTCTATATTTTATAGTGTCGTCACTGACTTAACAATAGAGTTTATGGTCGTTAGACCCTAAACCCTGCACTACAAACCCTAAAAATACCTTTGACAATTTTAACTTTCCTATGGTGGTTTTTAGGTTGGGTGGTGTAGGGTAATGTTTTTTGAAATTGTTCTAAAGTATACTGTCATCACTAACTCGATAGTTTTTTATGGTTTGTGGTTAAGAGTTTATTGAAAAGTGAATTACATGTTGAAGTAAAGTGAATCTTTTATTAAGAAAAGTGAATCTTATGTTTAAGAAAAATGAATCTGTAACACCCCTTATAATAAAACAACAGCGGAAAATAAAACTAAAGGTGCTACAGACCATCGGGCTCCAAACACCCGGTACCAACCTCACCAATTACAACCTTTACAATTAACTAAGTTACGGTCTGAACTTCGAGAAAACTTAACAAAACATAACAATAAAACACATTCGCTCTCCACAAAACCTAGTCCCATCCCAAACGCTCATTCTCTTCGTGGCCACCTGTAAATCAATTCGCACCTGCAAGATGAAACCAAGCAGCCCACCCCAAAAGGGGCGGGTCAGTTCCCTGGAATGGAACTGGTACAATTCTCCAAAAACAAACTTATAAAGCATAACTCTTCAAAATAAATAGTAACATGAAAACAAACTCTTAAAGTAAAACAGAGATAAAGCACTTCAAAACAATCAAGTTTAAAGAGAAAGGAAACAAGACAAAGATAAAGAACTTCCAAAACAAGTCATCCACTTAAGCAGTCACACCACATAGTTAGTAAGCACCCATTGTTGATATTAGAACCAATTCTGGTTAAGAAGAGAAAGACTTAAGTAGTCACAAAGGACTAGAAGTGACATTAATATCCATAACCCGTGGTAGACAGTTTATGTCTCCACCATTTCAGAAGATGATTCCCATAGACAAAATATACTCAAGAGTGGAATAAACCAATTGGGAGAGATGGCCCCCACCGCCAGTCAGTTGCCACAAGGGCGAGGTAAACAGACCTCCGCTGTCAGTTGCCACAAAGGGCGAGGTAAACAGACCTCCGCTGTCAGTTGCCACAAAGGGCGAGGTATAGCAGACCTCCGCTGCCACCGACCCGTTCTCAGTCATCGGTGAAAAGTGTGTGCACACACTTAGTAAAAATAATCCATACTCAGTACCAAGATTAACATTTCCCATATTCCCATTAGATTATTAACTGCACAAGAGCAATACCAAAACACTCAGTCCTACAGAGTGCAGAGGCGTAACCCTCAACACTTAATACCCAATAGAAAGAATCCATTCCCAATTAGGCTGATCAAACTCGACTCATGGATGAAACAATACCCATAGTCCAAAGGAAGAATTTACCAATACCAGATACTTTCCTATATTCCTAGTTACCCCACTAGATCATTAACTGCACCAGAGCAATACCAAAACACTCAGTCCTACAGAGTGCAGAAGCGTAAACCCTAGGCAGTTAATATCTAGTGAAACAACCAGATAGGAGGAACCAATAACCAAGGAAGTTTCACATACAGGCTCAGTTAGTCACATCAAGCTCAGTTAGTCACACACACAGTCTCATTCGGAAACCCATTCAAGATCAGTTGGTGTTCCAAAACATTCCATAAAGTCCATAACACAACAAGCTGAGTACGAGAAATCGTACAAAACATTCCATAAAGTCCAAAACACAACAAGCTGAGTACGAGAAATCGTACAAAACATTCCATAAAATTTGTCACCAAAAGTATCTGAGTACGAGAAATTGTACCTGGGTAACGCTGTAGCAGTTCTAATCAACTTGCGTAAACAATCAACAGTACTCTGAAGAATATTAAAGGTAGTCTATCATCAATCACTTGTAGCCTATGTTACGCTTAAATAAACTCCTTACTCTTATTTCAAAATCTCATTATCTTTTAAGCCCTCACTTAAATGTTATGTATAATCTTTGAGTTATCTGAGAACGTTGTATAGCCCAAGGTGGTAAGATCAGGGAATGTGTTTCGATTAACATTTGCTAATTGTCCATTCATATCCACTTTATTCATACTTAACCACAATTCTCACATTCAAGACTTTTGAGACCTCTATATCATAAATGTATTTATATTATATAATTAAATCTAAGAATTCCAATGATAATCTTAAGCTCAATACCTTTATTCTTAATTTGGAATAAACATTGTATTATGACCTATGATGGATTTATCTTAGAATACTATACTATTATTCCATAAGGTAATGATTAGGTATTTTATCAATATTTACTGGATAATCCATTATGATTAAATCTTCCCCTTAACTTAATTAAGATCTACAACCTGTATATTGGAATTATAGTGTCGTAGATGCATTTCATTACAACTTCATTGATCTTAGAATTTAGAGACAACTACTAGACTCAATTATTTTATCTTTACTTTAGAATGACTTAATATTATAACCATTTAATTATCTTGTCTTAAGATGTTCAATTACTCTTCATCCCGAAACAACTATATTTAATTAACTCCCCTTCCAACTCTTTTACTTAGTATCCACAAAGTATATTATTCGCTTACTTATTACCTATATAATAAGGTGTTTTAAGATAACCCTTTTTATGTATCCTTACTTACATTTTAATTCCCCAAGTATTTGATTTTTACACACATTCTCTCCATAGAGTATGTATAATCCTTTTGTACTAAATTTTAATAAACTTATGTCTTAAATACATTTTATATTACTTACAAGACCAAAGGTTTTCAAAGGAATAACTTAATAAATTAATTTCCTTTATTGTCTTTTAGGATAAACAATATCTCGACATAAGGTAAAATCTGTCTAAGAACTAAATTCTGATTCATAAGTGAAATTGTTAATTATGTATCAAATAATCTGTTCTGAAAATCCCCATACCTTATATTCAAATGACACATTAATATTTCAAGTGTCAAAAAGGTAAATCAATATAATCTCTTACGTAACCCAGTTTCATCTAATTAAAGGTTTAAAGATTTTAAGTATCTAATTTCTATTTATAAACCTTCTTATATCTAACTACTAAATACATTACTTAATTATAAACTCACACATCCTGAACATTGGTATTAAATGTATTTTATATGGCTTATCAATTCTAAGAACGTAAGGATTATTATTTAGATTAATTCCCCAATCATAGTTTAATTTAGTTTTATATCATAATCCTTTTAATGATTTTATCACAAGATATCAAGTTATTACTCAATACTATAAATATTAAGAAATGATTAAATCTAGACTTATTTATCCTCTTCACATTTAGATGTAAAAGTAACTCATTTACTTTATTATTGTTTATATAATAAGAACATTTAAATGTAAAAGTATTTCATTCATTTTATTATCAATTAAATAATAAGATCTATTTGTGTAACACTTTATGTAAACTAATTACAAATATTCCTAAATTTCAACTTATTAATTTCTTAACCCAATTATAGATTTACATTGTGGTCACTGACTAAATATATACATGTATTTTAATACCGTTAATATAAATCCTAGAAATTCAAAAGTAACTATTTTATTTATATAGATATTTATATATTCTAGGATTTGTTCAAAACATTATTTATGTAATTTATTGTCTTTAATTTGTGTTTAAAAACTTTTAGGCATAACTACAACCGATACGCGGTTTATAAAATAAAGTGTTTCCCTTTAATATATAAGTATACCTGTATTAGAATTTAATTAAGACATTCCCTACGTAACTTATTATATTTAAACTATCTTATCACTAACTGCATCCCATGTATGTTCTATGAAGTATTTCCTTTAACTATATCTTAGGATACTAGCTCTTATAATATTTAGTTATTATAAGTGTTAATTTATTAGTTCCTTGCTTTACTCTAAGTTACTATTTTATTCTGTTTATATATATGTATAGATATATATATATATATATTCCTTAGTTTAATTAATAATATTAACTCCCATATAATATAGTAAATAAAACGTAGGACAATTAAACTCCTTAATTTATATAAGTTTCTACTTAAGTAAGTATATATACATATATGTAAATAATTTCACTTCTCTTAAAAGCTAATACAAAAACATTTATAAACTTACTGTTATAAAATGCTAATTTAGTTTCCTTTATTTTCCCCAGCATAAAAGTTAATTAACAAACCATACTTTAATTTTTGGTTACATTAAAAACTTTATATTATAGGTTATTCTTATGAAAAACTCACAAACACAATTTTTAAAACCTTTTCCCGTTGCCCAAAAATTCCCAAATTTAATATACAGTAACTATAACATTTTAGACATATTATAAAATTTTTATTTCAAAAATATCTTTTTAAATTAACCAAATAATTCCAGAAAACCCGTAACTTGTAAAAATCATAACTTACGTTTAAAAACTTCAAAACCATAATAATTTACATCAAAATAAACTACATAAAATAAGGAATCTATGGTTAAAATTTCAAGTCAAAATACCTTCGGGAAGATATTTAAATTAACCCAACAAGTTAAGACTATTTACTGGTTTTTTTATAGAACTTAAACAACTTATAACCACCAGATCTAATCTTGGCCGTCCATTTCCTTAAGTCCAGATCGGACGGATGCTGAAGCCCCAGTTCTTCATCGAATTCAAAATCGAAGTTGAGTACTAAATCGACGATATCTCCCAATCTACAGAACCAAATTGAGTGATTCTTGTTTCTATGGTTTAGAAATTCAATTACGGTTCTAATGATACCAATTTCCCCAATTATAATGCACTATACAATGGAATTCGAGTTCAGTTCGAATGTTAGGGTTCTAAACGGTTTCCGAATTCAATTCTTACAAATTCTCTCAATCTAATGCATAATAGATGAAATTGATAGAGGGGTATGAACGGGAATACAAAAACGAATGACATTGTCGGAGGAATTGATCAAAAACTCACCGGAATTGCGCCAACGAGGAGAAACGAATTCGTTTTGCTGGAAAATTGGTATTTTATATGCAGTTCGAGTTGCCTACTTCACGGACCAACTCGCACTAATTGAGAAGGGTTCAATCCACAAAACCTACCACATGTTAAAGTATACATGTAACTCTAAACATTGGTGAAAGAATCATTGAAAACGAAGAACTAGGGAGAAAGTTATGGATCCCGAAATATCTGAGTTTACCATATCGTTTCTGGAAAAATCTGGGCAAAACGCGACCAGATCAAGGTCGGAACTTTAGACGCCTATATCTTCCATATGATTGAGAATTAGCCTTGGTCGTAAACATGAAAGTTGTAGAGGGATTAGAGCTCTTCAAAACGAGCTAAAGAACACGAAATTTGGCCAAGAAACGAAGAAGTTATGGCAAGACGAAGTTTACCTGATTTCAGAGAAAACCAGAATTCTGGGTTACGGATTCGCAAGGTGGCAACTTTGGATCAATATTCCCGTCGATGTAGGATGAGTTAGAAGATGTATGAGTTATGTTTGGAAAGAGGAGATTAAGGAGAAGAGAATGCAAAAGACGGCACTCAAAAATTCCAAACGAGGGGAAAGTTATGGAGGTCGCAAGATAGGGCAACAAACTGATTTCTGTTGGCGAAAAACAAGGAGAAATTCGACTAAGTGTTGGGCGGCCTGTGATTGACTGACACGTGGCATCTCTTAAAATTTTGGCTCTAAACTTCAATCTATCATAACTTTGGCTAGGATGATCCGTTTTTGACGTTCTTTTTATCGATCTTCATGGTTTTCCATAACCTATTTATTGGTATAGGTTTCATGGCCTGGTTTGACCATTCTCAAAAAGTCAACTCTAGCAAGGCTTAATAAGCTTTAAGGTTTCTAGAATTTTATATTGACTTTTATGTTTCAAAACAATGTTCCAACACTTCCTAAAATCTTTATAATATATTTGGAGTGTTTAATAATTTTCCCAAGATTTATTGACTTATAAATCTTATTATTAAATTCATAATACTATATAATAATGTATAATAATTAGGGTTAAATAGGAGAAAACCCCTAAATAAATTTCACAATTCCATATACTAATTTAATATTCATAATCCCATATAATAATTTAATATTCATAACTCCATATAATAATTTAATATTCATAATTCCATAAAATAATTTAATACTTAATAGTATTATTAAAGGTTTAATAAAAGAAATCCCCTAAATTAATTTAAATTAATTTAGGGGTATTTCAGCATATCCCCCTTAAAAGAAACTTCGCCTCGAAGTTTAAAAATCAACTAATAAGCACTCACACCGCTTCGGGTGTGCTGAGACAATAAAAGTTCTAATGAAGTTCCATACCAAACCAATCCTTTATCTCCATCCACTTCCATAACAACATTCCACTCAAGATTACTCAAAATCAAACTGAATCAGGATATACCAAGATATAGCATGATGAAAATCAAAAGTCACATACTGAGTCATAATGCAAAAACCAAGCACATACAAACACCTCTCATTCTGCTAATACTGTTCTCCCTTTGCTAATAATGAAACGCGGCATAATCCGGATGAGATAACGAAGGAGGAGTATGCCAGCATATCCCCCTTAAAAGAGCTAAGGTACGCCCTCGTACCGCTACTAATGGCACATTCAAAGAATTCAACACCTTATTAACCAGCTTTGTTGAATTTTACTGCACTGTTGATTTATCTATGATCGTTATATATATCTGTATCTCTTGATTGTTATGTATTCGTATTTCCTTGGTGGTTATAAAATTTTATCTTATGATTATTATCCATTCATTTAATGACTGATACGAATTATATGTCCATATATGATCATTTATCATATCAATTATATTACTAAGCTATAAACCAGGTGTAACGTATAATAATCCTTAATAATCTTCCAAAATTATCTTCAAAGGTTTATTGGCCAACCATATGTTAAAACTCTATAAGATAAATATTTTCTGTGACTTTTCAAGTTTCAATTGTTTCTATAGTTAACTATCGTATTTTGGACGATTCATTCAGTATTTACTTTATAAAATTTACTTATTATATAACTTCACCCAAGGCAGAATTTTAGAAAGTTCGTCCAAAATCTGATTCCTTTATCTTAAAATTTATACATATATATATATATTTTTAAGGTAGGGACCCTGTATAAAATTTTAGGTCAAATGCATTAGTCTAATGAAAACTCACTCACTCTTGATAATTATTTTCCTTAAGGTTTGTTCTATGTAAGTATTCTTCTGATTATTAAATCTTAGTACTCTCTTAGACAATGGTGGCTTTTGGTAAATATCACTCTTAGTGTGTCTTTTAAAATTTTATACCTGTATAATGTTAAACTTCCAAGTAAACATGAGGATTTCAATCTTTAAGTAACTCTCAATTTTTTTTTTTAAGCTGCTCAATACTCAAGTATTTAAGGATCAATGATACTTAGTTTAGTATTACTCTTCTCTTCACTCAATCTTTAAGTAACTTCTTTTATTGTTTTTTTTTTATATCCAACCAGGGGTAGATGTTGTATCTTGAACTACCCAAATTTTAAATTCCTTTCCTCCATATATAGGTATTTTTCACCAAAGATTTAACTCAATAAATGCTTTACATTTATGAGTTTTAATACCGGATCTTAAGATACAATTTTGATTTGTTCATTGTGGTTAGCAATGAAATATGCCTAGCTCAAGATTTCATGATGGTAACGTCTTACCACCACTTCCCCTCAAGTTCAACACAATCCATCACATGCGTAGAAGATTATTTACAGTTAGATGACAAGGCTTGTCTAGCCCCTAAACTTCCAGAAGTGGGTGTGCACCCCCACTACTCTCGGCCTAGGAGTTCGTCGCACCAGGCACTTCCCGTAGGGTGTTAGGTTTATGTGTTTTCTTTCTAAAGTTAACATAGAGTTTTAATGTGTTTTTACAAGATCAGATGTTGATCTTTTCTAATACGCTACTAGTTCTTGTTAGCTTAATAATTTCCTAGACTTAAGATTTATCTTAAACATTATCCTTAGTTAATAAATTAATACCAAGTAGTTCATGAGATTTATTTTCAAACTTTAAAGGAGTTGAAGTACTTTCACATAATATCAATACTAATTTAATTAGGTAAAGTTCTATTTGTATACGGTTTTCAACCAAAAGTATTCTTTACAATTCCAGGAATTTGTGTACTAGCTTTTAAAGGATTGCATTTTTTTTTTAGCAATGTATTCTCCATGAACATACTTTTGAACAATAACTTAATATTTGGTTTATCTCAACCAAAATCTTATCGTACTTAATATAGGACGTACCAAACTTATATATATATGTATATATATTTTCTGTAGTTTATTGTTGGGACGGTATAACAATACATCACACTCAACAGACATTCACAAAAGAAAAGTGTGTAAAGGAATCGTTCACAATTCCAACAAGGGTTAGGAGTCGTGCCTTACTGGAGTCCTCACTTCCCAATTCTACCCCAGTTCCCCAGTTTTAAGTGCACCTATAATCTAAGGATTTCACTCGGCTTGTTTTCTCGGGTTCAGAGCGTAACTACGCTCTGATACCACTTTCTGTAACACCCCTATAATAATAAAACAACAGCGGAAAATAAACTAAAGGTGCTACAGACCATCGGGCTCCAAACACCCGGTACCAACCTCACCAATTACAACCTTAACAATTAACTAAGTTACGGTCTGAACTTTGAGAAAACTTAACAAAACATAACAATAAAACACATTCGCTCTCCACAAAACCTAGTCCCATCCCAAACGCTCATTCTCTTCGTGGCCACCTGTAAATCAATTCGCACCTGCAAGATGAAACCAAGCAGCCCACCCCAAAAGGGGCGGGTCAGTTCCCTGGAATGGAACTGGTACAATTCTCCAAAAACAAACTTATAAAGCATAACTCTTCAAAATAAATAGTAACATGAAAACAAACTCTTAAAAGTAAAACAGAGATAAAGCACTTCAAAACAATCAAGTTTAAAGAGAAAGGAAAACAAGACAAAGATAAAGAACTTCCAAAACAAGTCATCCACTTAAGCAGTCACACCACATAGTTAGTAAGCACCCATTGTTGATATTAGAACCAATTCTGGTTAAGAAGAGAAAGACTTAAGTAGTCACAAAGGACTAGGAGTGACATGAATATCCATAACCCGTGGTAGACAGTTTATGTCTCCACCATTTCAGAAGATGATTCCCATAGACAGAATATACTCAAGAGTGGAATAAACCAATTGGGAGAGATGGCCCCCACCGCCAGTCAGTTGCCACAAGGGCGAGGTAAACAGACCTCCGCTGTCAGTTGCCACAAAGGGCGAGGTATAGCAGACCTCCGCTGCCACCGACCCGTTCTCAGTCATCGGTGAAAAGTGTGTGCACCACTTAGTATAAATAATCCATACTCAGTACCAAGTTTAACATTTCCCATATTCCCATTAGATTATTAACTGCACAAGAGCAATACCAAAACACTCAGTCCTACAGAGTGTAGAGGCGTAAACCCTCAACAATTAATACCCAATAGAAAGAATCCATTCCCAATTAGGCTGATCAAACTCGACTCATGGATGAAACAATACCCATAATCCAAAGGAAGAATTTACCAATACCAGATACTTTCCTATATTCCTAGTTACCCCACTAGATCATTAACTGCACCAGAGCAATACCAAAACACTCAGTCCTACAGAGTGCAGAAGCGTAAACCCTAGGCAGTTAATATCTAGTGAAACAACCAGATAGGAGGAACCAATAACCAAGGAAGTTTCACATACAGGCTCAGTTAGTCACATCAAGCTCAGTTAGTCACACAACAGTCTCATTCGGAAACCCATTCAAGATCAGTTGGTGTTCCAAAACATTCCATAAAGTCCATAACACAACAAGCTGAGTACGAGAAATCGTACAAAACATTCCATAAAGTCCAAAACACAACAAGCTGAGTACGAGAAATCGTACAAAACATTCCATAAAATTTGTCACCAAAAGTATCTGAGTACGAGAAATCGTACCTGGGTAACGCTGTAGCAGTTCTAATCAACTTGCGTAAACAATCAACAGTACTCTGAAGAATATTAAAGGTAGTCTATCATCAATCACTTGTAGCCTATGTTACGCTTAAATAAACTCCTTACTCTTATTTCAAAATCTCAATTATCTTTTAAGCCCTCACTTAAATGTTATGTATAATCTTTGAGTTATCTGAGAACGTTGTATAGCCCAAGGTGGTAAGATCAGGGAATGTGTTCGATTAACATTTGCTAATTGTCCATTCATATCCACTTTATTCATACTTAACCACAATTCTCACATTCAAGACTTTTGAGACCTCTATATCATAAATGTATTTATATTATATAATTAAATCTAAGAATTCCAATGATAATCTTAAGCTCAATACCTTTATTCTTAATTTGGAATAAACATTGTATTATGACCTATGATGGATTTATCTTAGAATACTATACTATTATTCCATAAGGTAATGATTAGGTATTTTATCAATATTTACTGGATAATCCATTATGATTAAATCTTCCCCTTAACTTAATTAAGATCTACAACCTGTATATTGGAATTATAGTGTCGTAGATGCATTTCATTACAACTTCATTGATCTTAGAATTTAGAGACAACTACTAGACTCAATTATTTTATCTTTACTTTAGAATGACTTAATATTATAACCATTTAATTATCTTGTCTTAAGATGTTCAATTACTCTTCATCCCGAAACAACTATATTTAATTAACTCAAACCCTTCCAACTCTTTTACTTAGTATCCACAAAGTATATTATTCGCTTACTTATTACCTATATAATAAGGTGTTTTAAGATAACCCTTTTTATGTATCCTTACTTACATTTTAATTCCCCAAGTATTTGATTTTTACACACATTCTCTCCATAGAGTATGTATAATCCTTTTGTACTAAATTTTAATAAACTTATGTCTTAAATACATTTTATATTACTTACAAGACCAAAGGTTTCAAAGGAATAACTTAATAAATTAATTTCCTTTATTGTATTTTAGGATAAACATTATATCTCGACATAAGGTAAAATCTGTCTAAGAACTAAATTCTGATTCATAAGTGAAATTGTTAATTATGTATCAAGATAATCTGTTCTGAAAATCCCCATACCTTATATTCAAATGACACATTAATATTTCAAGTGTCAAAAAGGTAAATCAATATAATCTCTTACGTAACCCAGTTTCATCTAATTAAAGGTTTAAAGATTTTAAGTATCTAATTTCTATTTATAAACCTTCTTATATCTAACTACTAAATACATTACTTAATTATAAACTCACATCCTGAACATTGGTATTAAATGTATTTTATATGGCTTATCAAATTCTAAGAACGTAAGGATTATTATTTAGATTAATTCCCCAATCATAGTTTAATTTAGTTTTATATCATAATCCTTTTAATGATTTTATCACAAGATATCAAGTTATTACTCAATACTAAATATTAAGAAATGATTAAATCTAGACTTATTTATCCTCTTCACATTTAGATGTAAAAGTAACTCATTTACTTTATTATTGTTTATATAATAAGAACATTTAAATGTAAAAGTATTTCATTCATTTTATTATCAATTAAATAATAAGATCTATTTGTGTAACACTTTATGTAAACTAATTACAAATATTCCTAAATTTCAACTTATTAATTTCTTAACCCAATTATAGATTTACATTGTGGTCACTGACTAAATATATACATGTATTTTAATACCGTTAATATAAATCCTAGAAATTCAAAGGTAACTAACTATTTATATATTTATATATATTTATATATTCTAGGATTTGTTCAAAACATTATTTATGTAATTTATTGTATTTAATTATGTTTAAAAACTTTTAGGCATAACTACAACCGATACGCGGTTTATAAAATAAAGTGGTTTCCCTTTAATATATATAAGTATACCTGTATTAGAATTTAATTAAGACATTCCCTACGTAACTTATTATATTTAAACTATCTTATCACTAACTGCATCCCATGTATGTTCTATGAAGTATTTCCTTTAACTATATCTTAGGATACTAGCTCTTATAATATTTAGTTATTATAAGTGTTAATTTATTAGTTCCTTGCTTTACTCTAAGTTACTATTTTATTCTGTTTATATATAGTATAGAAATAATAATATATATATATTCCTTAGTTTAATTAATAATATTAACTCCCATATAATATAGTAAATAAAACGTAGGACAATTAAACTCCTTAATTTATATAAGTTTCTACTTAAGTAAGTATATACATATATGTAAATAATTTCACTTCTCTTAAAAGCTAATACAAAAACATTTATAAACTTACTGTTATAAAATGCTAATTTAGTTTCCTTTATTTTCCCCAGCATAAAAGTTAATTAACAAACCATACTTTAATTTTTGGTTACATTAAAAACTTTATATTATAGGTTATTCTTATGAAAAACTCACAAACACAATTTTTAAAACCTTTTCCCGTCGCCCAAAAATTCCCAAATTTAATATACAGTAACTATAACATTTTAGACATATTATAAAATTTTTATTTCACAAAAATATCTTTTTAAATTAACCAAATAATTCCAGAAAACCCGTAACTTGTAAAAATCATAACTTACGTTTAAAAACTTCAAAACCATAATAATTTACATCAAAATAAACTACATAAAATAAGGAATCTATGGTTAAAATTTCAAGTCAAAATACCTTCGGGAAGATATTTAAATTAACCCAACAAGTTAAGACTATTTACTGGTTTTTTTATAGAACTTAAACAACTTATAACCACCAGATCTAATCTTAGCCGTCCATTTCCTTAAGTCCAGATCGGACGGATGCTGAAGCCCCAGTTCTTCATCGAATTCAAAATCGAAGTTGAGTACTAAATCGACGATATCTCCCAATCTACAGAACCAAATTGAGTGATTCTTGTTTCTATGGTTTAGAAATTCAATTACGGTTCTAATGATACCAATTTCCCCAATTATAATGCACTATACAATGGAATTCGAGTTCAGTTCGAATGTTAGGGTTCTAAACGGTTTCCGAATTCAATTCTTACAAATTCTCTCAATCTAATGCATAATAGATGAAATTGATAGAGGGGTATGAACGGGAATACAAAAACGAATGACATTGTCGGAGGAATTGATCAAAAACTCACCGGAATTGCGCCAACGAGGAGAAACGAATTCGTTTTGCTGGAAAATTGGTATTTTATATGCAGTTCGAGTTGCCTACTTCACGGACCAACTCGCACTAATTGAGAAGGGTTCAATCCACAAAACCTACCACATGTTAAAGTATACATGTAACTCTAAACATTGGTGAAAGAATCATTGAAAACTAAGAACTAGGGAGAAAGTTATGGATCCCGAAATATCTGAGTTTACCATATCGTTTCTGGAAAAATCTGGGCAAAACGCGACCAGATCAAGGTCGGAACTTTAGACGCCTATATCTTCCATATGATTGAGAATTAGCCTTGGTCGTAAACATGAAAGTTGTAGAGGGATTAGAGCTCTTCAAAACGAGCTAAAGAACACGAAATTTGGCCAAGAAACGAAGAAGTTATGGCAAGACGAAGTTTACCTGATTTCAGAGAAAACCAGAATTCTGGGTTACGGATTCGCAAGGTGGCAACTTTGGATCAATATTCCCGTCGATGTAGGATGAGTTAGAAGATGTATGAGTTATGTTTGGAAAGAGGAGATTAAGGAGAAGAGAATGCAAAAGACGGCACTCAAAAATTCCAAACGAGGGGAAAGTTATGGAGGTCGCAAGATAGGGCAACAAACTGATTTCTGTTGGCGAAAAACAAGGAGAAATTCGACTAAGTGTTGGGCGGCCTGTGATTGACTGACACGTGGCATCTCTTAAAATTTTGGCTCTAAACTTCAATCTATCATAACTTTGGCTAGGATGATCCGTTTTTGACGTTCTTTTTATCGATCTTCATGGTTTTCCATAACCTATTTTTTGGTATAGGTTTCATGGCCTGGTTTGACCATTCTCAAAAAGTCAACTCTAGCAAGGCTTAATAAGCTTTAAGGTTTCTAGAATTTTATATTGACTTTTATGTTTCAAAACAATGTTCCAACACTTCCTAAAATCTTTATAATATATTTGGAGTGTTTAATAATTTTCCCAAGATTTATTGACTTATAAATCTTATTATTAAATTCATAATACTATATAATAATGTATAATAATTAGGGTTAAATAGGAGAAAACCCCTAAATAAATTTCACAATTCCATATACTAATTTAATATTCATAATCCCATATAATAATTTAATATTCATAACTCCATATAATAATTTAATATTCATAATTCCATAAAATAATTTAATACTTAATAGTATTATTAAAGGTTTAATAAAAGAAATCCCCTAAATTAATTTAAATTAATTTAGGGGTATTTCAGCATATCCCCCTTAAAAGAAACTTCGCCTCGAAGTTTAAAAATCAACTAATAAGCACTCACACCGCTTCGGGTGTGCTCAGACAATAAAAGTTCTAATGAAGTTCCATACCAAACCAATCCTTTATCTCCATCCACTTCCATAACAACATTCCACTCAAGATTACTCAAAATCAAACTGAATCAGGATATACCAAGATATAGCATGATGAAAATCAAAAGTCACATACTGAGTCATAATGCAAAAACCAAGCACATACAAACACCTCTCATTCTGCTAATACTGTTCTCCCTTTGCTAATAATGAAACGCGGCATAATCCGGATGAGATAACGAAGGAGGAGTATGCCAGCATATCCCCCTTAAAAGAGCTAAGGTACGCCCTCGTACCGCTACTAATGGCACATTCAAAGAATTCAACACCTTATTAACCAGCTTTGTTGAATTTTACTGCACTGTATATCTATGATCGTTATATATATCTGTATCTCTTGATTGTTATGTATTCGTATTTCCTTGGTGGTTATAAAATTTTATCTTATGATTATTATCCATTCATTTAATGACTGATACGAATTATATGTCCATATATGATCATTTATTATCAATATATTACTAAGCTATAAACCAGGTGTAACGTATAATAATCCTTAATAATCTTCCAAAATTATCTTCAAAGGTTTATTGGCCAACCATATGTTAAAACTCTATAAGATAAATATTTTCTGTGACTTTTCAAGTTTCAATTGTTTCTATAGTTAACTATCGTATTTTGGACGATTCATTCAGTATTTACTTTATAAAATTTACTTATTATATAACTTCACCCAAGGCAGAATTTTAGAAAGTTCGTCCAAAATCTGATTCCTTTATCTTAAAATTTATACATATATATATATTTTTAAGGTAGGGACCCTGTATAAAATTTTAGGTCAAATGCATTAGTCTAATGAAAACTCACTCACTCTTGATAATTATTTTCCTTAAGGTTTGTTCTATGTAAGTATTCTTCTGATTATTAAATCTTAGTACTCTCTTAGACAATGGTGGCTTTTGGTAAATATCACTTAGTGTGTCTTTTAAAATTTTATACCTGTATAATGTTAAACTTCCAAGTAAACATGAGGATTTCCAATCTTTAAGTAACTCTCTTTTTTTTTTTAAGCTGCTCAATACTCAAGTATTTAAGGATCAATGATACTTAGTTTAGTATTACTCTTCTCTTCACTCAATCTTTAAGTAACTTCTTTTATTGATTTTTTTTTTATATCCAACCAGGGGTAGATGTTGTATCTTGAACTACCCAAATTTTAAATTCCTTTCCTCCATATATAGGTTTTTCACCAAAGATTTAACTCAATAAATGCTTTACATTTATGAGTTTTAATACCGGATCTTAAGATACAATTTTGATTTGTTCATTGTGGTTAGCAATGAAATATGCCTAGCTCAAGATTTCATGATGGTAACGTCTTACCACCACTTCCCCTCAAGTTCAACACAATCCATCACATGCGTAGAAGATTATTTACAGTTAGATGACAAGGCTTGTCTAGCCCCTAAACTTCCAGAAGTGGGTGTGCACCCCCACTACTCTCGGCCTAGGAGTTCGTCGCACCAGGCACTTCCCGTAGGGTGTTAGGTTTATGTGTTTTCTTTCTAAAGTTAACATAGAGTCTTAATGTGTTTTTACAAGATCAGATGTTGATCTTTTCTAATACGCTACTAGTTCTTGTTAGCTTAATAATTTCCTAGACTTAAGATTTATCTTAAACATTATCCTTAGTTAATAAATTAATACCAAGTAGTTCATGAGATTTATTTTCAAACTTTAAAGGAGTTGAAGTACTTTCACATAATATCAATACTAATTTAATTAGGTAAAGTTCTATTTGTATACGGTTTTCAACCAAAAGTATTCTTTACAATTCCAGGAATTTGTGTACTAGCTTTTAAAGGATTGCATTTTTTTTTTAGCAATGTATTCTCCATGAACATACTTTTGAACAATAACTTAATATTTGGTTTATCTCAACCAAAATCTTATCGTACTTAATATAGGACGTACCAAACTTATATATATATATGTATATATATATTTTCTGTAGTTTATTGTTGGGACGGTATAACAATACATCACACTCAACAGACATTCACAAAAGAAAAGTGTGTAAAGGAATCGTTCACAATTCCAACAAGGGTTAGGAGTCGTGCCTTACTGGAGTCACTTCCCAATTCTACCCCAGTTCCCCAGTTTTAAGTGCACCTATAATCTAAGGATTTCACTCGGCTTGTTTTCTCGGGTTCAGAGCGTAACTACGCTCTGATACCACTTTCTGTAACACCCCTATAATAATAAAACAACAGCGGAAAATAAACTAAAGGTGCTACAGACCATCGGGCTCCAAACACCCGGTACCAACCTCACCAATTACAACCTTAACAATTAACTAAGTTACGGTCTGAACTTCGAGAAAACTTAACAAAACATAACAATAAAACACATTCGCTCTCCACAAAACCTAGTCCCATCCCAAACGCTCATTCTCTTCGTGGCCACCTGTAAATCAATTCGCACCTGCAAGATGAAACCAAGCAGCCCACCCCAAAAGGGGCGGGTCAGTTCCCTGGAATGGAACTGGTACAATTCTCCAAAAACAACTTATAAAGCATAACTCTTCAAAATAAATAGTAACATGAAAACAAACTCTTAAAAGTAAAACAGAGATAAAGCACTTCAAAACAATCAAGTTTAAAGAGAAAAGGAAACAAGACAAAGATAAAGAACTTCCAAAACAAGTCATCCACTTAAGCAGTCAACCACATAGTTAGCAAGCACCCATTGTTGATATTAGAACCAATTCTGGTTAAGAAGAGAAGACTTAAGTAGTCACAAAGGACTAGAGTGACATAATATCCATAACCCGTGGTAGACAGTTTATGTCTCCACCATTTCAGAAGATGATTCCCATAGACAGAATATACTCAAGAGTGGAATAAACCAATTGGGAGAGATGGCCCCCACCGCCAGTCAGTTGCCACAAGGGCGAGGTAAACAGACCTCCGCTGTCAGTTGCCACAAAGGGCGAGGTAAACAGACCTCCGCTGTCAGTTGCCACAAAGGGCGAGGTATAGCAGACCTCCGCTGCCACCGACCCGTCTCAGTCATCGGTGAAAAGTGTGTGCACCACTTAGTAAAATAATCCATACTCAGTACCAAGATTAACATTTCCATATTCCCATTAGATTATTAACTGCACAAGAGCAATACCAAAACACTCAGTCCTACAGAGTGTAGAGGCGTAAACCCTCAACAATTAATACCCAATAGAAAGAATCCATTCCCATTAGGCTGATCAAACTCGATCATGGATGAAACAATACCATATCCAAAGGAAGAATTTACCAATACCAGATACTTTCCTATATTCCTAGTTACCCCACTAGATCATTAACTGCACCAGAGCAATACCAAAACACTCAGTCCTACAGAGTGCAGAAGCGTAAACCCTAGGCAGTTAATATCTAGTGAAACAACAGATAGGAGGAACCAATAACCAAGGAAGTTTCACATACAGGCTCAGTTAGTCACATCAAGCTCAGTTAGTCACACAACAGTCTCATTCGGAAACCCATTCAAGATCAGTTGGTGTTCCAAAAATTCATAAAGTCCATAACACAACAAGAGTACGAGAAATCGTACAAAACATTCCATAAAGTCCAAAACACAACAAGCTGAGTACGAGAAATCGTACAAAACATTCCATAAAATTTGTCACCAAAAGTATCTGAGTACGAGAAATCGTAGGGTAACGCTGTAGCAGTTCTAATCAACTTGCGTAAACAATCAACAGTACTCTGAAGAATATTAAAGGTAGTCTATCATCAATCACTTGTAGCCTATGTTACGCTTAAATAAACTCCTTACTCTTATTCAAATCTCAATTATCTTTTAAGCCCTCACTTAAATGTTATGTAATCTTTGAGTTATCTGAGAACGTTGTATAGCCCAAGGTGGTAAGATCAGGGAATGTGTTCGATTAACTTTGCTAATTGTCCATTCATATCCACTTTATTCATACTAACACAATTCTCACATTCAAGACTTTGAGACCTCTATATCAAAATGTATTATATTATAATAAATCTAAGAATTCCAATGATAATCTTAAGCTCAATACCTTTATTCTTAATTTGGAATAAACATTGTATTATGACCTATGATGGATTTATCTTAGAATACTATACTATTATTCCATAAGGTAATGATTAGGTATTTTATCAATATTTACTGGATAATCCATTATGATTAAATCTTCCCCTTAACTTAATTAAGATCTACACTGTATATTGGAATTATAGTGTCGTAGATGCATTTCATTACAACTTCATGATCTTAGAATTTAGAGACAAACTACTAGACTCAATTATTTATCTTTACTTTAGAAGGACTTAATATTATAACCATTTAATTATCTTGTCTTAAGATGTTCAATTACTCTTCATCCCAAACAACTATATTTAATAACTCAAACCTTCCAACTCTTTTACTTAGTATCCACAAAGTATATTATTCGCTTACTTATTACCTATATAATAAGGTGTTTTAAGATAACCCTTTTTATGTATCCTTACTTACATTTTAATTCCCCAAGTATTTGATTTTTACACACATTCTCTCCATAGAGTATGTATAATCCTTTTGTACTAAATTTTAATAAACTTATGTCTTAAATACATTTTATATTACTTACAAGACCAAAGGTTTCAAAGGAATAACTTAATAAATTAATTTCCTTTATTGTATTTAGGATAAACATTATATCTCGACATAAGGTAAAATCTGTCTAAGAACTAAATTCTGATTCATAAGTGAAATTGTTAATTATGTATCAAGATAATCTGTTCTGAAAATCCCCATACCTTATATTCAAATGACACATTAATATTTCAAGTGTCAAAAAGGTAAATCAATATAATCTCTTACGTAACCCAGTTTCATCTAATTAAAGGTTTAAAGATTTTAAGTATCTAATTTCTATTTATAAACCTTCTTATATCTAACTACTAAATACATTACTTAATTATAAACTCACATCCTGAACATTGGTATTAAATGTATTTTATATGGCTTATCAAATTCTAAGAACGTAAGGATTATTATTTAGATTAATTCCCCAATCATAGTTTAATTTAGTTTTATATCATAATCCTTTTAATGATTTTATCACAAGATATCAAGTTATTACTCAATACTATAAATATTAAGAAATGATTAAATCTAGACTTATTTATCCTCTTCACATTTAGATGTAAAAGTAACTCATTTACTTTATTATTGTTTATATAATAAGAACATTTAAATGTAAAAGTATTTCATTCATTTTATTATCAATTAAATAATAAGATCTATTTGTGTAACACTTTATGTAAACTAATTACAAATATTCCTAAATTTCAACTTATTAATTTCTTAACCCAATTATAGATTTACATTGTGGTCACTGACTAAATATATACATGTATTTTAATACCGTTAATATAAATCCTAGAAATTCAAAGGTAACTAATTTTATTTATATATATATTTATATATTCTAGGATTTGTTCAAAACATTATTTATGTAATTTATTGTATTTAATTATGTTTAAAAACTTTTAGGCATAACTACAACCGATACGCGGTTTATAAAATAAAGTGTTTCCCTTTAATATATATAAGTATACCTGTATTAGAATTTAATTAAGACATTCCCTACGTAACTTATTATATTTAAACTATCTTATCACTAACTGCATCCCATGTATGTTCTATGAAGTATTTCCTTTAACTATATCTTAGGATACTAGCTCTTATAATATTTAGTTATTATAAGTGTTAATTTATTAGTTCCTTGCTTTACTCTAAGTTACTATTTTATTCTGTTTATATATATGTATAGAAAATATATATATATATATATATTCCTTAGTTTAATTAATAATATTAACTCCCATATATATAGTAAATAAAACGTAGGACAATTAAACTCCTTAATTTATATAAGTTTCTACTTAAGTAAGTATATATACATATATGTAAATAATTTCACTTCCCTTAAAAGCTAATACAAAAACATTTATAAACTTACTGTTATAAAATGCTAATTTAGTTTCCTTTATTTTCCCCAGCATAAAAGTTAAAACAAACCATACTTTAATTTTTGGTTACATTAAAAACTTTATATTATAGGTTATTCTTATGAAAAACTCACAAACACAATTTTTAAAACCTTTTCCCGTTGCCCAAAAATTCCCAAATTTAATATACAGTAACTATAACATTTTAGACATATTATAAAATTTTTATTTCATAAAAATATCTTTTTAAATTAACCAAATAATTCCAGAAAACCCGTAACTTGTAAAAATCATAACTTACGTTTAAAAACTTCAAAACCATAATAATTTACATCAAAATAAACTACATAAAATAAGGAATCTATGGTTAAAATTTCAAGTCAAAATACCTTCGGGAAGATATTTAAATTAACCCAACAAGTTAAGACTATTTACTGGTTTTTTTATAGAACTTAAACAACTTATAACCACCAGATCTAATCTTGGCCGTCCATTTCCTTAAGTCCAGATCGGACGGATGCTGAAGCCCCAGTTCTTCATCGAATTCAAAATCGAAGTTGAGTACTAAATCGACGATATCTCCCAATCTACAGAACCAAATTGAGTGATTCTTGTTTCTATGGTTTAGAAATTCAATTACGGTTCTAATGATACCAATTTCCCCAATTATAATGCACTATACAATGGAATTCGAGTTCAGTTCGAATGTTAGGGTTCTAAACGGTTTCCGAATTCAATTCTTACAAATTCTCTCAATCTAATCCATAATAGATGAAATTGATAGAGGGGTATGAACGGGAATACAAAAACGAATGACATTGTCGGAGGAATTGATCAAAACTCACCGGAATTGCGCCAACGAGGAGAAACGAATTCGTTTTGCTGGAAAATTGGTATTTTATATGCAGTTCGAGTTGCCTACTTCACGGACCAACTCGCACTAATTGAGAAGGGTTCAATCCACAAAACCTACCACATGTTAAAGTATACATGTAACTCTAAACATTGGTGAAAGAATCATTGAAAACGAAGAACTAGGGAGGAAGTTATGGATCCCGAAATATCTGAGTTTACCATATCGTTTCTGGAAAAATCTGGGCAAAACGCGACCAGATCAAGGTCGGAACTTTAGACGCCTATATCTTCCATATGATTGAGAATTAGCCTTGGTCGTAAACATGAAAGTTGTAGAGGGATTAGAGCTCTTCAAAACGAGCTAAAGAACACGAAATTTGGCCAAGAAACGAAGAAGGTATGGCAAGACGAAGTTTACCTGATTTCAGAGAAAACCAGAATTCTGGGTTACGGATTCGCAAGGTGGCAACTTTGGATCAATATTCCCGTCGATGTAGGATGAGTTAGAAGATGTATGAGTTATGTTTGGAAAGAGGAGATTAAGGAGAAGAGAATGCAAAAGACGGCACTCAAAAATTCCAAACGAGGGGAAAGTTATGGAGGTCGCAAGATAGGGCAACAAACTGATTTCTGTTGGCGAAAAACAAGGAGAAATTCGACTAAGTGTTGGGCGGCCTGTGATTGACTGACACGTGGCATCTCTTAAAATTTTGGCTCTAAACTTCAATCTATCATAACTTTGGCTAGGATGATCCGTTTTTGACGTTCTTTTTATCGATCTTCATGGTTTTCCATAACCTATTTATTGGTATAGGTTTCATGGCCTGGTTTGACCATTCTCAAAAAGTCAACTCTAGCAAGGCTTAATAAGCTTTAAGGTTTCTAGAATTTTATATTGACTTTTATGTTTCAAAACAATGTTCCAACACTTCCTAAAATCTTTATAATATATTGGAGTGTTTAATAATTTTCCCAAGATTTATTGACTTATAAATTATTATTAAATTCATAATAATATAATAATGTATAATAATAGGGTTAAATAGGAGAAAACCCCTAAATAAATTTCACAATTCCTATATATTTAATATTCATAATCCCATATAATAATTTAATATTCATAACTCCATATAATAATTTAATATTCATAATTCCAAAATAATTTAATACTTAATAGTATTATTAAAGGTTTAATAAAAGAAATCCCCTAAATTAATTTAAATTAATTTAGGGGTATTTCAGAATCTTACCACAACTTATGCGAGAACAATATGAATCCATTGTTTAAGAAAAGTGAATCTTTTGTTTAAAAATAGTGAGTCAAATGTTTAAGAAAAGTGAATCTTACCACAAACTTATGCGAGAACATATGAACCTTTCATTTTTTTAAAGCAGATATTTCGTTGAGAAAAGTAATCAATGTTCAAGAAAAATGAATCTTTATTAAGAAAAGTGAACCTTTCACTTTAAATAATGTGAATCTTTTGTTTTCTAAAAGTGAATTTTAATTTTTAAAAGTAATCTTGAAGAAGGTTCATTTTGTCAATGGATAAGGTCATTTTATTATTAAAGAAGATTCACTTGTTAATTAATATATCATTTTTAAAATATGTAACATATGCTCATTCTAAAAACATAAGTTTACCCAAACATATTCATGACGCATTTTGTCATTTTATTTTGAAGAGCACAAATTAATAAGTATAATTTTTTTTCACATAAAATAATATAAGTTATAACATTTTTTTTAAAAGAATTGTTTCAATTCTATACCCACATTCATGCATACAAAGGGTATTATTTCAGATACCTCAGCGTGTCCTAAAGCCACACGTGTCCTGAAACCACCCAACACCCTAGCACCAGTCCTAAGCTCCCCGGAGCTCTTTTATACCATCTGCCTGTAAATGAAGATAACTTTTTTTTGCAAAGTAGTAAAAAAATAAGTACAACTTAATTGCGTGGACATGCGCACCGAATCAAAAACACATACCCGTAGGAAATCGACAAAATTATACCAATCTTTTTATTTTTTTAATTAAGACTAAATTATAGGTAATGCATACAATACTACAGCAAAAAGAACTCCAAAACACAGCGCATTTGTCTACTCAACACTGTTGACAAAAAGTAAACTACAGCGCTGCGAACGCAACATAAGCAAAATTTCATGGATCAGCCGCAGGGTCATCTTCGTCAGACATTTCTCCTTGTTCATCTTCATTAGATAGATCCTGCTGAACCGGCGCATCTTCCGCCTGCAGTGACGTGATAGGATCTAGAGAATTCTCTTGGCTTGCTTCTCCAGCCACAACCGGAGTTTCCTGATCAGCTGATTCATCATTCTCTTCCTGCTTAGGTGGTGGAACAAAGAAGGGGATCTTCCCTCTTTGCCAGTCATATAAAACCATTTTTGCAGCCGTCATCAGGTCAGGCTCGCCACCCTGCACCCAACAAACTCATTATAGAATCAATTTAAGGATATCACACACAGCTCATGTGGTGCAGTCTCTTCTTTTACTGATTGAAAGAAAAATGTATGCAATGCTTCCCAGCAACTGGTTGAGAATACCCAATCAAAGCACTAGACATGCAACGGGACTGCAAAATGTATGCAATGGAAACTATATACCTTTAAGAGTTTCCCGGACAATTTGCACAGCTTCACAAGAAAATCATTCTCATCCTCCCTGAGAAAATTGCTTATCAGTAATAGTTAACCATATTCAATTTACTTCCACGTTATAGCATGATTCTTTTATACTTCAATAACTCCCCTTAGTAAAATGTGCTAAAAAAAAGTCAAGGAAGATATCTACCAGTCTCCAATTTTGTATGCTCTCTCCAAGTGTTCTTTCTTGACACGTTTCAAAACCTCACCAATGTGTTCCGCTGCATCCTGCAAGTTTGAGACCCTAACCTGGGGATAACAAAATTAGCTCACCAATTAATATCGCAGGTTTCACCAACTAAGATAAGGGAAAAGTGAACCGAGTATCGCAACACATCAAAAGAAGGAAACTTAGAATTAGAACGATAATGAGAAGCAATAAAGACTACTCAAAATTTAGTATTTTATTTTCCCCGTATTTTGTGTGTCACTTATTTCTCTATACCATAGTTTCATTATTATCATTCACAGAAGCTAAAGTTCAAAAAATTGTTTCAACACTGTTCACTCATTGGAAAATTACGTGGAGAAGAAAAATGATAATAAAAAAGCAATAATTAATACATACCACACCCTTCAGTACAATATCTGTTTCAGAATCCCTATTCCCGTAAACAACTCCAGGGCAATCGATCAGATAAATCTTCTTTGTAAGTGTGATATATTGCCACACTTTAGTCTCCCCGGGTATTGGGGCTACCTTGCATACCTAATAATAACAAACAATATAATGTCAATTTAATAAAGGGACTATTTTTAGCAATACAAAATACAGAGATGGTATGGTATTACATTCTTTGTGCGCAATGTATTAATAACTGATGATTTTCCAACATTGGGGTAGCCCACAAATCCCACTGATATGGCTTGTTTGTCGCTCTTTATCCGTGAGAACTGCCTCAAAACAGAGAGAAGAGAGCCCTGAAAATGTTGGAACCAAAATAATGAGTAAAATGTACATATAATTATCAGCAGCTACGCCCACTGATGCAGATGTTGGTCACTCAAAAAAAAAGAAAAAAAAACTGGTACACGTTAAAAGACTGGTTATAGTTGGGATTGGCACAGGTGTTGGTCACTCAGCTCCAACTTTAAGTTGGGCCACTTCATTTATCAGCCATTCAGGTCAATCTGGACTCCTATTATTTTAGTTTGAGTTGAATCAATTTCATATTAAAATATTTCTAACACCTAGCTTGTCAAGGATTAGGTGAACACTTGTATTAGCAGCTGCGCACAAATATCATGCCCGAGCCCAAGAAGGTCTATTATTCCTCATTTAAACAAGCAACTACGTTAGTTTCTACTTCCAAAAGTAGAGAGACAAACCTTTCCAAATGGCTTGTTGACACTTGCATGAAAAGCAAGGGTGGGAAATTCTTTTGACAGCACTCTTAGCCATCCTTTGTAGCCCAGGCAGGAATCAGATCGCACTACCATGTGATAAGAATTTTTTTAATATTATAGTTGAAGCAGTTATATGCAGAATGCCAGGATTTAATGACAAACAAAAAGAAAGAGAGACAAACCTTATTAGTAGAAGAACCATGTGTTTATGCTTGCAGTTTTCCTTTAGATGCTTTTCCAAATGATAACACCTTGTACCCTGAGGATCACGTGCATCCAATACCTGCAATATCACACGATAAGTGGAGCAAACTATTCAGAGCTGATGCACAACTTACAGAGGACACAATGCAAGAGCTGAAATTAAGATATAATTATAGGAGGTCTAGACTTAATTAGCATTTATGATCTCCTAGTATATTTCAAAGAAGGATAAGTAAAACAGACGATCAATGATTATGACAAAGGGGTCTATGATTTGGACAAGACATGATTTCCCACTGTCATTTACCATAGGAGAATGAATACATAATGTACATGAAGCTTAAACTGCAATAAAATCTAATATCACATGTTTGTAACATGATGCACCCTCTACCAACAAATATGACTAGTTAGTTAACATCTAGCTATGAAAAATAATGAAACATTCTAGACATCAATGTAGGTTACACCACAGTTAGTAAACAAAACGACAAGGTTATACCACAGTTTAGTCTAAATTTTAGTTTTAACAATCAATCAACAAGTCGAAAGCTCCAACACAATAATCCACATCAAAGACTGTAAAGTCTATATTCCTGATCCTACTATTTAAATGAGCAGAAACATATGACAGCATTGACCAACCTGGACGACAACATCTGAGGAATCAATCACTTTGTATAGTTCACCCCATATGCGTTTGCTTTGACCCTTATCAAACATATTATGGCGAACCAAATCCCGAAATCCATCCCCTTCATTACCATCCGCGGGATTGGACTCATTTTTTTCCTCAAAAGCATCTACAGAAGAACCAAGATATAGACAGTCACATCATCCTGATCAATTCTCTTCCAAAATGTGCAAGACTAAGGCTCACCAGAACCATAACATATTTCACCATACAAAAGAGAGAGTGAATGTTTATAACTATATAAAAGTCCAATGTACAGCCTCATGCACGGGAATTTCCATGCATATATGATGTTCAGCATCAATCAAGCGTAACACAAGAAAATATGCACCCTTCATGCAAATTAATGAGTGAATTTGAAAAGTGTGGAACTGAATCATACCATGTAAACCATCAGCTTTTTTCAATAAGGACTCATAATCTGTGGCTGCAAGATTTGGTCGTTTCCTCTTAGCTTTTGGTCCAAAGGTGTTCTCAAAGGGCTGAGTTTCTAGAAGATGCACTCTAGTTTGCTTGACAAAAAAAAAACCACAATTCGATGAGATATATAGCAGAGAAATGACCAAGTGAGAACTTCTAGGCCTATACTCACAGAGGCGGCAATATCTCTTTTTATTTATCTAGGAGAGATAAAGATAAATAGAGTTCAAAAATTGTAAAGTAACAGAATAAAATAAAGAAGAGTGCATTCCTTCCTCAACAGATACATTAAGCAGGCGCCCGCACAAGGGTGGCCACTTCAAGTTTTAGCAAACTAGTATATTTCAGAATCTTAGAATATACTAGGCAATCAATTTTCTAGATACCTTAGGCCGATCATTCAGAAGAGACATAGGAAGTTTCTTGTCTTTCAAAATGACATTATAGCTGCTTGACAAATGGGTTTGGAGCTCCTCACGGAAAAATTCAAGCTCCTTTTGATTCACAACTCGAGTATTGCCTGTAGAACAGATATATGATACATTACGTATTGATTTAGTTCAATGGTACACAATGACTTAGGGATACCTATAGCATACATCACATATGATGTCTCACTATAAGTTAAATTTGAAATCAGGAGATCTGAAGCTAAGCTGATACGTGACAATGTACTATAGCAGCAAACAAGTGTCTTCTAAGGTTTCCCTTAGAATGTTTTCCGACCGTAGACATCTAGAAAGTAAAAGCTTAGTTTGTCACAGCTTGTGTGCAATAAACAACTCCATTCAGCTGCGCTCAATCAAGAGTTTTTCCAATCTCACATAGGCTGATGAAGAGATTAAATAAGCGCTACATTTAAAGCAACCAAAAAATGTAAATGCCGTACCAGCAATATTGAAGCAAAGGCTGTAAAATAGAGAGCAGAAAAAGAATATGTACTTAAATAAACAATTACCAAACCATCTGCGATCAGGTTGAATCCGGGTAGAAGGCAATTCTTTGGATTGGTATTCATGGCGTAGAATCTTCCCCTTTTTGTCTCGCTTGGGCCGAGTATTATACATCTTAAGACGCCGGACCGTGGCGGCGCTCCTGGTTTCGCTAGTGCTTCCATTAGCTCTGTTGGCGTCCAGAGAGTGTCGGTTTACTTTCCTTCTTTTTTGCCATTGAAGAACCAAAAGAAACTAGCGGAATCAGAACTGCAAGCCAAATGCCACTGGTAGCTCCGGTGAAAAAGCTGAACTAGAGCGAAAGAGGTAGACCAACAGAAGCAGACGAGCAAGATATGCAAATGCAATGCAATACTAGGGTTTTTTTTATGAGGTTAAAAATGTAATATTCAAGCATTAACCGGGGCACTTTGGGGAATTAATTGAGTTTTTTTAAACATTTTATCTCATATTTAATTAATTGTTCTAATAGTTTTAGAAAATGATTAAACTATAACATAACAATAGAATATTAACTATGAGACAAACTTATCTTCTAAATTAAACACAGTGGTATCTTTTTTTTTAAGAACAACCAAACTATATTATACATTAACCATTACTATAAGGGTGCTTTAGAGGCTATCCGAGATGAGAAAGGGAAGCTCACTTCCAAGCTGAATACGCCAGCTAACGTCAATTGTCATGGATCGACTGATCAAATCCGCTAGATCCAGTGGATCTCTCAATTTATCTAATCGGTCTCTCAGGTGATGCTTAGTTTCATATTGGTCATTTTTATTTGTTTAGTTTGATTAACTCAGTATCAATGTAGTTTTTTTAATCATGCGACGGAGTAGAGAATTATTGTCGCGATCGTTTAATCTCAGTTTTGCCAACAATTTTTTATTTTTGGATTTGAGCTTTATAATTTAGCTCTATTGATGTATGTTTCGTCTCGTATAGGGGAATGTGGATTGCATTCCGTGCTGCCAATTAATTGATGGTTACATATCCTTTCGAAGAATCTAGATTCTCAGAATACCCAATACATTCCAACGGCCTTGTTTTAGCATATTTTCCTGAATTATATAATGTCGTTATCCTCATTGAATCAAAGAATACTAGTTATCATTTAAGTGGTTTTTAGGTCCTCATGTATCTAATTTTGGTGTAAACTGTTTCAGGGAAGTGCCAAATCAGATATATCAGAATCTTGAAGGGGAAGGAGAAGATAACAAGTGATGGGAGGTAGTAAGCAATAACTAGATAGGCCTTACTGTATTTTATCGTATTTTGTCTTTGATTCGTAAGAAGTCTTAATTCATTCTCTGGTTCAGTGAGCTATCTGCGGATATTAAAACTTTATGATTTTCCTCTTTATTTTGGCAGGTTGTGGACCTTCAGAAGCTGATTTTGGCACATAACAACATCGAAGTTTTGAAAGAGGACCTGAAAAATCTTCCACTGTTAGTTGTGTTAAATGTTAGCCACAACAAGCTGACCCAAATCCCAGCTGCGATTGGGGAGTAAGTTCATACATAAATTATTTTCAATTTATGTGCTATGCATTCTCCTCATGATGCTTATAAGAGCATCTTTATTTTTCATTTGTTGTGTGTTACTTCATTAGTTTTACTTGTCATCTTCCTTTCACCTCATTTTGAAATCAACATTTTGCAGGCTTTCTATGCTCAAATCTTTGGACGTGTCACATAATTCAATCGATGTTGCCTGATGAGATTGGATCAGCTACGTCTCTGATCAAGTAGGGTTGTCTTCCTTCATTTTTCTATATTATGATTATAGGTAATAGTAAGCCACTATGCATCAGCTTAGTTTAGGCTCCTGGCATGAGTAAACCTTCCAGTTCTATCTTTGCCAAGGGCAGTTCTGCTGCACTAGGCATGATAATTCCTAACGACTCTCAACCACAGTAAAGTGTGAATGCCTGCCCCGTCTAGGATGTGTAGTTGTAGATAATGTACAAGATGAGTCTTACATGACTTACAGAACATATCCAATGCTTTCGATCGGGAACAGCTTTTTTTGGGCAGTGTTGGCAGACGGCTGATGGTTTATCCACCCCTACCCGCCCCACCCCCACCCCCCCCCCCCCCACACACACACGCACACACTCCTGTCTCTTCTTTAGTTCCTTTCTCTCATATGGACAAAATAAATCATTGACCATACGCTATGAAATCCACCTTATTTTGTCAGGACAAAATAAGCCATCAGTCTGCCGATATTACCAAATTGTGCCTATGGGTTAGTAATGAAGTAATTTGTCAATTGACTGAATAAAGAAAGTGCATTGCATTTAACCAGGAGGCTGATGTTCTGCTATAATTGTTCGTATATTGTTTGTTTATGTGTTTACCATCTGCAGGATTGACTGTTCAAGCAATCTACTCACAGAACTTCCTAATTCAATTGGAAGATGCTCTAATCTGTCAGAGCTCAAGGTGCTGACCTCTTCTTGCTACCCATTTTTATTTGGAGAAGGAGAATTAGACCTTGGTCCATAAATTCAAGTGGAACTCCAATATTATTGCGGACTGATTTTTTGGAACAGTATATGACTGGCCACGTAATTGTCATGTGAGCTCAGGATATTAGTACTTGGAGTTGGCTCTTCTTTCTAGAAGTATGTTTATTTTTCTGACTAACAGTGGAGATTGCATGATTACCTCCTATGAACCTGTTGAGGTACTCACAAAGGCATTAAATGTTATCTTAAATATGCCCTTTGTCTGTTACTGTGCCCAATTTTTTTTTCAGGCATCAAATAATAGCATTACAAGCTTACCTGAAGATCTAATGAATTGTACAAAGTTGATGAAAGTGGATTTTGAGGTGGATGGGTTACAACATGTCCTAAGAATAAGCTCCGTTACTTTTTGGATCTTTGGAACCTATTAAAGCTATTTTGAGTGTTTTTCCTTCCAGGGGAACAAGTTGCTGGAGCTAGCCGAACCTTTGATGGCATCATAGACTATGGTCTCTGAGTTCAATGCTTGTAATTACCTCAATTGCTTGTCATCTTCACTGTATTGTATTAAATTAAGCTTGAAGGAATAGCCTTAATAACTTGTATTGTGTTCTTGGCCCTAGCAAAAAATCAGCTGACCAGGATACCAGAGAGTATAGGAAGGCTCTCACACCTTGTACGACTTGATCTTCATCAGAACAGTAAGTGAGCTCAGTAATTTCAAGCTACTGTGTGAACTTGTATCATGGAAAACTTTTATGTTGTGAAAACTGTTTGAGTAGAGTCACCTGATCATATGGGGAATCCTATATTCTCTTTTGTAGATCTGCTTTGCTTAACTCCTTCTATTAATCAAATATCTTGTCTTCAACATCAGGAATATCAACTATACCTGCATCTATCAAGGGTTGCTCTTCCATTATCGAACTCTATAGAGGGTAATGCCATTTCTAATCATCAATCTGTTCTTGGTCTATTCATTAATCCCATAGATTCCCAACTATGTGGTTGTTGTTTCAGGAGCAACTCTTTGTCTTTGTTACCCCTAGAGCTCGGTGACCTTCCCCATTTGGGGACTCTTGATCTTCATTCCAACCAGGTAAGTTTTTGGTTGCTCATTCTAAGCCATGCATGAGACTGTGGAGATTGGAGAGAGAAAGATGAGAGAAGAGAGAATTGTGTGTATTTCTTATTGATCATTGAAAGAGAAAAGAGCAGAACAAGCTCTTATATAGGTGTATAGAGAATTAACTAAAGAAGAAGAAAAGGAAACTATCAACTGAAAAGGGGATAAGCTAAAAAATAGAAAGCTGCTAGAAAACTAACTAATAAGAAGACTAACAAATAAAAGGACATATTGACGGGAAGGAGTCCTTACTAGTCTTGGTTCGATTCATGGATGAGATCCCCATCTTGTGAAATTGCGCTTTGCAGTCGACACCGAAGAGGTTCTTTGTTAACATGTTAGATAGCTGAATAGAATTGGGAATATGATGATCTACAACGTGAAATTGTGGTAACATTATGTCAATTAGAGATGTATTTCCCACCATCATTCTTTGACATAATGGTGCACTTGATAGTCCACATTGTTCGAGAGATCCAATTTGTGGTCCGGTCTACTTACGCTACATGTACCCTTTTGAACGATACATGGGTATTCTAAAGGGTAGAATGAGGAATAGATATCGACCAGAAGGGAGCATAATTGAAGCAACGGTGACTGAGGAAGTCACAGAATTTGTGACTGATTATCTGAATGAAGCAGAATCAATCGGTATCCCAAAACCAAGACACTACGGCAGATATAAAGGCAAAGGTGTCATTGGAAGAAAGATTGTGCAAGTACCAGTCAACTGATTCATCAAGCACATCTGTTTGTGTTACAACACCTTGAGGCTGTTGAACCCTTCTTTGATACTCATATGAATGAGTTGAGACAACAAAATCCTACCAGAAACCATCTTTGGCTTACGAAAGAACAAAACCGACTGTTTGTCCAATGGTTCAAATATTATGTCTTTGAAAAAGCGTCATCAAATTCAGAAGTTCTCAATGAAGAAATCAGATTTTTGGCAATAGGACCTGAACCTAATATTGTATCATTTGAGGGGTATGACATTAGTGGGTATACTTATTACACTGCACGCCAAGATGCTAAATCAATAAACCAGAACAGTGGAGTAAAAATAGAAGCGGCATTCAATGAGTACCACATCGGTAACCAGTCTCAACCAGTGAGGAGCTCCAGTTGGTATTACGGTGTTATCGAGGACATTTGGGAGCTAGACTACCATATTGATTCGTTTTTAGTGTTCCGCTGCAAATGGGTGGACAACCGACGTGGAATCCAAAACGATGGAGGTCTTACCTTGGTTGATCTCACACGTGCCAGTTTTAAGGATGATCAGTTTGTTATGGGAAAAGATTGTGACCAAGTGTGGTATGTTCAGGATCCAAAAGACTCAGATGGTCTGTTGTTCTTCCAGGTAGAAGACCGGTTCTGATTGAAAATGAAAATGAGGATGATGATGATGAGAATGAGACGATTGAAGGAACAACATTGTTTCCTACGGGGTTGCGGGATTTAAATGTTGATACTCAAAACGACTTGATTTATGCACGATCAGACCATGACGAGGGTTTTTGGGTTGATAACACCAAACATAGAAGTATTTATGGTAATGTTATGTTTAATATTTTCTTGACTTGTTCAACATTTGTCTTTACATTATAAATTCATCCAATTAATTTGACTAACTTATCTTTACTGCAGTGGCTGATCACCCTATGGACCAGCCCATTGAAGAAGCTGATCCTCATCAGAAGAGACCAGCAAAACGGGCCACACGAGGAGGAAAGAAGGGGAAGACAACTCACCCACCGGAGGATGAGGCTTGTCCATCACAGCAGGTGACAGAGCCACCAGCTTCCTCCTCCTCCGGAAGAAGGTGAAGAAGAGAGGTGCCACCCGTGCACTGAAGGCAATAAAGGCCCCCCCACGAAGCCTTTGCAGTTCAATGAGTTCAACCAGCCATACGGTAATTGGAAGATGATTATACTGCATATGCTGGCCACCTGGTCAAACTTACTGCGACATAAATCACAATTGGAAGCAAGTGCCACAATCATTGAAGGACACTATGTTTGGGCTTCTTCAGGTGTGTTATTTTTTTATAATATGTTATATGATTTTAGAGTTTCTCGTTACTTGTGTTACTAAATGACTAATAATTGTTTATGTAGAGTCGTTTCTGCATTGATCCTTCTCTTAAGGAGGATATCCTGAAAAAAATGGGGCGACAGTTCCGCGACCATAGGAAATGGCTCTCTGACAAGTACATTCATGGTGCTGCGTATCAAGACCCTGAATCGGATGATGCAGAAAGAGGCGATGAACTGCCACCCTGGGAGGCGTACGAGGGCATCACTGAGGAGCAGTGGACGCGGTTTGGAGTATCATCACACGCCAGAGTACCAGGTAGAGCTAATATTCAACGCTGTCTTTTATACATTTTGGCAGTTTTATTTGCTTATTTGTATCTTACACGTTACATATGTATTTGTAGGCTTCGTGCAAAACAGCAGGCAAATGCGAAGAAAAATCTATACCCACATCACTTAGGTGGTAAAAGCATTGCCGAACGCGTACCAGAGTGGGAGCAAAAGGGCTTGCTTCCAAGGATGTGGCTCCTAGCGACAGAGGATGAAGGTGTGGGAGTTGAGTCGAGTGCCAAAAAACTCGACGCCGGAAAATCCTCAGTACGATGATGCCACGAGAGAGATTATAAATCAAATGGTGAGTATCTAATTTCGGTACATAAGTTTATATTTGTTTGTGTACCTGTATATTAATGAATTTTGTTATTTTTGTGTTTTATAGGAAGAGTTACAATCTCAAGTTACTGAGGGTTCTTGGGCTCCGAACAGACAATATGATCCCCTTTCTCGTGCTCTTGGAAAGGTGGATCATCCTGGTCGCGCTATTGGTTTTGGTGGACAAGTTGGTATCCGCCAAGCTTTTGGCAATCCGGGGTCTAGGAAAGGCTCACAAGGAAGATGATCAGCTATGAGGAACATTTGAAGGTTACTGCTGATATGAGCAGAGGCTTAGGCAGAATGTTCATCAGTTGGTTGCAGAGGAGATGACTAAAATACGCTCACAGATGTGCAGTCAGGAGGTGACTAGACCAGCCCATGCACCATCAGCTGATAGGGAGGAGGGCACACCAGTACGGCAGAGTAGTGTGCAGTCGATAGATCCATATCCATATGCATCTATTAAGGTTTAGTCACATTAACTTAGAAAATAAATTATTTATTATCATCTATTTACTTCGATTGTGTTCGTTTAACCCTTCTTTACTTAATGTTCAGGAACCCGTTTTATGCACGCTGTTCATGCCGATGGGAGGTGAGGATATTAGGTGGCGTGGGGTAAATTGTTTCCCTCATCTCGTACAGACACCGTCGGCGGTGAACCACTACGGCAGGGGTATGTCCGGGTGCTTGTAGATGATTATGTGACAGAATATGCTGATGTTGCTATACCGGTACCTCTGGACAGAGAAACATACTTCGCTCTGTTCAAACAGCTACAATCCAATGGCCGGGTACATGGGTCAAAATCTCGGGCCAGGTAAACACAATTAACGCTTACTCTAAAATTATAATTATCCGATATTTCAATTAGTATATGGTTTAGAGTGAGTCACTTAAACTTAATTAATCAACAACTTAGGAAAATGTCAAGTCGAAAAAAACTTCTAAAGGAAAAGGAAAAAGTGTTGCCACACCAGCTCTCACGGGGGCATCCTCCAATTTCATGATGAGACCTGCTTTAGTAGAGAAGAACATATTGGATGGGTTGTCACAGAACATGAGACTTCTGCACTCGGCCTTGTTGATGACGTCACCTCAGAGTGATAGGATCCAAGTGGAGGATAGCCAGGGTCTTTTTCACCACCACGAACCCGAAGGAGACTCATACGTTCGATATATATATGTCCGACTTCGTTGATGTATTCAAGAGAGACTGGTTAAATGTGTCGATTCTGAAGTCAGCTAGCATGTGAGCGATCTCATACCTTTTCCTATATTAATGAAATACTTGAATTAGTTTTTGTACTTTAACGCCGTTCACTGATGTTGTTGTCTTTATGGTGCAGGCATGTGCATTCAAGGCGATACGAGATCATCAGACTAACAGCTTCGGATTCCTATGCCCTGATACTTTGTGAGTAGTGACTATGTCAATGGATCCTGAAGGTCTTTTGCGGTACTTGACGAACACAATATTGAATGTGCAGACAAGTCATACATTATGCCATATTATCAAGGGTAAGTCATACTTCCATATCTTATTACGTTTTATTTATAAGTTATGTTATCCGTGTTATGATTTCAATTTTATTCATCACGTGAGCAGTCGTCATTGGTCGTTGTTGGTTTTGGTCATGAAATACCCGAGAGTCTTACAGTTCGACTCACTTGGTACGAGTGCCAAGAAGCCAGCGATAGCAGCGGCTCTAAGAGGTGAGCTATTTAAATTATACAACAATTGTCATAACTTAATAAATTGTTTCGTTAAATTTGATTAATTTGTGTATTACATTCAAACTATTTATTTTGTATAGTGGCTTCAAAGCTGCACTGCGTGCATTGCAAAAGACACCGAAGAACATCCCTTGGACTGCAGTGAAGGTAGTTTTACTTATTTTGTGCAAATAGTTAACATGTTAATAGTAGACCTGCAAGTATGACTGATAACAATGTGTGAATGTATAGTGTCCAGTACAGCCTGGTGGATCAGAATGTGGTTACTATGTTATGAGGTTTATGCATGACTTAGTAGCATCATCCAAGTTTTTGCCAGAAAAATCATTGGACATGGTATAAAACTATCTTTGAAAGTCTTGGTTTATATGTATTTTTATTCTTTGTCATTCTTTGTGTAGTGTCTCATTAACTATTCATTTTTGTTTGTTCAAGGCTTTCGAAGAAATCGTGGGCATTGGAAATTATGAAGAGAGGCACATATCTGAAATCCTCGAGGATTGGGCAGAATTTATCTCCATCGACGTACTTAGTTGATTCCTCTTAAGTTAGTTTGCGTTGAACGTTAGTTGTGTTATTATGTATTTCATTAGATTGAAACGTAGTGAATTGTATATTGTAATGGAGTGTGGTGTGTGGAGAGTGTGGTGAAGTGTACAACTAATCCTTATTTTTGTTATGAATTTTCTTGCTTTCTTGCATTTATTGATGCGTGCCGATGATTATGGCCGCTTTATGGGTTTATAGTATGCTACTGAGGCGCCCCACTGTGGTGGCAGCATTATACAATGTCTTTACAGGTTTGTTTAATTTTGTGGTGTATTTTGTTAATAAGCTGGAAAGGAAAAAACAAAAAAAAAATACTGTCTATTAAGGAACCGCCGAAATAGGTGACCAGGTCAAACGTATACGGTCAAATGGAATTGGTCTATTTCGGCGGTTCTGGAACCGACAAAATAGGGTAAAATACCTATTTCTGCGGTGCTCATTTCTGCGGTTGTAAACCGCAGAAATAGGCCCTTTACAACCGCGAGAAATAGGCTGTTTTCATACTAGTGTAGATTTATCAAACAATTCATTATCTGGATTGCCAGCTGAAATGGGTAAAGTCGTCACCTAATGATTTTATAATTTTTTTCATATATATTATCTTTCACATCTCGAAAGAGGCAAGAGTAACTGATAATATGCACTGTGGTGATTTATATTGCTCTTAGAAAGCTTATGACACTCTATACTCCCTCAAGTTTAAACCTACGCAAGTCTTCCAATTCTCTATTGTAAGTCTTGAGACTTCAAGATTAAATTTGTAGGAGTTGTGCGTGCAATTTTTGAGGTTTCACTGGCAATTTGTGTATGTCAAGTAGCGGTGTTTCATAGGGTAATCTTAGACATACTATCTTTCAGATGCGGCTCACCTGAACTACAGGAATCCTGTTGTAGCAGTTGGCCAAACTATCTCTTTAAAGGAACAAAGAGATCCTAGCACAAAACTAGCAGCTATCTCTAAGACTTAATTTTGTTAGAGAAATCATAAAGGTTTTAAAATAAGATTAGAGCTAAATGTCTTGAGTTCAAGGTCTGAAAACTCTAATTCTTATATGTTTATTCAGGTCAAGGTGCCCAAAGACTTGTGTTTATTTCTCAAACCCAATGGACATTCGCGTATGGGTATGTGAACCCTCACAAACTAATGTTAGACTAACAATATAAGGATCTAGATTACTTGATCCCAGGGCATTTTCAATCTATCCCCCGTTGCTGAAGAAATAATTTCCTTTCTCAGCGTTAGAAGGGACAGAGGTGCTTGGATCCATATCTTTCTTTGTGAAACCTTTGCGGTACCATGTTATAAGCTACTTGCATTTGAAATTATTCCTTTCCTACATGGGGTGGCCACAACTTTTCATCTTTTATTTTACCTTGCTTGGTTCACTTCCCACATTGTATGATATGTTTTTGCTATTTTTACAATGATCAGTTATGTAATTTGTACAATACATTATGATATCTACTTAACTTTGTATGAGATTCTAAACTATCATCACTTTTCAGCTGAAGAAATTTTATATATATTTGCAGCTTTTGGTATGGCAGTAAAAAACTATGTTGTCTCATGGAGTGCCATCATTTACCTTTAGCAATTTGTTTTTCTGAATATCCCAGGTCTGATGACAACCTTGAGGCGGCTTGTGCTAATTGGCAATCCGATACGAACTATCCGGAGGTTGAATAATCAAATTGTTTATTGATTTTGGATGATGATATTACATTGGGATCCTAAAATTCTGTCTCTTATCAGCACTTTGGTATCAGGGCCCACACCTGCTTTATTGAAGTATCTTCGTAGTAGGCATCCCAATGCTGGAGGTATTGGTTTGGCTCTTCTTCTGCCTCTATAATTATGCTGACACACGTAGTTTTCCTGCACTGTGCTCTATAATCTTTTTATTTTGTGTCTGCTGTTTTACTTAAAGACAGGTACTCTTGCTTTTAGATGATGATGTCTCCACTCCAACAAAGAATGATATTGTGGTTGCGTCTGCTCGATTGTCTTTGACTTCTAAGGTAAGTGTCTCCATTTCGAAGATGATATTCTATTTTCTTTGAGGCACTGCTCCTGTCATAATGGAAAAGGTGGAAAATCGTCTGGCCCCTTAATAGCTACCCCTTCTTCTTGCCTCCTAATTAGCCAATGATTTATCATTTTCTTGAAGTAAACATATTTAAATTATTGGTAAAAATTCAATCCCATCATTTTGGTAAACGACAAAGCCCATTCATGTTTTTTATTGGCAGCTGAAAAACCACTAACATATGTTAACTTTTCTTCATCATTATAATTTAAGATGCCACATCAGTGTTTTAACTTTTAGCTGCAGCTTCATAGTCAGTGTCTTTTTATTTTTTAGGTAACTGCTTAGTCAGGGTTGACTAGCTGCACAATGACATGGCATCCTTGTGTCATTTACAAGACAGAATTGAAGAGATGCCAAGTCACTAACTGCTTTTCTGTAGCTACTGAAGTAAATGCAATCGCCCTCGTGAATTATAGTTCTCTTCAGTGTAGCTAGGAAACTGAACAATTGTGGGTACATAATCTATAGTGTCTTAATTATGGAAATTTTGACTATGGTAGTTGTAAATTGTGTTCTCTTGAATACAATATAACCCCATATAGCATGGCGTTTACTTGTTCTACATGTTTTCTCATTTTAGGAACTTTCGTTGAGGGAGATGGGGCTGCCTGCAGTTCCCAAAGAAACGCTTGCATCAACTGAGGTGACGAAATTGGATCTTTCTAAGAATTTGATTGAGGAGCTCCCTTTGGAGCTTTCATCCTGCACCTCTATTGAGGTAAATATTTAATAATTGATCTTCTAAATTTACATAAAGATTCAGAATACAGCTAGGGAAGCTGTTTGTTGACCAATGTTTCACTCTTGCAGATTAACCGTCATTTTTTAGACTGCAATTGTGTGTTTGTTTATACAGGCCTTGTGCCTCAAATGATCCAAAAATAGTTGTCATTTATTAATTTATCATCTCTTGCAAGCTTCCTGGCTTACTATGATGACCAGATGATTCTTCTTTGGGACCTGGGCATTGTATGTGTTTGTATCAATTTAGATGTTCTAGATTGTACATTGTTTACGATTTGTGTAGTCTGAGGATTTATTCCTTTTATGGGTGAAGCCTCGATCCATTTATGTAGGAGGTCATCTTAGCTTGTATTGTCTAATAATTTTGTAGATGTTGATTTTATCTGGGAACAAGATCAAGGCCTGGCCTGGTGCTGTACTTATGCAACTGACTAGACTGTCATGCTTGAAAATAGACAACAATCCTCTCAGTGAGGTAAATCTTGTGTGTATACATTTGTGCATCTTCGTTTTGTTTATGAAGATTTCATATATTTCAGTGCAAACTACTCGAATATACTCCCTCCATCTCGCTTTAACTGTCTAATTTGCTCTTTGGCGTGTTTTTTTCACATCAATATTTAACATATAAGATAATTAATTTTAATAATTATAAGTTTTGCAATAGATTTCTTACTTCAAAAGTTATATATTGCAAAACATAGATTTATTAAATCTCATCTTATATGTCAAAATTGAAGACAAGCAACATGCCCAAATAGTAAGCAAAAGATTGGGAGTGGGAAGGAGGGATGTTTCTATGCATACATAAATATGTGCCTTTCCACATGTTGTGCATCCTTACATATGCCTTTCCTGATCCATTAAGTACTCTGTACTCCAATCTCTGGGGATTTTTCTTAACTTTACATGATTGGATTAGATTCCTTCAAACGGGTTTGAAGCGCCAAGGGTTTGGTGACGGATGATATACTTCTGTCCCAGACGGAAACAAATCAGACCGTCCGATGAAGAGAGAGGGTGCAGACCATCAGACCGCGATTATATAAGAATAAAATTATATATCCTTATTACTGTAGCAATAAATCAGAGAAAAGACAATGTAGAAAATCATCGATGTCATCTCGATGACTACCTGTCACTTTCTTAAATAAATACAAGTATCAAACAAAGTATTTTACAAAAATTATAAATGTAGAAAATATATTTCGCTTGTATATCTTATTTTTAATTTATTATATTGTACTAATACCTTTATTTATTTTTAGAATATTTTATTTAATCCGAATAGCATAATTATTATAATATATTTCATAAATTACATAAAATCTTTTTTTATCAAAAGGAAGCTTTATTAATCAAATATTAGGAGAGCAATTACAATCCTGCTGTAAAAGCGACACACACAGACTTGGGGGGGATGACACCTCTAAACACCCCCTATTAGAGGACAGGGCCAATTTGGCAAGAAAATCTGCAACTACATTAGCTTTTCTGCTAATTTTTAGGATATTACAAGACTGAAAACAGGAAACTAATTCAATACAAGCATTAGCCAGATTCTTGAGATGGTGATTAGCGCTAACAGGTTTAGTGATCAACGAGACAGCTTCGCTGGAATCAGATTCCAGAATAATAAATTGTAGCTTCTTGTCCTTAGCAAACTATAGACCATCGTAGATACCCCATAGCTCAGCTTCAAGGATATCAGCTTCACCCATTAGGTGGGTAAATCCAAAGAGCCAAGTCCCATTAGAATCCCTACCAATTCCACCAGCTGCTGCTATCCCATCCACAGAAACAGAGGCATCAGTATTTATCTTCACAAAGTTAACAGGAGGAGGAACCCAAAAACATGAGTTTAATGATGCTTTCTTGTTAAATGTGAAGGCTATAAAGATTTGTAAACTATAAATTGAGGTGTGAAGTCGATTTTATATATTTGTTTAACTTTGATTTTTACGTATCCACGATAACTTATAAACATATCATTGATGATTAGAAACATGTACATATCTTTCAATATTCGTGTCCATCGATCATTAAAATGAGTTTAATATTGCATGTTAATTTTTTTAACCCTCTAGTGTATAAGTTATCGTGTAGTGCATATATAAAAATTAAATGTTAATAAATACGTAAAGTCGACTCCAACAATTTGGTTTATGTATACTGTTGTGAATGTTATGTATAATCATGATGTAGAAACGTTTATATAATAATGGAATCGTAGAAATGTGGAAACGATTATATAAACACGTGGAAGCGTTATATAAAAACGTGGAAACATTTATAAAAACTCGTGGATACGTTTATGCACAACGGTGGAAACGTTATACTTGATTGTGGTGTGAAAATGTGTCATAGAAACGTTTTTTAATTGTGACATGGAATATATAATTGTGTAAACGTATATATAAGCATGGCGTGTAAACGTTTATATATAAATCATGGAAACGTATTGTGACATGGAAACATTCATATATAATTATTGAAATGTTTATATGTAATCATTCCATGGAAACGTTATATATAATCATGGAATCGTAGAAATGGGAAACGTTTAAATAAAATGTGGAAATATATATATAACAACGTGGACATGTTTAAATAAAAAGGTGGAAACGTTTAAAAAAAAGGTGGAAACGTTATCTGAATTCGTGGACTCCTTTATGTATAACGGTGGAAACATTATATATAATTGTGTCATGGAAACATCATATATAATCATAAACATATTTATGTATAATCATGCAGTGGAAACGTTTATATGTAATCGTGGTGTGGAAACGTTATCGATAATCATGGAATTGTAGAAACGTGGAAACGTTTATCTAAATATGTGGACACCTTTATGTAAAACGTTGGAAACATTATTTATAATTGAGGTGTGGAAATCTGTCAACTCAGTTATGACAATATAAAGTATAGAACAACTTCAAAATAGACTACCCTACATCACACACCCTAAAAACCACCCCTATGAAACCTAAAAACGTTGAAGGGATTTTCAGGGTTTATGGTGTAGGGTTTAGGGCTCTACACTACAAAGTCATAAATTACATAAAATCTTTTTATAAAGTCATAGATGACCGTACTTTCTTAATTATATAATATACATATGCAAAAAAAAGAGTTTAATAATGCTTTCTTGATAAATGTGAAGGCTATAAAGATTTGTAAACTATAAATTGAGGTGCTGAAGTCGATTTTATATATTCGTTTAACCTTTGATTTTTACGTATCCACGATAACTTATAAACGTATCATTGATGATTAGAAACATGTACATATCTTTCAATATTCGTGTCCATCATGATTTTAAAAAATGACACTAACTGTTATATATCTTTCTTTTTCTTGTTCTTATCAAATCATTGTGTATACAAATATTTTCCTACCATTTACTATTAGTTTACAAAACTTGAGTGATTGATAAACCTGATAGCTTTAAGCATCTGGAAACGATAAACACAGTTGTTGGAGTTGATTTTACGTACTCATTAACCTTGATTTTTAAATAACCACAATAATTTATAAACGTTTTGACTGATGATTAGAAATATGTACACATCCTTTTATATCTGTTTAGATCAATTTTTTTTAAAAAATGACACTAATTGTTATATATATTTTTCTTCCGACGTTTCGAATAATTGTGTATAAGCATATTGTCTTACTATTTATCATTTTGCAGAGCTTGATTGATTGATAATCGGAATGCTATAAACTTCTCAAAATGATAATTCAGTTGTTGAAGACAATTTTACGTATTTAATAACTTTGGTATTTGCGTATACATGATAATTGGAAAACGTTTCCACCGATGATTAGAAACGTGTACACGACCTTCTATAATTGTGTCCATCATTATTTTTTAAAAAAATATGACACTAACTGTTATATATATATTTTTCGTTCGGTCGAATCAATGTGTATAAGAATATTTTCTTACCATTTATCACTTTATAAAGCTTGAATGTTTGGTAAACTAAAGTCTATAAACATTTGGAAACGATAAACTGGGTGGTTGAAGTCGAATTTACGTATTCATTATGTTATAACCCAAAGTTTTGTTACATTTTATTTCGTTTAATGTGTTTCTAAGTTGGCTTATGTTACTTAGGACATGGAAGTCCTTTTTAAATAAGCTGGGGGACGTGGAAGTTTTTTTCTCTTTCCGTTTAATTTCTGGTAAGAAATGATCATCTCATAATTTATTTTTCCCCTTAATTACCTTTTTCCTGATCACGTTCTCATCACGCTCTCATTTTTCCCTCATCCCACTCAGTTTTGAAAACCGTCACTACGCTCCTCCCCTATCCTCTCTTTCCAGAGTTTACGTTCTTTCCAATCAGCCAAGTTCTACTAATTGAGGCGACTGTAATCCGGGTTCTGCTGCAGATTCATTCTCCGCTGTGGATTCCGGTTCTGATTAAGGTAAGATGTCGGAGTTTCGTTTCCCAATTCTTTAGTTTCTGAGACCTTCCCTTTTTTTATTCTTCTTCTGTAATCTGATTAAGGAATCAGATTCTGTCTGTTCCATTGTCGAATTCTGCCTTGATTGGTGTTCTCTAAGAGTTCGTGGTCGAATTCAGTTGCGTTTGTTCAGAGTTTGGGGTGCGTTTTCGGTGTGTGCTCAGTTCTGTGTTGGTTGGGACTCTGCTGTTCAGATTGGATTTCTTTTGCTGTTGATTGAGGTAGGTGGCTTTCAGATTCGGCTAGTGTGTTCAGCCTTGGGGAGTTTCAGATTCTGGATTCTAATTGCGAATTGTCTCTATGTTGTGTTTATAAAGTTGTCTGTTTATTGCTGTTTTAAGGCCTACAAACCCACAAGGCTGTTTTCCGCAAATTGTCTCTGATTTGGTTGTGTTTTGAAATACCCCAAACATTAACTACCTTAATTAATAAGGAATTAAATCAAATGAAGGTTATAATTACCAAATATTCATCTAATGAGTAATACTCATTATAAACATTAGTGTATAAACATATAGTCCAAAATGGACACCAAACTATACATTAAATCTTTAATCAAAGAGAGAACATTATTAAGGAGAAATCAACTCCTAAAATTAATGCTACATGTAACGCATTAGTACATGTACTAAATATCATAATTATTACCCATTAGACTATATAAAACATTTTATAGAGTCAAACAAATTATTAAACACAACAACCACTTATATACATACTAAAACAAAAATAACACATGTTACCACCTAACACATAAATAAAGTCACAAGTGTACAAACTTAATGTCTTAATATTAAGACTTAGAACCCAAAACCCAAAGCCCCCCCCCCCCCCCCCCCCCCCACACATGTGCATCCATCCATGCATAGAGAAAAGAGAGGAAAGTGAAAAAAGGTGAAATATGAAAGATGACAAGGGGGTACAAATGAGGAAAAAGCAAATGTGATTTTCTACCATTCTTCCTCTCATCCTCCCTCACACAAACTGAAAATTCACCTCATCCTCCCAATGGCCTCGGCTGAACAAGTAAGAAAATGAGTCAAAAGGAAGCTAGAAACAAAAGAAGACAAGAATGTACCAAAGTGGAATAAAGTAAAAGTAACTTTCCACACTCTTCCTCTCATCCCTTCTCACACAAAGTAAATATCTTCCCACACCTACTGCACCTTACGGTTGTATATTCTGGCAAGGGGAGACAATAATCAGACATGGAATATTAAGAAACAAAAAGAACACTAAAGAAACTACCAAAAGACAAAATAAGTCTTACATGCCTAAACTTAGCTAGGAAAGATTTTCCCCTTCTAAAATACCAACCCAGCCATCCCTTACTCTCTTGCCCATACTCCATCTCTCTTCTCCCTCTCTAAACCGAGCTCATCCTCCTCCTTCACCATCTTCAACCTCCATTAACATACCTTAAGCTCTAATGGAGTTTTAATGCTCATTTCACCTCCAAAATTCAATTTTCTTGCACCAAAATCACCACCCACTCTTCCTCTATCATTCTAACCGTAATTATAAGGGAGTATGGGCCATTGAATAACTGAAACTCAAAGAGGAACAAGCTTGGTAAGTTAAGGTAAGAAAATGTGCTTTAAGACACTCATCTTCCTTTCTTTTGTATATGTCCGAATCTGAACTTTCCCACTTCATCCAAGGTACAAATCTTCATTGTGAGGACCATAATGTCAGCCTAAACCAACCCAAGGGCTAAGGTAACCTCTTGAGAACCTTAAGGTAAGGAAAAATGCCTTAAAACACCTTTTTAGCTCTCTTCAATAATTAGTCCGAAAATAAACTTGTTCTTACTTCTTTTTCTACACATTTTGACACTCATTTAAAGGGTGTTCCCAGCCCTCTTCATATAGCCAAAGAGATGCTCCAAAACCCATCCAAAAAGGGCTCCAAATGAAGGTAAAATCATGGATTTCCATGGCTAATCAAGCCTTAATCTCTCTTATCATTTTTCCTACAGAAAACTAAGGTTATTATTACTGTTATAGGTGGCCGAGAACCACACTTAAATCTCTAAAAACTTCAAGGTAAAATCTCTCTTTGATTATGCCTTAAAAACTCCTTAAACTTGTCATTTGGAGAAGTCACTAACTAAAGCCTTCTTCCTTGTGTTTATGCTGACCGAATGGGTCTTGGAACCACCCATGGAGTGTGGAGGCAGTAGGGACATCATCCCAAAAAGAAAACCAAACTTTAGAGGTAAAATGTTCATTTAAGATCTTAAGGTAGTATAATGTTATTTAAGCTAGTTCATGAAATAAAAACTAACCTATAGTACATATACATATAGGGCCGAGAATATACAAGAGGTGTTTGGAGTTCTTAGTGATTAGAACAAGGTAAGAACTCCTAAAACACTTTTAAAGCTTTAAAGTGTATTATCTTGTAAACTAAATTATGGCCGAGAACATGTAGATGTATAGGTTCTGTTTGAACCATAAAAATGTGTAGGAAATTATGGTTACATGTTTAGTGGGTGAGCCTAGGTGCTAATGGCTTATTAAAGTCAACTTTATAAGTTAAAAATGAAAGAAAAATGATTTTTTATAAGTTAAATGAAAAATCTGTAGAAGCCGTGTATAACCTATAGTTTATGGACATTTTAATGTCATTTTAAAGTTAAGTTTATGTTATGTTGAAGGCCATGTGTTTAGGCTAATTTTATATAGTTAATTAAAGCTTTAAATATTAAATTATTAAGTTTTTGGGTGATTAAATGTATTGTTTAAGTTTCTGGTGCAAAGAGGTAATTTTAGTGAACATATTCACCTAGGAACATTTCGTATGAATAATGATGAATTTAGGTGTAACATAAATTAAATATAAAGTTATATTATAGTTTATAAACTTTATAAATGTTAAAATGAACATAAGACTTGCCAAGTGGGTCAAACCGTAAATAAATAAAGTTTAGGGTGCAAAACAATAATTAAAACTGAAAGGGGGTTGTTTAGGAATTTTTAAAACATAAAATGTAATTTTTATGAAGTTTAAACACTTATATGTAAAACTAGAGAAGTAATAGGGGTATTTTCATAATTACTGATAAATGTTGGTCAAAGGAGTGTTTGGAGGGTCAACCTTGACCATATATGGTGTTCGACCAAGTTGGAAAAAAATAAGTATTTGATTTGGTAACTTAAAAAAAGTATTAAGTTTAAAATGAAAATTATAAAACTATTTGGGGTGTTTATGTAATTTTCGAAAGTTAAGGGCTGGAATGGGGTTGATATGACTAGTAGGGGTCTCTACTTAATTTTGATGAATTTTAGATTGATTTTGGTGATTTAATAAACTTAAGGGTTATAATATATAGTTTTAAGTATTAAAATGTAACATTTATAAAACTTATGGGGTCATGATGTAAATAATCGAAACTTAGGGGTGGAGAATAATATTGGAACAGCCTAGGGTCTGTTCAGAAATTTATAACATTATTTTGGGAAATTTTTGGAATTAAATAAGCTAATATGTATAATATAAAGTTTTAGGTATTAAATTGTAAGTTTACATAATAAAGAGGGGTAATATGTAATAATGAGAAAGTTGTGGGCAAAAGTATAAAACTGGAAAAGAAGGGCTGTTGTTCGAATTGAATATAAATAAATATGTATATATGTTTGTATAATATAAGGTATTGGAACCTTAGGTTATAAATTAAATAATGAATGAAAAAATAACAACAAATAATATTTGGGGAGGTTTTGTAAATGATCAAAATAAAAGGGGAGGAAATTTAGAATACCGAAAGTATAGTGATGGGTTGGAATTTTCAGAAACAATGAAAAATATAATATAAGGTTTGAAATGATATAAAGTGACTATATATTAAAGTATAAGAGAGTATATTAGGAATTATTATGATATACATATACCTTGTAAACAATCACATAAAAATGATGGAATTAAATTAGAAAATTGGGGAGTATAACACATGTTAAGAAACCTTATAATATGAGGAAGGTGATAATGTGTAAAATACCTTGTATAATATTAAGATGAATCTTTGGGAAAAAGATTTGTGAATAAGGGACACAAATAAATAAGTGTATACTCCACATGAAAAATGAATTAACTCATTATGGAAACCTTATAATTCACATGATATGAATTTATAATATAAGGTGAAAAAAATATAATATGATTGATAAATCATATAGGGTTAGTGTGGAGAGAATCACAGAGTTGGAAATATGATTATAAGAGTTATAATATGATATAGTACGAGTTGATAAATAAATGTTGGTTATAATGAAACATTGACTTGTAACATTGACCAAGTCAAACTAGATTGACCAAATCACCTTAAATTGATCAAGTGGTTAAGTTGACCGACACATAGAATAATATGTAATTAAAAGTTAGAATATAACTTAGTCATGTAAAGTTTAACAAGAACTATGTATATATATATATATATGGAGATCAATATGTATGTGTGTGTATGTAAATATACAAGGGTTAAATAACCTTGATAAATGGTATGGGCTACTAGGAATTTAATCCTTAAGTAATGAATATTATTATGTTATGAATTATTATACTCTTATAACTATAGAGTATGGTTAAATTAAATCCCGAGACTTAATATAAAGCCGAGCCAAACAATAACCGGTTAAGGGTATAACTACAGGGCAAATATTAGAACCTGGCTATGATGGTTAAGTAGACTCGTAATATAGATACTGATATTAGAGTGATGTGTTCCAGAGGTACGGACTGTTAAATATGAGCTACGGGATTGCTAGAGGATAGGCGTGAGTCATCACGCTAGCATTGTTCAACGGTGAACGGTATGTGAATGTGTGGTCTGAAAACTCCAAGGGTTTCCTTGGGTTCCGGACGTAACTGTGTGCTTGCATGTCAGATAAATAAATGTTATGCATGTGTTTGTATGTGCTTATGTTTTCCAATTGCCAAAGCGTTTATTAATTGTGTGCGTACGTTGTTCGGACATGTGATACTGATTATCACCCTAACTGTGTATGAACTTTCGGGAGAGACTCTGGATACTATCTTGTGAGAGTAAACAACTCCTAACACACTAAGTGAGGAACTTAGTTTAGAGACCCTGAAATACCCCTAACCTTAAAAGCTTAATTAAATGATCTACTAATGATCTAAGATGGTTAATAAACATCTAAATACCGTTGGGGAACAATCTAAAAGATCTCAACAAGGCAAAACATGCCTTAAGATCGGTAAAGCCAAAAATGTGCTTTAAAGCACCATAAAGATTGTATGACCTCAAATAGGATCCAAAGTGGATTCCTAAGTATTATAATGAAGTAAAGAACACAACAAAACTGTTCTCAAAGAAAACGGAGCTCAGAAACACCTTACGACACAAAATGTGCGCTAAACCACCTTAAAGCACGTTTTTGTGTATGAGCTCTAAGATAATGACTTTTTGTCATTTTAAAGACTGGAGTATATCATTTATATTATTAATGTGACATGATAGACTATATTTAAAGTCTAAATCAAAGTTTGAAAATTAAAAATCAAAATGGGCAATTTAGTATGAATAGTAACCCAAATAGTGCATTTTTAAGCAAGAATGACTAAGTTTGGTCAATGGTCAATTAATTGACCATCCTTTCCTTGTGAAGTCGGCAGCCAAGCAGCATGGAGGACAGCTCACTCCAGCATTAACACAAATATCTACCTAATTTGGTGATTCACCATTTACTATTACATATTATAACATAAACTTAACTTAAAAGCTAAATTAGGCATTCTTTCTTCACTTGCCTTCTTGCCTGCCGATAGCAGCTCTTCATCCTCTCCATTTGGCTTCTCCAAACCGTGGCTAACTCACCAAGAACATGGAAGAACACCTTGATACCTAGGTAAGCTTAGTTAGTCATTTTATGCTCATTTTCTTTCCTTCCTCTTTCAATGGAGCAAAGTATCAACCACTTCCATCAATGTTCTTAGTTTGTTTTGTAGGTTAAATGGAGGTTGTATCTCGGCATTAACAAGGGAAGAAGGTGGAGAAAGCTAATCTTGTTCTTAAGGTATAAAAATGTGCTTTAAGCACATATCTTTTTATTCCCTTCAAATTCGGCTGTGAAACTTTGTTCCTAGCCTTATTATCTTCATCTTAACATAATTATTCAGTGGTACATCAAGAGCTTCATGGTATAGCCAGATCCAAGCCAAAAACACCATTTTAGGCACTTTAAACAAGGTAAAGATTAGCCATCTTCTAATCTGAGTTATACCAGTTTAAAGCTTGGTTTTAGTAGCTCTTTTTACACCCTTTACCTTCTGTAAATTTAGGCCGAAGAGCACTTGTTCTTGCCATGGTATTCAAAGGTAAATTTACCTTGAAATTGACATTAAACACTTCTTATGGTTAGATCTTGCTTGGAGACTAACTATGCCTTAATTGCTGTTTTAACACATGTAAATAATGCTGTGGAAATTTTATCCTAAGCTGGGCGTGGCCAAACAAGGCCTTAACTAGGCAAAAACAAGGTATAATCACTTAAACCTTCACTTGGTATATTAATATGTAATTATACATATGTGTATAATTGTACCGTGAGTGAACAAGGTATTTAAGGTCTTATTTTTACCTTAGGTGATTAAGGAATGGTTTAGTAAATTTTAAAACTAATTAATTAGCATGATTGTCAAATTTAAGACATTATGTGGAAAATTGGTAATTATTGAAAATATTGGTGTAAGGCCGAGAGTTTAAGGCTTTTATGGGCATTTATGTGTAATTATTTTATAAGCTAATGTTGTAATAAGGCCATGTACTTTAGGCCATTTTATTTATGCATTTATAAGCTTTTAATTAAGTTTAGGTGCTAAATATGCATTACCGCATATTATTGGGGTTATGGTGTAAATAAATTAAATTTGGAGGCTATATATTAATAAAGCCGAAAATTAGAGGTTTAAGTTAAAGTTTAGATAAAAATTATAAGATTATATAAAGTTTTGGGGTTAAATTGCAATTTCTAGAAAAATTGGGGTACAAGTCGTAATATATGGAGATTGGTGGTCAAGGAAATATTAAGGCGGTCAACCTTGACCATATGGTGGATTTTGACCAAATTAAAATAAGTTAGATAACTTATTTAAGGTTTTATAATAAGTTATGAATTAATTGTAATAATTTTATAACATATGTGGTCTATATGTTGCTGCCGAAAATATAGGATGTATAATGGTATTATAAACACCCATGGGCTATTAGGATTTATTGGGTTGATTTTGGAATTAAGATAAACTATATATGTATATATATAGTTATTATGTCATTATGACACTTTGGAGAAATATATGTGGTGGTATAGCAAATACCGAAAGTATATGGGTTAATAAGGATATTTATAACCCTTTGGTGAAATTTGATGTTTTTAGAATTATATAAGGGTATTTAATAAGATATGTGTATAATATAGTTTTAATGGTATTATAAAACTATATGTTATAAATGGGGCCAAATGGCAATTATAGACAGTTATGGGTCTGTTCGGAATTTACAAAAATAACATAGGTTCTATAGCGTATACCATTTTATAAGTTAAAAATGTTATATTATATGGAATATATAACATGTTATAAATAATGGGGTGAATTTGTAAATAAAGGAAACTATGGATTATGGAAAAAGAATAAGGTTTAATAATGTGCCTATGCGGCAATATATAATAGTTTTGCATAAAAACTATAGGTTATAAATTAAAGGAAATAAAGATATCATATTATATGATATTAACATATGGTATAACATTACATGATGTTATGTGGTCAAAACGGAATTTAAATAAATTCAAGGGCTTTACCGAATTAATAAGAGTTGGAAAATGAATTTTAGACTATGGTCTACTATGTTATAAATGTTATAACAATTATATGGTGCTAAGGTGGTTTTAATGGAACTAATATAACTAAGGATATTCACATTAAATAATGTGACAAACTATGAATAAATGAGATTTATAAACTAAGGTATTATTGATTAAACTTAAGAGTTGTAATTGTACAACATAAAATGTTACATAATATTAGGATAATAATCTTAATATAAGTTGTATAATATGTACAACTAAAGGGAATAATCATCTAATAAAAGATGATAAAAGTGTAACATATAATATAAGAGTTTATAACTCATGGAACTTACCTATGTGGTAAATATATACATATACAAGAAAAATGTATATAAGGATGAATATATATTATGGTTAGAAACCATATAATGTAATGGTGGTGGTTATTACAAAAAAAATAGTTACAAACTACAAGTTATAGTTTTGGAATGCTAATATAGTTTGCTAAAGATAATGGATTATATAATACAATGTATTATAATGGATGGTGGAAAAACAAAACCTTAGGAAAATAAATACTAAGGTGAAATGTATAGTATAAGACTAATATATATACATGCAATATAGTGATAAACTATATGATATACAAATGCGTATTAAATTATGTACGATAATAAACGTTTAAAGTTAAGTATATTAATATACTCAACGTAATCACGCATGAAATATGACGTTTTTCCAAATCCCGAGTTAAACCAAAAACCCGACAAACGTTTATGGTTAACAACGGGGAATAAACCGGGATGGATTAGTAACGGTACGGGGTGCCATAGTGTATTGTTAGTACGAGATGCTGATGCATAGTGTGATGCATATTTATAGATTGTAAGAGGCGTCTCGAGGATCACCAGAGAATTTAGCAGATTCATACTCCACGGTCTTATAATCCCGGTGCACGGTATGTTATTTATGTGGCTTGATTGTCTCTGAGGATTTCCTCAGTTCAGACATTGTGTGAAAATCTGTGATAAGATTGAATGTCTGCTTGTGTGAATTAATATGCTTGAGTTGCGTATTATTGTTGCTTTATTATTATTACTGTTGTGCGATAACAGTACCGTTCATATATATGAACATATTATAAAACGAACTAGCGGCAATGATGCTATCTTATATGTGTAATACAAGGAATGTAAGTAAAACGTTGTAGCATCAGGATAATAAGATACATATAATATCTGAGACTTATATACCTAGCATTGGCCTCTTTAACGCCGCTCTCGTATCTAACACTGGATCCCGAGTCAACATACTCAGGATTGGACTAACGACCTTAGTCTGCTGTGTTAGGAAAGATAGTAAAGCGATGCGATGGTATAAATAAGTTTATCAAGAGGATGTGGCTCTTGTTGTGAACTGTGATCAATTAACGATACTAGGATACCGTGTGGTAACCGTAAGTATCTGGATAAATTTCCAATGGACTATAGATGGTTCGTCGGTCAAAGACTATACCGCTGGAGTGGCTATTGCCGTGGGTGACCCGCCATAGGAGATGGGTAACTTAGAGACACGTCGTTTTAACGAGACGTTGTCATTAGGCATGACTGAACAATTACAAACGACTATATTAGCTCGTACATTAGGTGAACATTATTTGGGCTTGTATGCCGAAGACGGGAAGTTATACTTGTTTATAATTCTCGTTGTTTCGCCTTGATGCTCAGTAGTTATGCTTTGTAATTATGTGTGGTATGTTGGTGGATTTGTTTGAACGAGCCATTGTGCTCATGTTGTGTGTTGTGTACTGGTTGAGTCGAGTCGCTGTACTCATGTGTAGATTATGGTGGATTGTTTGGTCGAGTGAGTCGACGTACTCAATTATAAACTATTAAGTGTTTGTTGGAATGGAGTCTTTGTACTCATATAAGCGTTGTAACGCTTTCAGTGGTTTATTACGATGCGATGTGTGAAGCCGGGGGCTTGTTTGATATTTGAGTTTACTGCAATATATATTGTTGCTTTTCTGTTTTAACATTAAACTACTTGCATGAAAATGAATTGCATGCTCTCGACCAATTAACTGAGGGTCCGAGGGGGCATGACAGTCATGTAGTAACGTACTCAGCAGGGGCTGATTCCATACCACAAACAACCATTTTTGCAGGTATGCAGCTTCCGGTGTCGACAAAGAGAGGGACGCGCTGGGTAGTTTAATTACAGTTGTTTTAATATGCACTGTTGCATTTTGATACGAACTTAGAAACGTGTATAGGATTGGGATTTGGGATACTTAGAAAGCTCACTGTGAATGTATTTTATATTGGTTTGGGAAGGTTAGTTCTATCTCTTATTGTCACTGTGGGAAATTGTTTCGTATTTAAGAATATATTAGTAAGCACGTTATTACTCGTATGGGCGAGTGAGAACGATGACACCAGTAGTTCAATTGTTGAGATTACCGCTGCAATTAAAGTTTTAAATAAGATGGTTAGGAGTCGATTAGAGTAGGGGTGTTACAAAGTGGTATCAGAGCGGAGTACCGCTCTGATGACAAGAGATAGTTGGATTTATACAGTGAGCATAGGTTTTGGGAATACGGGAAACGTTGTGAGGATACGTGACCTTGCGGGGTTGATGCAATGCTCAAGGCTTGCACACCATAGCCGTAGAGGCACTTCAATATTAAACGACCGAGACTACGGTACTAGACCGAGTAAAGGTATAACCCGTCCTCTTGACATATGTCAGGGAGAGGTCTGGGTAACAGTACTAAGGAAGAACACAGAGCAGCGAAAGGTGGTGAGGGTCCAGCAACCCCAAGTAACGCGAAGACTGTATGAAACGCTCGCACTTGATGGGAGAACATCCCAGGAAATTTGCAATGGTACCCCACCCACCGCAGCCCGCACCTCGAGTACTATCTAGTGAGACAATGAAATGGGAAACACCACGGAGATAACTCTCCTGATTGGGAAGACCCGATATGGATGCTAGGAGGATTATATTAAATGTAGAAAATAAGACTTTGTGTTTTGATGTATGTTTAGGACCGGGGGTCCTGGTAATGACATAATGTCTACCATACGAGGATGAGATAAATAATAAACCGAGTTTGAGGAGAAAACTCGGACTAGTGGGGCCAGCTTGCGATAAGCAAGGTGACCCTGTCTTACATCCAAGAAAGCACCGATGGTGTGCTTGAGGGAAAGAGGTAGAAACGATGAGTAATGATTAGTTTATGAGATATGTAACAGACGGAAGGAATTACCATTAGAAGTCTCACCCGAAGCGAGTAACTCTAAAACCATGCAACACTGAAGGTTCAAGATGGCCCAACGTGCATGAGAAGAGATCATGAGAACTGTAGAAACAAGAACTCGCTAAGTCGCTATCATGCAACGCCTCGTGAGGAAAGTAAGACCTTACTACCACGGTAAATTTGTGGGAACGAGTGCAGGAGTGAGACTGTATTAATTTGAATAAGAACTTCTGACTAGAATAGGAACCCGATTAGGGAATAGCACTGCACTGACACACCGTACTGGTGGCTCAGTCTGCATGGCGCACTTGCCACTGCAAGTGCCACATTAACCAAAGTATTAAATTTCAACCTGCCTTGCGCACTTGCTACAACAAGTGCAGCAACGGTAAACTAACCCTAAAAGGACCGAGTGGTCCAGGCAATTACCAATAACACTAAACTTTTATGTGAGTCTGTAATGCAATGAAGTGGGTCATAGCCTTCTTAAAGGCAGGGTACGAAACCCTTGGATTGGAGGTCGATAAAACCTAGGGAAGACCTAGCCGGTCTGACCATTAAACCTGAAAATAATACACCATTTAGTAGAGTATTAAAAGGGGAGTTAATGAGAATAACGATAATTAGTGCCTACAAGCCTAACCCCAGTGCCGGTATGGACATTAAACGTCAATCATTACCGGTGGGGAGTGTCGGGTCTTCAGGACCAGCATAACCATATTTAAGGAGTGCGCGACACTTGTGGTGAAACCACTACCATTGAGCATTGCCAGAGGGCAAGAAGTGAGCTATATGAGCCAAGACTCTAATTAAAACCTATCCGATTGAGTGGATGAAAATAATAGACAAGTATCGTTATGGCAAACTATTTTGGAGTTGTAAAAAAAAAGGATTAGGCAGATGCGAACATGCAATTAAGGGGCCGATGTTATGCCCGCACCACACACACCTGATGTGTTGTGTATTCATAGTGCTGCTAGACTCCCGTATAGAGGGCGGTGGATATTAACTAAACAATGAATTTATCGAGGACGAAAGATTCCGTTACCTCGAAGAGGATGGAGGAAATACGAGTTGACTAAGAGTTAGGACTACACAATGGAGAACGATAATTAGAGGAACCCATTAAGTTGTGGGTATCCAACTATAACCATAGAAGAGAGTATTAGAACCAATTAGGATTAAATTAAATAGCAAGACCAACAATCGTTTAATTATCAGAATAAGCATTGAGCCTGAATATCGTATGACATAAGCCTACGGAAGGGTACCCTTAGTACCACCAAAAATGACCCAAAAGTAGGAGAACAAAGGTGATGAATCACAAATACTGATTAATATCAGGCTAAAGACGGACTACCATAAGGTAGGGGAAACACGAGGTGTCAACCCTTATCTTGGAGTCAGACCACACCAGAGGGTATAACCCAATGGATTGGGTGGAGTTTTAGAACTGAAAACTCATATCTGAAGGTGTTAACTGAAATACCCCAAACTTATTAAACATGGATTAAATATCTAATCACATTAATTAAGGCCTAAACATGCCTTAAAAGTCAACTGAGAAGAACAGTGGTCAACACAAAACGAGATGTTGCACCCTTTGACTGTTAAGGGAAAATAAATACCCAAATGAACTATGTAGGACCTAAAAATTTGTCCTAAGCATATCAACACATTACTAAACATATTACAATTGTTGGGCAACACTCCAACACAAAGAAAAAGCACTTTCATGCTTCAAGGTCAAAAAAGGCAAAAATGTGCTCTAAGAAACCTCAAAGGTCTAATGACCTCTAAATGATATAAAATTGAATTACATGATCAAATATCATTTAAGGAACACAACAAAACCATTGTCAAAGAAAACAGAGCTCAGAAACACCTGGCGACACAAAATGTGCACTAAAACTCCTTAAAGCACGTTTTTGTGTAACCGCCTTTTAAATTGGTTTTAAATGAGCTAAAAGGTTATAATTACCTTTAAATATAATAAAATATCATATTATATGATACTAGGAATTTAATTCCAGAAATTTACGAATTTTTACAAATTTAATATTAAAATATTAATAAAACCCTAATGTGGGGCCCGTTTGGGTCAACATTGACTAAGTTGGTCAATGTTGACCATTGACCACGAAATGGACTACAAAATCAGATAATTAAGTCTCTTAACAGACCAAGAGACAAGAGACATGTGACAATTAAATATATGCTCTTACTTTTACATAAAATAATAAAAAAAGACAAACTTTACCTTATAAAACAAAACAAGTGGGCTCCACTTACCTTACCCATGTGAGCCAACCGATTTGGAGCCTCCATTTGCTCCTCTTCATCCTTGCAATTCGGTGCTCCAAGCTGGTACAAGACAAGAGATGAGTCACCTTACAATAATGGAATTAAAGTAACATTATTTAACTCATTTTCATTCAAAATTGGCTCCAATCATGCCCTACCCTTGCCAATCAATCACGGCTGCCTCCTTGCCTTGTCTCCACTGAATTCCCCTTCAATTATCAGCATCAATCAAACATTGATGAGTCACCAAAACAATAATAACCTAAAATATTCAAAAAAGTGACTTTAAGGCAATATTAGGTCTTTCCCCTTCATTTCTTCTCTTCAGCCGAGGTTGCTCTGTCCTTGAGCTCTCTTTGGCTCCCCTCCAACCGTGGGTAAGTGTACAAGCACCATTGATGAGATCTCAAGCACTAGGTAAGCTCTTAAGGCATAAAAATGCCCATTTTCTTCATCTTTCTTTCCTTTTTCGATTGATCTACACTCCAACCTTTTCTATACATCTATCTAGAGTGATTTGGAGGTTAGAGGAAGTGTTGGTTTCGTACATAACCAGATCTAAGGAGGAAAGTTCAAGTCTTGACCATTTAAGGTAAAAATGTGCTTTAAGCTCATAACTTTTGATTTCCTTCAAGTTCGGCTGTGAAACTTTGGTCATAGCCTTATTTTCTTCTCCTTTTTATGTGGAATCTGTTGGTAAGCAATTTGGAGCAAGGGTGGCCGAGATCCAAAGGAAATACCCTCTTTTAAGGCATTTTTCCAAGGTAAAACCTAATAACAAGGTAGCTTGTTGAGATCTAGCTATTTCCTATGTCAATATGGTGGATCTAACACCTTGTGGTGTGTTTGATTCAGGTCGAAACCATCTTGAACTCTCCTTGCATTCTTAAGGTGATTTTTGCCTTAAATCTTACATTAAATTACTTCTTATGGTTAGATCTTTCTTGGAGACTAACTAGGCCTTGTTTTCTGTTTTAAAACATGTAAAACAAGCTGTGGAGAATCTCTACTTAAGGTGGCCGAACCAAACAGGTTCTATCTAGGTTAAATCAAGGTATAAATTACTTAAAACCTTAACTTGATACATTTATACAAGTTTAAGCTATTCCTAATTAATTGCCGTGAGTGAAGAGGTAAAATAAGGTCTTGTTTGACCTTAAAATGTTTAAGGAATGGTTTAATAAATTTTATAACTAATTAAACAAGCATAAGTGTCAAATTTAAGACATTATGTGGAAGTTTGGTAATTAAACAAAGAATCTATGGTGAGGCCGAAATTTATATGTATTTTGGGACATTTATGTGTAATTTATTTTGCAAGCCAATGTTTGTAATAAGGCCATGTATTTTAGGCCATTTTATTTATGCATTTACAAGCTTTTAATTAAGTTTAAGTAGTATAAATGCATTATCGAAAATAAATGGGGTCCTAGGTGTAATTAAATTAAATTTGAGGGTGTTAGAATAATAAGGCCGAAAATTAGAGGTTAAAAAAAGTTTATAAGATTTTATAAAGTTTTGGGGTTAAATGGTGATTTCTAGAAAGTTGGGTACTAAACCGTAATTATAAGGAATTGTTGGTCAAGGAAATATTAAGGAGGTCAACCTTGACCATATGCTAGGTTTTGACCAAAATAAATAAGTTAATAACTTATTTAAGGTTTATAATAAGCTATGTATTTATGGTATATTTTTATAACATATGTGGTAAATATGTTATTACCAAAAATAAAGGGTGTACAATGGTATTTTAAACACCCATGGGCTATTAGGAATTTTTAGGAATTTATTGGGTTGTTTTTGGAATTAAAATGAACTATATGTATAATATATAGTTATTATGTCATTATGACACTTTGGAGAAAAAAGATGGTGGAATGGTAAATACCAAGAGTATATGGGTTAATAAGGATATTTATAACCCTTTGGTGGAATTTGGAGATTTTTAGAATTATATAAGAGTATTTGTTGAGATATGTATAATATATAGTTTTAAGATATCAAACTATATGTTATAAATGGGCCTAATGACAATATAAATGTATATTGAGGTCTATTCGGAATTTATGAAAGATAACCATAGGTTATACTCTTTTATAAGTTAGAAATGTTATATTGGATGGTATATATAACATGGTAAAAGAAAGGGGTGATTTGGTGAATAAAGGAAATTATGGTTTAAGGAAAGTATAAGGTTTAATATATGCCTATGAGGCAATATACAATAGTTTTGTATAAAAACTATAGGTATAAGTTAAAGGAAATAAAAATATCATAGCAAATGATATTAGTATTTTGGTATAACATTACATAATGTTATGTGGTCAAAAAGGGAATTTAAATAAATTCAAGGGCTATACCGAACTAATAGGAGTTGGAAAATGAATTTTAGACTAAGGTCTATATTATAAATGTTATGACAATGATATGGTTTAGATGGAATTAGTATAAGGAAGGGTACTCACATAAAATAATGTGACAAACTATAAATAAATGGGATTTATAAACTAAGGTTTATAATAAACCTTAGGAGTTGTAAATGTACAACATAAAATGTTACATAATATTAGGATAAATCTTAATACAAGTTGTACAATACAATACAACTAATGGGAATAATCATCTAATAAAAGATGATAAAATGTAACATAAAATATAAGAGTTTATGAAACTCATGAGAATTACCTACGTGGTAAAAATATATACATACACAAGAATAATGTATATAAGGTGGATATATTATATTTTGGTTGAAAACCATATGATTTAATGGTGGTGGTTATTAAAAAAAAATATAGTTACGAACTATAAGTTATGAATTTTAGAATGCAATATAATATAAGAATGCATGCATACATGCAACTATAGGTTACGTACCTAAACTAGATGTGGATAAGATTAAAAGAAATATAAGGAATTAAACTTAACAGTTGAAGTAGTTTTGACGTACGCGTTTTAAGTAACAAAGCCGACTGTTTTAGAAAACCTGTAACAACAACTGTAGAAAACAGGGTGAACTGTCGGGGTTACTTATTATTCGGAAATACCGGATGTAGTTAGTCATGGAGACTGACTTATAGTTTTATTACCGTTTAGAGTATACTTCTGACAAGGACGCTTGACGAGCTACGGACTACACGGAGCGTAGGATCTTGCTGATTCATACTCCACCGTAATACAGTCAGGGTGAACGGTATGTAAAGGGGTTTGCCGAGTTGACCTAAGGTTGCTCCTTGGGCTCGGATTTGGTTGATATAACTTGTATGTTGTTATGTGTCTCTGGTTGTCTCTGAGGACTTCCTCAGTTCAGGCTTCTGTGCGATCTGTGATAAGATTGTTTGTCTGAATGTGTTAATTAATATGCATGAATTGTATATTTATAGCTGCTTATTATTTACTGTTGTTGAGTTAACAGTATGGTTCGTATATATGAACCTATATATATAACGAACTAGCGGCTATGGTGCTATCTTATATGAAATATAAGGAACGTAAGTAAAACGTTGTAGCACTATGATAATAACACATACATATTATCTGAGACTTTTGTACGGAGCATTGGCCTTTTCTATACGCCGCTCTCGTATCTAACACTGGATCCCGAGTTTACAAACTCCGGATTGGACTAATGATCTTAGTCTGCTGTGTTAAAATTTGGTAATGCGATGCGATGGTATAATTAATTAATTAATGGAATGGAAGTAAAGCCAAGAGGATGTGGCTCTTGGTGCGCGTTGTGATCACAAAAACGATACCAGGATGTCCGCGTACGGGTCCGTAAGTATCAAGAAAATTTCCCGTGAGCTAGAATGGCTCGTTGGTCGGAGACTCTACCGTTGGAGTGGCTACTGCCGTGGGTGACCCGCCATAATATATGGGTAACTAGAGACATGTCGTTTTAACGAGACATTGTCACTAGGTATAACTGAACAACTAAAACAATTGAGACTTATACAGTGGCGAACAATACCATGGACGAGACTTAATACTTGTTTATTATTCTCGTTTTTCGCTTTGTTGTTCATTGGTTATACTTGTGGTTATTTTATTGTGTGTTGATGGTTGGATGGAGCCTACAAGGCTAAGGTAAATCAAATATGAAAACTGTACGCTACGGCGAATGTACATTGTACATTATTTTGTTATTACTCGATACGTTCGATATATAAATGTTGTATGGAATATTAAATGAATGTATGGATATTTGGATGGATGGTTAAATTTGTTATGCATGTTTACTACAGTATTGAATATAACTGTAAAATGGTAAAGCATGAAACCGATCTAATAAAAGATGGTTAAAATGACAAGTGACCATTAGGGTCCAGGCTCGGCATACTCAGTGTCTATCGCTGATACTACACCATTTCAGGTTGTTGATCATTGTCGGAGCTGAAGAGCAGGAACAGGGTAATTGGAGATGTTGTATAGTAATGAAGATGGTGTATGGTCTTATGGTAAGGTTATGTACTTTTCAGGATTGGGTAGATGCTCACTTGTCGATGTTTATGATTTATGGATTAGTATGATGTATAGGAGTTTCTCGTTATCACTGCGGTTAGCAGTTTATTTTGGAAGTTGGATGTAGTTTGGCTACGTTGCTCGCATGGGCGAGAAGTGGCCGGTGACACCCGTGAGAGTTTTGTAATTGTTATTTATTTCCGCTGCGAGACGTTTTATTTATTGCTACGTGAGGGATTATATCGTGATTATGGAGAGGGGTGTTACAAAAGTGGTATCAGAGCGGAGTACCGCTCTGATGACGAGAAAGTAGGTTAAGACAGTGAGCTTAGGACTTGGGAAAATTGGGAAACGTTTGGGAAGTACGAGACGATTCGTCTCAAAAGATATTGTGTCTAGTAACGCAAATTGCGTGATAGGTTAGCCTTTAAGGACAATTAATATCTACTGGTTGTGTACGGTAATTTACCGAGTATTTATGTGACATACTGTACTACAGATGTCTGGTGGAACTAGAGGGCGTGGTACTGGGAGGTGGAGGCGGTGACCCCGGCATTACAGGAGTTGCTGAGACGGTTGCAGCCGTTCTTGCACAGCTGGGTACTCAGATAGGAAGACACCAGCCCACCCGCCACAGCCCAGGGAAACGAACTGGCTGAAGTCAGTTACAAGACCCGACCACCTACATATTCTGGGGAACCAGACCCCGTAGCTTTGGAGCGTTACATCGTTGAACATGAGAAAGCATTTGAAGCCTTACAAGTACCTGACGACAAGAGGGTCGCCATTGCTGCTTTCCATCTGAAGGATGCAGCCAGCACTTGGTGGAGGTTGGTCAAGGACCATCACCTGGCTACGCCCGAACTTTCGTGGGCTGCCTTTGTAGAATTACTGAGAGGAAAATACTACCCGGCGCACCTCAAACAGAAGAAGCGCCAGGAGTCCGAGACACTGACCCAAGGAGGTCTGACCGTGGATGAGTATTACGCTCGATTCATTGGTCAGCTGGACTTCATTCCCGGTGTGGATTACTCAGAGACCGTGAAGGTCGAGAAGTTCCGGGGAGGACTATTATTTCGCATTCAGATGGCGATGGGTGCTACCCTCTACACTACCATCCAGTACTAACATGAAAGCCAAATTCTTTACTTACTACATTACCAATTAACTTGTGAGAACTTACCAAGGAGATTCCAGGAGTGTTATGAGCTGCCTCGAGGACGGAGCTAATGCTCCAGACTCGGGAAGAGACTCTAGGGGCAAAGAAAAGGAAGAACCCTGAAGGAGAGTCTGAGGGTGGAGGAGCATCTCCAGGAGGGGGCCAGAGAAGGGAAAGTAAGGACTTATCCCACTCTAAATTGTTTACATATAAATACCTTATGAATGCTGAACCGAAACCTTGAACAGGAAATTCTTTAAAAAGAAAGGGCAGGGTCACCAGGGAACAAAGGGAAAGAGCCCGTCCTTCGGTTGACCGGCCCAGCTATTGATGCTAAGCCTCTGAGATCTGCACCTCCTAAGGGTGAGAACACCTACCTCTTAAATTAATTGTAACCTTAACCTTTATACCACCAGATTTTAACTTAAACTTAAATACTACCATCAGGCACCGGACAGCCCCAGCGCCATTTTTACTGTAAGCGTTGTGGAAAGGACCATCCAGGGGTCGACTGCGAAGGCCGCAAAGTCGAATGTCGGTGCTGCCACAAAGAAGGCCATAGGGAATTTGAATGCTGGATGAACCCAGAGAGCCGTAATTACAGGCCACCAAAGAATACTCAAAGACCTCAGCTGGAGGATCTGGAGTACCACGAGGCGGTCAGGATGGCCAGACATCTACTGATGCTGGAGCCCTGAAGGGCAAGGGAGTAGATAGGGCATGAGTACCCTAACTCCATGAGACCGCTGGTGGAAGACTTTATTTACTATGTTGTGTGCTAACTTTGAATGTTAGAAGGAGCTATGTTATAAGTATGTGGGAGTGTGTCATTGACCACTCGCCTTTTGTGTAAGACTTTGGGATTAGTTGTGTGTACTCAGTACCAATAAGCTTTAAATGACGGATATATATATGAACAGGATGTTAAGCTTACATCATGTAGCCATACTAAATGAAACAGAGTCAATGAGACCGGGAATTGCTGAACCAGAATTTCCACCTGCATGGCGCACTTGCTATTGCAAGCGCTATGACAAGAAAGCCACTGAAATTTCCATCTGCCTTGCGCACTTGCTACAGCAAGTGCAGCGACACAACAGCAACATACAGCAACTACTGCAAACAATGCAAAACTACTACTTTTAACCTTTTATAAAAAAAAAACTGTTTTTCAAACTTTTTCATTCAAACCTGGAGATTAGAAACCTATGCAATTTGGAAGGACCGTTAGTCCAACCACTGCAACTGGACAAATTAACAGCCACTATGACTGTAAAACACACCAGTTTAAACGTTCGAGGAAGTTTCAGACAGGGCTATTAGCCAAATACCATCAGAGTATACCGCATTTAATGCTAATCACTACTAGTGATAATGTTTAGTCCTTATGGACAAGCATACCCTTTGTAGATGCACCACCGTCAGTGAGGATGGTTGGGAAGTGAAGAGCCAAGTTGCTCAAACTATTATGCAATCTGCAATGCATCCAATTACATGGATGAGGGGACGAATATGAACTATGGATGAGATATGATAAAAAAACAGGGAGAAAAGGAATATGTGTTGTACTCAATGAGATAAAAAAAAAAGGGAGAAACAAGTTTGCTAATATAGCACGGATTTTACTTACACCGAGTTGAATAATACCAGTCTATGCAAGAATTACCACGGATGCCACAAAGGCAATACACTTATTACAGGATAACTGATAACATGAACTATTATACAAAAAAAAGCAAAAAAAAAAAAAAAAAAAAGAAGAAGAAGAAAGAAAAAAAAAAAAAGGATATCCATCAAAGGGAGATTGACAACAGAATACTTCACAACAACCGTGTGACAGACATTACCAGTTTACTAAACGAGTCATGGGACGACCGCACTCCGTTAGGAGCATGTGGGCCTGACAGACTTATTTAAGTTAGTCGGGTAAGTAGTAATGTATCAGTACGGTACCCCATGCAAGTAGACAAGTAGTGTTAGGAACGCGAGAAGTAGTCAACTCCATTCTACGGACAGTAAGACGGATTACCTCGAAGATGGACGAGAAGAGCCGCAGTTAAACCAACGGGCTAGAAAAAAAAAGAGAGAACCTTCAACAGAGAACAGTGACAGTATACAGAGAAGAAAGGAACATTTAGGACAGGAAAACCAAAAAAAAAAGAAACAAGAAAACCCATTATGGACGAAAATATGTAGAACCTCATAAGGATCAAGCAAATGCTTGCAATCCAGAGGAAATCTACCAGATGATATGGACATAAACGCGTGACCACGAGGAGAAAAGATAAAGCTATATGATAGCAGATATCTTGCTTAAAGAACAATGGATTTGGAATGTACCACTCACAGGATAATTCGCACATCTTTTCTGTTTGACTCATGAGATATTAGCTGTTGAGCGTTTACGCCTCTGCACTCTGTATGACTGAGTGTTTTGGTATTGCACTCGTGCAGTTATTAATCTAGTGGGAACGCAGAAAGATAAAGTGGATATCAACACGAGTGTGTAAAAAAAAAAAAAAAGAACTACAACAGTGTGTTACTCCGGAACAAAACTACCAGGAGACATGGATGACAAGCATCATCTTTATGGACATTTAGGCTGGTACGTCTTAGTATTACAAAGACAAGTGCAAAGAGCACTAAGTACTAACAATGGCCAATGTCATAGTATACCTCAACTGAATATCAGTGAGAAAAGACACACGCATGTATGCTAGTGATCCAAACAAGTGGATTCACAGCAATGGAAAAAAAAGAAAGGCAAATTGAGCCTGTGTTCATGGGTCTGCACCTCATACGGAGCGAGTGGGCCCATTAGAATGAATTTGGGAAAGAGCACAAATTGTTTAGTGCCACATCCCTTACGAATTGTGGAGCCCAGAAGGGCTAGAGTCACACCCGTCTCTCTGATATGAGGATAATCCACGAGTTGGTGAACTCTTTGAGAGCCAAGTATCCAGCGCTCCTTGTTGAGCGGCTGTTGTATACTTGTGGGGTACGGGGGCGTAACCCTTTTTAAGGGGGGTAGAGCCTCTTGGCTGTGCACATGTGTGCACTAAGTTTTGTGTTTGATATGCATTGCATACAAAAAAAAAGAGAATTGGTGGTGTGCGGGGCATACGAGGTTTGTTTGGTTAGTATGTGAATTATTTATATGCATGGCATACAGTGAATTGGTTTGTTGGTTATGGTTGGTACGCGGGGCGTGCGTTGTTTGGTTTGTTTGTGTGTGATGTACACTTGTATGTACGTATCTTACGAGATACCTGTATGAATGTTGTGTTACACCATGTGTGTAACACTTTTCTTATGCTATTTGTGATATGTATTCATATTGCTTTATAGAATGATTACATATGGTATCGCCTAGATACGAAATGAATCATTAGATATGGAATGTGGAACAATGGAATGTTATGGACACCTCAGGAAGGTTGTCAGGGACTTGTAGAACTGATAGGAAATGATGGTGCTGATGGATCACCTATATCCATATATGATTGAACTAACGCCACAACGTGATGGCTATGTGCTGTATAAGCGCAATACGATGTTGTAAATGATATATCATAGATATACATTATGGGGAATAATGGGTAGTTATACATTATATATTTACCTATTTGATTAAGAGACTTCGGGACGAAGTCTTTTTAAGGGGGGTAGATTGAAATACCCCAAACTTATTAAACATGGATTAAATATCTAATCACATTAATTAAGGCCTAAACATGCCTTAAAAGTCAACTGAGAACAACAGTGGTCAACACAAAAAGATGTTGCACCCTTTGACTGTTAAGGGTAAATAAATACCCAAATGAACTATGTAGGACCTAAAAATTTGTCCTAAGCATATCAACACATTACTAAACATATTACAATTGTTGGGCAACACTCCAACACAAAGAAAAAGCACTTTCATGCTTCAAGGTCAAAAAGGGCAAAAATGTGCTCTAAGAAACCTTAAAGGTCTAATGACCTCTAAATGATATAAAATTGAATTACATGATCAAATATCATGTAAAACACAAAAACCGTTGTCAAAGAAAACAGAGCTCAGAAACACCTGGCGACACAAAATGTGCACTAAAACTCCTTAAAGCACGTTTTTGTGTAACGCCTTTTAAATTGGTTTTAAATGGGCTAAAAGGTTATAATTACCTTTAAATATAATAAAATATCATATTATATGATATTAGGAATTTAATTCCAGAAATTTACGAATTTTTACAAATTTAATATTAAAATATTAATAAAACCCTAATGTGGGGCCCGTTTGGGTCAACATTGACTAAGTTGGTCAATGTTGACCATTGACCACGAAATGGACTACATAAATCAGATAATTAAGTCTCTTAACAGACCAAGAGACAAGAGACATGTGACAATTAAATATATGCTCTTACTTTTACATAAAATAACAAAAAAGACAAACTTTACCTTATAAAACAAAAAAGTGGGCTCCACTTACCTTACCCATGTGAGCCACCGATTTGGAGCCTCCATTTGCTCCTCTTCCTCCTTTCAATTCGGTGCTCCAAGCTGGTACAAGACAAGAGATGAGTCACTTACAATAATGGAATTAAAGTAACATTATTTAACTCATTTTCATTCAAAATTGGCTCCAATCATGCCCTACCTTGCCAATCAATCACGGCTGCCTCCTTGCCTTGTCTCCACCGAATTACCTTCAATTATCAGCATCAATCAACATTGATGAGTCACCAAACAATAATAACCTAAAATATTCAAAAAAGTGACTTTAAGGCAATATTAGGTCTTTCCCCTTCATTTCTTCTCTTCAGCCGAGGTTGCTCTGTCCTTGAGCTCTTTGGCTCCCCTCCAACCGTGGGTAAGGTTCCAAGCACCATTGATGAGATCTCAAGCTCTAGGTAAGCTCTTAAGGCATAAAAATGCCCATTTTCTTCATCTTTCTTTCCTTTTTCGATTGATCTACACTCCAACATTTTCTATACATCTATGTAGATTGATTTGGAGGTTATAGGAAGTGTTGGTTTCGTACATAACCAGATCTAAGGAGGAAAGTTCAAGTCTTGACCATTTAAGGTAAAAATGTGCTTTATGCTCATAACTTTTGATTCCCTTCAAGTTCGGCTGTGAAACTTTGGTCATAGCCTTATTTTCTTCTCCTTTTTATGTGGAATCTGTTGGTAAGCCATTTGGAGCAAGGGTGGCCGAGATCCAAAGGAAATACCCTCTTTTAAGGCATTTTCCAAGGTAAAGCCTAATAACAAGGTAGCTTGTTGAGATCTAGCTATTTCCTATGTCAATATGGTGGATCTAACACCTTGTGGTGTGTTTGATTCAGGTCGAAACCATCTTGAACTCTCCTTGCATTCTTAAGGTGATTTTTTGCCTTAAATCTTACATTAAATTACTTCTTATGGTTAGATCTTTCTTGGAGACTAACTAGGCCTTGTTTTCTGTTTGAAAACATGTAAAACAAGCTGTGGAGAATCTCTACTTAAGGTGGCCGAACCAAACATGGTTCTATCTAGGTTAAATCAAGGTATAAATTACTTAAAACCTTAACTTGATACATTTATACAAGTTTAAGCTATTCCTAATTAATTGCCGTGAGTGAAGAGGTAAAATAAGGTCTTGTTTGACCTTAAAATGTTTAAGGAATGGTTTAATAAATTTTATAACTAATTAAACAAGCATAAGTGTCAAATTTAAGACATTATGTGGAAGTTTGGTAATTAAACAAAGAATCTATGGTGAGGCCGAAAATTTATATGTATTTTGGGACATTTATGTGTAATTTATTTTGCAAGCCAATGTTTGTAATAAGGCCATGTATTTTAGGCCATTTTATTTATGCATTTACAAGCTTTTAATTAAGTTTAAGTATATAAATGCATTACCGAAAATAAATGGGGTCCTAGGTGTAATTAAATTAAATTTGAGGGCTTTAGAATAATAAGGCCGAAAATTAGAGGTTAAAAAAAAGTTTATAAGATTTTATAAAGTTTTGGGGTTAAATGGTGATTTCTAGAAAGTATGGGTACTAAACCGTAATTATAAGGAATTGTTGGTCAAGGAAATATTAAGGAGGTCAACCTTGACCATATTCTAGGTTTTGACCAAAATAAATAAGTTAGATAACTTATTTAAGGTTTTATAATAAGCTATGTATTTTATGGTTATATTTTTATAACATATGTGGTAAATATGTTATTACCAAAAATAAAGGGTGTACAATGGTATTTTAAACCCCCATGGGCTATTAGGAATTTTTAGGAATTTATTGGGTTGTTTTTGGAATTAAAATGAACTATATATGTATAATATATAGTTATTATGTCATTATGACACTTTGGAGAAAAAAAGATGGTGGAATGGTAAATACCAAGAGTATATGGGTTAATAAGGATATTTATAACCCTTTGGTGGAATTTGGAGATTTTTAGAATTATATAAGAGTATTTGTTGAGATATATGTATAATATATAGTTTTAAAGATATTATCAAACTATATGTTATAAATTGGGCCTAATGACAATATAAAATGTATATTGAGGTCTATTCGGAATTTATGAAAGATAACCATAGGTTATACTCTTTTATAAGTTAGAAATGTTATATTGGATGGTATATATAACATGGTAAAAGAAAGGGGTGATTTGGTAAATAAAGGAAATTATGGTTTAAGGAAAGGTATAAGGTTTAATATATGCCTATGAGGCAATATACAATAGTTTTGTATAAAAACTATAGGTCATAAGTTAAAGGAAATAAAAATATCATAGCAAATGATATTAGTATTTTGGTATAACATTACATAATGTTATGTGGTCAAAAAGGGAATTTAAATAAATTCAAGGGCTATACCGAACTAATAGGAGTTGGAAAATGAATTTTAGACTAAGGTCTATAATATTATAAATGTTATGACAATGATATGGTTTAGATGGAATTAGTATAAGGAAGGGTACTCACATAAAATAATGTGACAAATTATAAATAAATGGGATTTATAAACTAAGGTATTTATGTAATAAACCTTAGGAGTTGTAAATGTACAACATAAAATGTTACATAATATTAGGATAACAATCTTAATACAAGTTGTACAATACAATACAACTAATGGGAATAATCATCTAATAAAAGATGATAAAATGTAACATAAAATATAAGAGTTTATGAAACTCATGAGAATTACCTACGTGGTAAAAATATATATACATACACAAGAATAATGTATATAAGGTGGATATATATATTTTGGTTGAAAACCATATGATTTAATGGTGGTGGTTATTAAAAAAAATATAGTTACGAACTATAAGTTATGAATTTTAGAATGCAATATAATATAAGAATGCATGCATACATGCAACTATAGGTTACGTACCTAAACTAGATGTGGATAAGATTAAAAGAAATATAAGGAATTAAACTTAACAGTTGAAATAGTTTTGACGTACGCGTTTTAAGTAACAAAGCCGACTGTTTTAGGAAAACCTGTAACAAACAACTGTAGAAAACAGAGGTGAACTGTCGGGGTTACTTATTATTCGGAAATACCGGATGTAGTTAGTCATGGAGACTGACTTATAGTTTTATTACCGTTTAGAGTATACTTCTGACAAGGACGCTTGACGAGCTAGCGGACTACACGGAGCGTAGGATCTTGCTGATTCATACTCCACCGTAATACAGTCAGGGTGAACGGTATGTAAAGGGGTTTGCCGAGTTGACCTAAGGTTGCTCCTTGGGCTCGGATTTGGTTGATATAACTTGTATGTTGTTATGTGTCTCTGGTTGTCTCTGAGGACTTCCTCAGTTCAGGCTTCTGTGCGATCTGTGATAAGATTGTTTGTCTGAATGTGTTAATTAATATGCATGAATTGTATATTTATAGCTGCTTATTATTTACTGTTGTTGAGTTAACAGTATCGGTTCGTATATATGAACCTATATATATATAACGAACTAGCGGCTATGGTGCTATCTTATATGAAATATAAGGAACGTAAGTAAAACGTTGTAGCACTATGATAATAACACATACATATTATCTGAGACTTTTGTACGGAGCATTGGCCTTTTCTATACGCCGCTCTCGTATCTAACACTGGATCCCGAGTTTACAAACTCCGGATTAGACTAATGATCTTAGTCTGCTGTGTTAGAAGATTTGGTAATGCGATGCGATGGTATAATTAATTAATTAATGGAATGGAAGTAAAGCCAAGAGGATGTGGCTCTTGGTGCGCGCTGTGATCACAAAAACGATACCAGGATGTCCGCGTACGGGTCCGTAAGTATCAAGAAAATTTCCCGTGAGCTAGAATGGCTCGTTGGTCGGAGACTCTACCGTTGGAGTGGCTACTGCCGTGGGTGACCCGCCATAATATATGGGTAACTAGAGACATGTCGTTTTAACGAGACATTGTCACTAGGTATAACTGAACAACTAAAACAATTGAGACTTATACAGTGGCGAACAATACCATGGACGAGACTTAATACTTGTTTATTATTCTCGTTGTTTCGCTTTGTTGTTCATTGGTTATACTTGTGGTTATTTTATTGTGTGTTGATGGTTGGATGGAGCCTACAAGGCTAAGGTAAATCAAATATGAAAACTGTACGCTACGGCGAATGTACATTGTACATTATATTGTTATTACTCGGTACGTTCGATATATAAATGTTGTATGGAATATTAGATGAATGTCTATGGATATTTGGATGGATGGTTAAATTTGTTATGCATGTTTACTACAGTATTGAATATAACTGTAAAATGGTAAAGCATGAAACCGATCTTATAACAAGATGGTTAAAATGACAAGTGACCATTAGGGTCCAGGCCCGGCATACTCAGCGTCTATCGCTGATACTACACCATTTCAGGTTGTTGATCAATGTCGGAGCTGAAGAGCAGGAACAGGGTAATTGGAGATGTTGTATAGTAATGAAGATGGTGTATGGTCTTATGGTAAGGTTATGTATTTTTCAGGATTGGGTAGATGCTCACTTGTCGATGTTTATGATTTATGGAATTAGTATGATGTATAGGAGTTTCTCGTTGTCACTGCGGTTAGCAGTTTATTTATTTTGGAAGTTGGATGTAGTTTGGCTTCGTTGCTCGCATGGGCGAGTAATGGCCGGTGACACCAGTGAGAGTTTTGTAATTGTTATTTACTTTCCGCTGCGAGACGCTTTTATTTATTGCTATGTGAGGGATTATTACGTGATTGTGGAGAGGGGTGTTACATTAACAGCCTAGGAGTGAACGGGAGAGATAATAAGTAGTTACTGATCCCCACTCACAGATACCAGTTGACTAGCATGTGGAAACCAGTACTAGGGCGATAAGTCGCGAACACCTATCTTAGAGAAGGTAAGGAAAATATACATTAATAAAGGAACCCATAGAACCCAGAGAACCCTCTAGGGCCATTCCGACATTAAAGGTTAAGAATTGGCAGTCTAGTTACTCCAACATGAATTACCAGGACTAAGAGCATGATTATCACCGGGTACAAACACTACGAGTGCACTAAATGAGACATGGGACGTCCACACTCCTAGGAGCTTGTGGGCCTGACAAAACTTACATTAAGTTAGTTGGGTAAGTAGTAATGTATCAGTATGGTACCCCATGTATGTAAACGAGTAGTGTAAGGACCCAGGAGGTAATCAACTCTGTGTCTAAGTCAGTGAATGAAATCCTGACTAGGTAAACCATGAATTGACGAGAGAGATCTCAGTCAAACTAACAAGGTTAGAAAAAAAAAGCAAGGATAGCTTGATAATAAAATGATATAAGGACGCAACTCCATAGAGGATGAGTTAGAATACAAGTTTTGAGGATTTTAGTAAACAAGGAAGCCAAGGCCTATTTTATGGTAAAGGCGAGGTGAACCCATGAATGAGAAGAGGAATTGTGGTGTCTTAGGAAGTTATATCAGAGAAACCTTTGTAGGGTTATAGATGCTACCCAAAAAGGGGGGCACAGAAAGAGTTATATAATGCGCTGAGGGCGCTGCGATGAGGTTGCATTAAACAATAATAACCACATGCTCAAGCCATAAAACGTTAGTATGTTAGTACCAAATAGGGTTGAACAGAAAGCGAATGCCAAGCTCAAACCCACAGTCGTATTGTATCTTTACACCAGACGAAGGGCAAAAGCAAGCATCACAAGAGATACTCTAAGCTGGAGATTAAATACTCCATGCAAACCGCAATAACGGATAACCGTCCAATCGACTAGGACATAGTGCGCAACAAAGCGACCATTATAATAACTGTTAACCGAATTATGTTGCTGAGAATCAGAAAGTGGAAGATCAGAAAGGAAAATGGATTCCCCTAATTGAGAAGAGGGATGAACCATATGTGTGGGTACTAAAATACCAACACACAAGGGATACGAGTTCACACTAGCAAAAGAGGACCTACAAGGTACCTAAGGAACGAACTCATCCCAGAGAGAAATAACTTGGAATCATGAGGCGCTAGTTAGTTGCGTATATCAGACTCATCTTGAGATTTTAGACACGACTACTACAAGCACTAGATGCTAGAGCATAGCTCGACAACCCTTACACCGAAGGTTAGTTCGGTAGGGTGGCATGAACTCTTGGGAATTTACCATGAGCATGTATAGAATTCAGGAAGACTGAATAGAATAACCAGTTGAAATAATTAGCGTGTGTAATGATGATACCACACAACGATATAGTTTCCTCCATGACCATAGTTATGGAAGACCGTGTAGAAAATACCGTCACGTGGAGTAGAAACCGGCATGAAGCTGCTACTTAAAAGGGTAACTTAACCCTAAAGTAGTTGGGCATACTGCTTGCAGAGCGAGTGGGCCCATATCGCATAGGTTAGATATACCCAACAGATTTGGGAAAACAAATGATGTTTACATCTCCCGATCAAACCATACATGAATATACATACACCTAACCGACATAGGTGGTATAGCCATAGTGGCTAGAGCCCGACCCGAGAGGAAAAGGGTAATGTATACGTAGCACATTAGTGCACGAATATTCCATATGAGTGGAACATCTTGAACTTATTACTTCAAGATGACATATTTGTAGATTACGTGGGCGTAATCCTTTTTAAGGGGGGTAGAGCGATCCCGCACGCCTTAAATATACCGTAAGTAGCGCATGGTATACATGCTGCAAACTATTATTGTACGTAGAGTACAGGTATTATGATTGTGTTATATTACTTGAGGTAATATTGTGATGTATTATGTGTATGAACATATATATTTTTTTGTTCGCGTTGTTGTGGCAAATAGGAAAGGGAGAACAGATAGAGTGTTCTTATCCTATTTTTGATTATTTATGCAAACATTACGAACATTAAACACATAAACACATAGCTTGTTAGCTCTGATGTGAGAATTCAAGTAGGACTATCTGTAGCTCTAAATGAGAGATTTCAGATAGAAGGAGTAGAAAGCTCTGTATTATGTGATTTGTGACTCGGTATGAAACCGACTGTTGAAATGCGATGAGTGAATCGGCATGAGACCGATGTGTAACCTAGTGGAAGTAAAACCTCTAGGAGTTGTATGAATAATTATAAGTCGAGGGAACTTGGTATGTGGTTAGGATACATGATCCTATATGCCAATGACTAGATTAATTACACTAGTTGACTTGTGTAACTATGGAACACAAGGTGGCAGATATCAAGAGGAAACAAGATTAGAAATGAATAAAACAATTAATTGATTGAAATTGACGTGGGAAGTTGAACTTGATCCTGGTCCGATTAAGCGAAACCGAACACAAATTGAGGTGAGAGATAGTTCGACACTGACGCCGACCACGTCGGGGTTGAATGACTCTTGAAACTTCCTACAAGTGGACACAGATATGAATAGAAATTAGAATTAAGGCGTCACTCGAAGAGCCGTGGATCATGGAGTCCTTCGTCATTAGACCGGTGTGTCTACGAGTGACATCACCCAAAGAGCCGTGGACCGCAGAGTCCTTTGTCATTAGACCGGTGTGTCTACGGGTGATAGGAAATTAGGTGATACTGTCCGAGGAGCCGTGGACCGCAGTGTCCTTCGTTACTAAACCGGTGTGTCCACGGGTGGTTGACGTTGGTTAGCATGGGGTTGGGGATCGTCAAGTCCTGGTCTTTATGACTGCTTCCCTGTGATTTGCCATCGTTAAATATATGCATACACATACACGCGGAGTGATGTAGAGGTATCCTCGCGAGATACTGGCATATGAATAGGGGTGCATGGGGTACCCCTTGTGAGACACCTTTGAGTACTTCTTGTTGGTTTTGCACCTTGTCTAGTGCTGTGTATGATTGAGTTTTGCACCTTGTCTAGTGCTGTGTATGGATGAGCTTTGCACCTTGTTTAGTGTTGTTTATGAATGAATGTGTCATGATTATTGACTATATGGAATGAGATTATTGCTGTATCAAATGTGATACATATAGACTAGATCTGAACGTAGTGGGATGTACTCCCTAGTGATGATCTGTCTGTGATTACGTAGTGGAACTGGATTCCTTAGGTGAACTGTTGATGAGTAAGGACTTCGGGACGAAGCCTTTTTAAGGGGGGTAGACTGAAATACCCCTAACCTTAAAAGCTTAATTAAATGATCTACTAATGATCTAAGATGGTTAATAAACATCTAAATACCGTTGGGGAACAATCTAAAAGATCTCAACAAGGCAAAACATGCCTTAAGATCGGTAAAGCCAAAAATGTGCTTTAAAGCACCATAAAGATTGTATGACCTCAAATAGGATCCAAAGTGGATTCCTAAGTATTATAATGAAGTAAGGAACACAACAAAACTGTTCTCAAAGAAAACGGAGCTCAGAAACACCTTAGGACACAAAATGTGCGCTAAACCACCTTAAAGCACGTTTTTGTGTATGAGCTCTAAGAAAATGACTTTTTGTCATTTTAAAGACTGGAGTATATCATTTATATATTAATGTGACATGATAGACTATATTTTAAAGTCTAAATCAAAGTTTGAAATTAAAAATCAAAATGGGCAATTTAGTATTAATAGTAACCCAAATAGTGCATTTTTAAGCAAATTGACTAAGTTTGGTCAATGGTCAATTAATTGACCATCCTTGCCTTGTGAAGTCGGCAGCCAAGCAGCATGGAGGACAGCTCACTCCAGCATTAACACAAATATCTACCTAATTTGGTGATTCACCATTTACTATTACATATTATAACATAAACTTAACTTAAAAGCTAAATTAGGCATTCTTTCTTCACTTGCCTTCTTGCCTGCCGACAGCAGCTCTTCATCCTCTCAATTTGGCTTCTCCAAACCGTGGCTAACTCACCAAGAACATGGAAGAACACCTTGATACCTAGGTAAGCTTAATTAGTCATTTTATGCTCATTTTCTTCCTTCCTCTTTCAATGGAGCAAAGATACAACCACTTCCATCAATGTTCTTAGGTTGTTTTGAGGTTAAATGGAGGTTGTATCTCGGCATTAACAAGGGAAGAAGGTGGAGAAAGCTAATCTTGTTCTTAAGGTATAAAAATGTGCTTTAAGCACATATCTTTTAATTCCCTTCAAATTCGGCTGTGAAACTTTGTTCCTAGCCTTATTATCTTCATTAACATAATTATTCAGTTGGTACATCAAGAGCTTCATGGTATAGCCAGATCCAAGCCAAAAACACCATTTTAGGCACTTTAAACAAGGTAAAGATTAGCCATCTTCTAATCTGAGTTATACCAGTTTTAAAGCTTGGTTTTAGTAGCTCTTTTGACACCCTTTACCTTCTGTAAATTTAGGCCGAAGAGCACTTGTTCTTGCCTTGGTATTCAAAGGTAAATTTTACCTTGAAATTGACGTTAAACACTTCTTATGGTTAGATCTTGCTTGGAGACTAACTATGCCTTAATTTCTGTTTGAAAACATGTAAATAATGCTGTGGAAATTTTATCCTAAGCTGGGCGTGGCCAAACAAGGCCTTAACTAGGCAAAAACAAGGTATAAATCACTTAAACCTTCACTTGGTATATTAATATGTAATTATACATATGTGTATAATTGTGCCGTGAGTGAACAAGGTATTTAAGGTCTTATTTTGACCTTATGTGATTAAGTAATGGTTTAGTAAATTTTATAACTAATTAATTAGCATAATTGTCAAATTTAAGACATTATGTGGAAAATTGGTAATTATTGAAAATATTGGTGTAAGGCCGAGAGTTTAAGGCTTTTATGGGCATTTATGTGTAATTTATTTTATAAGCTAATGTTGTAATAAGGCCATGTACTTTAGGCCATTTTATTTATGCATTTATAAGCTTTTAATTAAGTTTAGGTGCTAAATATGCATTACCGCATATTATTGGGGTTATGGTGTAAATAAATTAAATTTGGGGGCTATATATTAATAAAGCCGAAAATTAGAGGTTTAAAGGAGTTTAAATAAAAATTATAAGATTATATAAAGTTTTGGGGTTAATTGCAATTTCTGGAAAAATTGGGGTACAAGTCGTAATATATGGAGATTGGTGGTCAAGGAAATATTAAGGTGGTCAACCTTGACCATATGGTGGATTTTTGACCAAATTAAATAAGTTAGATAACTTATTTAAGGTTTTATAATAAGTTATGAATTTAATTGTAACAATTTTATAACATATGTGGTATATATGTTGTTACCGAAAATATAGGGTGTATGATGGTATTATAAACACCCATGGGCTATTAGGAATTTATTGGGTTGATTTTGGAATTAAGATAAACTATATATGTATAATATATAGTTATTATGTCATTATGACACTTTGGAGAAATATATGTGGTGGTATAGCAAATACCGAAAGTATATGGGTTAATAAGGATATTTATAACCCTTTGTGAAATTTGGTGATTTTTAGAATTATATAAGGGTATTTAATAAGATATGTGTATAATATATAGTTTTAATGGTATTATAAAACTATATGTTATAAATGGGGCCAAATGGCAATTATAGAACAGTTATGGGTCTGTTCGGAATTTACAAAAATATAACCATAGGTTATACCATTTTATAAGTTAAAAATGTTATATTATATGGAATATATAACATGTTATAAATAATGGGGTGAATTTGTAAATAAAGGAAACTATGGATTATGGAAAAAGAAAGTTTAATATATGTGCCTATGCGGCATATATAATAGTTTTGCATAAAAACTATAGGTTATAAATTAAAGGAAATAAAGATATCATATTATATGATATTAACATATGGTATAACATTACATGATGTTATGTGGTCAAAAAGGAATTTAAATAAATTCAAGGGCTTTACCGAATTAATAAGAGTTGGAAAATGAATTTTAGACTATGGTCTACTATGTTATAAATGTTAGGGAAATTTCATGAAATGCCACTATATTTTTGGCTAATTCATGAAATGCCACTAAAAAAAAAGAAAGTCACGAAATGCCACTATATTTTCTGAAAAGTACATGAAATGCCACTATAGATAGAAAAAAGACAAAAATACCCCTACTAGTTAACAAAGTACTTTTAAAGTTCATAAAATGCCCCTAAGTGTTGAAAATTAATAAAAATTAATATCAAAATACAATAAAAATTATAAAAATATAAAAAATTATAAATAATATTAAAAACTTATAAAAAAATAATAAAATATAAAAATTATAAAATAATAAAAAATTATAAAATAATAAAAATTATAAAATAATCAAAATTATAAAATTATAAAAAAAAACTATAAAAATTAAAAAAAAATTAAAAAAAATTGAAAAAAAATAAAAAAAAAAAAATTAAATATCATTAAATATTAAATGTATATAGCGTATAGCTCTGTAATGGACTAATTAACAATCATGGTAGCCTGTATATTCTATTGTAGTAGTAGTAGTATATCATTCATCTGCAATCACAGCAGCAATATACATCCACGTTCACGTTTTTAAAAGCCAAATTTCGTCGTTTCTGTCAGACAATTTATCTTCTTCTTTTTAGTATTCTGATAAGCTGGATGATATAATACACAATTTTACAACGGATGCTTCGCATTCTAATGTCTAAAATGAGCTTTACCGAAAGATTAATTATATATACCCAAACCGGCCGCCTGATTAATTATATAGGACGATCATATGTCCATTTTTTTTAATATACATATACATACGTAATTTTTAATTTATTCAATTTTCAATTTTTTTATTTTTTTCAATTTTTTCAATTTTTTTCAATTTTTTATAATTTTTTAAGTTTTTTATAATTTTTTATAATTTTTTCAATTTTTATTATTTTATTATTTTATTATTTTATAATTTTTATATTTTTTATAATTTTTTTATTTTTTATAATTTTTTATATTTTTATTGTATTTTGATATTAATTTTCACTTAGGGGCATTTTATGAACTTTAAAAGTACTTTGTTAACTAGTAGGGGTATTTTTGTCTTTTTTCTATCCATAGTGGCATTTCATGTACTTTTCAGAAAATATAGTGGCATTTCGTGACTTTCTTTTTTTAGTGGCATTTCATGAATTAGCCAAAAATATAGTGGCATTAATATAAGTAAGGATATTCACATTAAATAATGTGACAAACTATGAATAAATGAGATTTATAAACTAAGGTATTTATTGATTAAACCTTAAGAGTTGTAATTGTACAACATAAAATGTTACATAATATTAGGATAATAATCTTAATATAAGTTGTATAATATAGTACAACTAAAGGAAATAATCATCTAATAAAAGATGATAAAAGTGTAACATATAATATAAGAGTTTATAACTCATGGAACTTACCTATGTGGTAATATATTCATATACAAGAAAAATGTATATAAGGATGAATATATATTATGGTTAGAAACCATATAATGTAATGGTGGTGGTTATTACAAAAAAAATAGTTACAAACTACAAGTTATAGTTTTGGAATGCTAATATAGTTTGCTAAAGATAATGGATTATATAATACAATGTATTATATGGATGGTGGAAAAACAAAACCTTAGGAAAAAAATACTAAGGTGAAATGTATAGTATAAGACTAATATATATACATGCAATATAGTGATAAACTATATGATATACAAATGCGTATTAAATTACGTACGATAATAAACGTTAAAGTTAAGTATATTAATATACTCAACGTAATCACGCATGAAATATGGCGTTTTTCTAAATCCCGAGTTAAACCAAAAACCCGACAAACGTTTATGGTTAACAACGGGGAATAAACCGGGATGGATTAGTAACGGTACGGGGTGTCGTAGTGTATTGTTAGTACGAGATGCTGATGCATAGTGTGATGCATATTTATAGATTGTAAGAGGCGTCTCGAAGATCACCAGAGAATTTAGCAGATTCATACTCCACGGTCTTATAATCCCGGTGCACGGTATGTTATTTATGTGGCTTGATTGTCTCTGAGGATTTCCTCAGTTCAGACATTGTGTGAAAATTTGTGATAAGATTGAATGTCTGCTTGTGTGAATTAATATGCTTGAGTTGCGTATTAATGCTGCTTTATTATTATTACTGTTGTGCGATAACAGTACCGTTCGTATATATGAACATATTATAAAACGAACTAGCGGCAATGATGTTATCTTATATGTGTAATACAAGGAACGTAAGTAAAACGTTGTAGCATCAGGATAATAAGATACATATAATATCTGAGACTTATATACAGAGCATTGGCCTCTTTAACGCCGCTCTCGTATCTAACACTGGATCCCGAGTCAACATACTCAGGATTGGACTAACGACCTTAGTCTGCTGTGTTAGGAAAGATAGTAAAGCGATTGTATGGTATAAATAAGTTTATCAAGAGGATGTGGCTCTTGCTGTGAACTGTGATCAATTAACGATACTAGGATACCGTGTGGTAACCGTAAGTATCTGGATAAATTTCCAATGGACTATAGATGGTTCGTCGGTCAAAGACTCTACCGCTGGAGTGGCTATTGCCGTGGGTGACCCGCCATAGGAGAAGGGTAACTTAGAGACACGTCGTTTAACGAGACGTTGTCATTAGGCATGACTGAACAATTACAAACGACTATATTAGCTCATACATTAGGTGAACATTATTTGGGCTTGTATGCCAAAGACGGGAAGTTATACTTGTTTATAATTCTCATTGTTTCGCCTTGATGCTCAGTGGTTATGCTTTGTAATTATGTGTGGTATGTTGGTGGATTTGTTTGAACGAGCCATTGTGCTCATGTTGTGTGTTGTGAACTGGTTGAGTCGAGTCGCTGTACTCATGTGTAGATTATGGTGGATTGTTTGGTCGAGTGAGTCGCCGTACTCAATTATGAACTATCAAGTGTTTGTTGGAATGGAGTCTCTGTACTCATATAAGCGTTGTAACGCTTTCAGTGGTTTATTACGATGCGATGTGTGAAGCCGGGGGCTTGTTTGATATTTGAGTTTACTGCAATATATATTGTTGCTTTTCTGTTTTAACATTAAACTACTTGCATGAAAATGAATTGCATGCTCTCGACCAATTAACTGAGGGTCCGAGGGGGCATGACAGTCATGTAGTAACGTACTCAGCAGGGGCTGATTCCATACCACAAACAACCATTTTTGTAGGTATGCAGCTTCCGGTGTCGACAAAGAGAGGGACGCGCTGGGTAGTTTAATTACAGTTGTTTTAATATGCACTGTTGCATTTTGATACGAACTTAGAAACGTGTATAGGATTGGGATACTTAGAAAGCTCACTGTGAATGTATTTTATATTGGTTTGGGAAGGTTAGTTCTATCTCTTGTTGTCACTGTGGGAAATTGTTTCGTATTTAAGAATATATCAGTAAGCACGTTATTACTCGTATGGGCGAGTGAGAACGATTACACCAGTAGTTTAATTGTTGAGATTACCGCTGCGATTAAAGTGTTAAATAAGATGGTTAGGAGTCGATTAGAGTAGGGGTGTTACAGACCCGGTATTAACCGTCTCTAGAGCGATGACACGACCTTTGAACATCACATAGCAGACTTCTAGGTTGTGTGTAAGACCCAATAGGGCATCCAATAAAAATGTGTTTTCTCCAATAACGAGACTGAATCTCCAGGAGACTAATTAAAATACGCTAACTTATGAGAGTGTGATAATTAATTAATGAAACAATGTTCCTAAATCCTAGTCTGCATACGTTCCAGCAGGTTGCGCATAGTGATCACTAGAGTTCTATCACCCGTTTAGGGTCTACTCTTGTTTATCTAACGAGCCGGATACGATCGTTAGTCGGAGTGTGCTACCGTTGGCACCATACCCTGGCTTCGGCCTAATGGACATCTACCACTGTAGATAAGTGAGTCCATCTACCCACTGTAGATGGCATCGGACTACTGTCCAAAATATTAATGTGTGAGGTTAAACGTGGAATTGTTCTTAACATGACACCCGTATGTTTATGTGAGATTGTGGAAGCGGGGCTTTATGTGATGGAAATAAACAAGTGAGACTAACTGGACTTCAGCTAACTCTTACATTATCGTCGATTCGAACTTAATTGTTCAATTATCAATGTCGTAATAGCATGTCTTGATGTGTGAATGTTTGAATACCCGTTGTGTGTTTTAATTCCATATTTACAGTTATGTTATAAGCATGTAAACGGTGCAACATGAAACGAACCCCATGTTAATCAAGATGGCTAAAACGACCTAAGTGGCCTAAAGGGTCTACGATCACATTTAGCATACCAGCAGTTGGCTGGCCTTTATGGCACCCACATTTCAGGACTTAATTGAGCTATGAAGCCGGAGTGCGGGTCTTCGGGGTAGTCAACGACGTTATTTATTTATTTATTGCACTTTCAGAATCGGTTTATATCCAGTACGATGTAAGCACTGGGATTACCTTAGATGCTCACTTACCATATGTATTAGTTTAAACTTAGGATGATGTAGTATATATCTCGTTCATCACTGCGGTTAATTATTGTCGTTACTTTATTATTATTTCCTTTCTGCTTCTTTACTCGCACGGGCGAGTAATGGCATGAGACACCTGAGTGATAATTATGAGTGTTTAGCTTCCGCTGTGAGATGTCTTTAATTATGCTACGAGAGTGATTATTACGTGTAACACCCCAACCCGAAATCCAATAACCTGAACGGCGATCACTCCCAAATAAAATACAACTACATCGGAAATAAATACAACAACCGGGCGGTATTACAATGCCGTTGGCCACCCTTGTGACCAACAAGGCTAAATCCAAATACAATCTCCAAAAGTCACGGTCTGAATACGAATACAATCCGAGATACTAGGAATCAAACTCAAATGTAAAATACTTAAGTAAAAACAAATGTCTAGAAGAAGACTCCCATAGCTTGAATCTACCCCACCTACACTCGGTGTGGTAATCTTCTCAACTTCAGGTACCTGGAATTGTTTAGCCATGAAATGGCTCAGCAAAATAATTTGCCGGTATGAAAAACGTGCAGCCCATCGGCTACTGGGCCACAACAACTAATTGTCGAATACATGCAGTTCATTTATAAAGCTGTAAATAAGCATAGCATGATAATATGTATCCACACAAGGACAATAATGTCACATAGAACAAGACTGCAGAAGGTCAAGTTAGCTGAACTGAATTCCTTTAATGATAGTCGGTCCACACAATGGGACTGACAGGTATAACTGAATATCTCAAATAGTGAAGGTATAGTGACCTCGTTAAGATTGAAAGGTTGGGTATTAAAAACCCAGGAGATAACGTAGTTAAACCCTGAACTGAGAAATGTGGGAAATAGAATCCCACGAGAGGAATGAAGTCTTCCTCAAACTGAACTGATGGGCATTAGAAACCCGAGAGGAATAGAGTCTTCCTCCCAACTGAAATGTTCCGTCGCGACGTAATTGAGTAGGAGACGACCTGAGACAGGTACAACTCCTGTAGCATGCATGGCCAGATCCAACTGGGCTCCTCGTTCTCGTAGTATAGAATTGTTAAGTGTCGTATAAAGACGTTAAACAAGAACACAATGTGTATTGTCAATTATCACGATTAGGATAATGACGTTTGTTATAAAGTGAAGTTAGTGAGAGACTTGAGTACAAGTCCTCGGTATACTGAAACGCAGGTATTTAATCCACTGGTATAGTAGTGTTTGTATGCGTGGGACATACACGTTGTAGTCAGCAACATTCACGCACATAAAATAATACAACAGTGCACAAGAGTAAACATCATTTTACATTAATTATCTTGGTCGTTAATCCAGACAACAGATAGCACACAAGCCGGTGTAATCCGGTAGCAAACAGGTTGCAAGAATTCCATACCGTTCACCGTAGGTTGCAGTTGATTATACCCTGGTCAACGTCTGGTCAAACAAAGTCCTAGAATAGGATTAACTGAGTGGGTTAATTTATGTTACCCTTATATAATGATTCTATTGAATCTTTTAACAAATCTCGTATTTGTTATTTCATGTGAGGTTTATTTCTTTTAATTACCTCATGATTTTATGTATAACTTATTTGTTATTCCTTTTGATTTATTTATAAATCCTTTAATGTACATATATGTATTTATTTATTCATGTACTATATTTGTTTTTTTTTTTGTCTTGTTGACATAAAAACTTATAATTCCTTAACTATATTTATATGCCATACATGGACATAAAATTCTTATAGTTTTCATTATTCCTTCTTTAACCAAAAGTAATAATCATTGGTTATTTTTAAATTCCTTATAACTACATAAGTCATAGATTAAACTTCATAACTCCTTTAATCAAAATTCTTTCTTCCTAATTCCTCCAAATATCCATGTAGGACCTATATTCATTTTAATCTAAATTCTTACCCTTATATTTCGGTTATTTATAAAACAACCACATTAATTCATAAACTTTATATTTAAATTCTAATCTCATTATACTATAGAGTTTTAACTTCTTATTTAGCTAAATTACAAAGCCACCACTAATATTTTGGTATATAGCTTTTAAATATTATAACTTTCAAAAATTACAACTTAGCCCCTGAAATTCTCGGCCTTAATAATTTATTTCCTATAATTACAATCTAACCACAAAATCTTATAACCTTTACATAATGTCATGTAAACTATAGTTTTAATTTTAATTCTCCATAAACGCCGAATATATATATAAATTCTTAAATTACCAAACTAATCCCAAGGTAATTCGGCTTGGTCATTTATTTTTCCTTAATTACATTTTCACCCCAAAACTTTATAATAGTTACTTAATAACTTATAAACTATAGTCTAAATATTTAATTCCTTAAAATTTCGAAAGTGAACCTAATAATTCTCTTAATTATGAATTTGCCCACTAATAAGTTCTAAACTTTCATAACAACTTTTATAAATTACATAATAGCCCGAAACTTTATAAAATGTATTTTAACACTTGTTTAAATTATCTAAAATTCATAAACTTAATTCCTAACCTTATATTATATTATAATTATACCAAACAAACCTTTAACTCTCGGTTTTCACCTTAAACTCACCAAACTTTGTAAAAATTACATTTAAGCCACATAACTTAATTAATTAGCCATTTAAGCACTAATAAAATATTTTTAACTCACCAAACTTTATAATATAAATTTATATACATAAGTAGCTCATTAAAAATCTATTTAACACTTAGACAATTCGGCCATAATTAATTAGCCATCATATATTATATAAAAGTGATTTTATGTCATAATAAATGTACATAAATTCATATGAGTCATATAACTCATGTAAAAATTATTGTAATGTCTTATATTGATTCTTAGCTCAAAAATAAGCATTTTTGCCCTTGACATTTCAGCCTTAATTTATTTGTAACATAAATAAATTTTGTGACACAAAAATGTGTCTTAAGGTAAATATTTTCTATATATGTTATAGATTATATTTTTGGCATATAAAACCATATAGTTTCGGTTTTAATTAATCTAGGAGGTGTACATAATTTTTGTATAATTTTTAGAAGCTTAACAAAGCTTATAACATAAAGATTTACTTAATAAACTTACTTCTTAACAAAGGTGGTTAAGTGCTTGAACTCCTCTTGAATCTCCAAGCTTTCTCCAAGGTAATATTGATGCTCCACTTCGGTTATATGCAAGTGGTGAAGGAGTTTAGGAGTTAGATCTTCCAATAAGATCTTAAGTAGATTTGTAAGTAGTTTTACAAGAGTTTACCTTAAGCTTTTTCTCTTATAATTTCGGCTCACCAAAGGTAGATGAAGAACAAGTTTTCCTTCATGAAAATGAAGAAGAAAAGAGCCTTAGAAGAAGAAGAACTTGGTTACACATAAAAATGTGCTTTAAGGATTTACAAGCATTAAAACTACCTTAAGATAACCTTGAGATGCTCCTTGGTTTAATGTTGGTTTGGACAACCTCCTTGGAGAACTAATTGATGTCGAACACTTGTTGTTAAGCTAGGAAGAGTTTTGCTTCAAGGCTTGCCAAGAAATGCTAGGAAATTACCTTAAAGATGAAGATAGAAGTTAAAACTCCATTAATGGACTTAAGAGCTTCAAAGGAAGAAGATGAAGCTAGAAGAGAGAGGAGGGAGCCTTACCAATTCGTGAATGAAGAATGCAAGGAGGGAAATGAGGCTAACTCACGTAAGAAGCAAGAATGCCTTTGGAAATTGATTTTTGTTTTGTCAATTTTTAATGTCATTTGACTATTCTTTTCCTTAGTTTATTACATGAGTTATTGGCTCAATAAATGTCCTCCTTTCCAGCATGAAAACCGGCCATGTGGTGTGACTAGGCAAGAGTTGGAAAGAAAATAATGTTGGTTAGAAGACAAGGTAAGAAAGTGATGCTTTATTCCTTTGATTTTTCAATGTTAAATGACTTGTCTTCTTCTTCATGTAGGTGGATGATTTCAAGGACTGATGGAGCTCATTTGATCGGCATTCATAAGCTAAGACCAAGCATGTTAGGTCATTTGAATTATAAGGAAATCAAAAAGGTGGAATCTAGATCCACTTTTGCCTTTTTACATTTTGTTTTCTTCCTAGCTCACATGGCCTTATTCTTCTGCATAATTTCGACAGCTTGCTGGTCAAATAAGACCTACATACTTTGACATTAAGTAATACAACACATGGGAAGGTGAGTCACCATGTATTAAGCCTTTTATAAACTTTAAAAGCAAATTTTATACTAGTTTTTGCTCTCAAAATCGGCCCCTATAGAGCACCTTGTTGAGTAGTCTCACCAACTGATTTAGAAGGTCATTTTGACCCTTTTTAAGATTACCAATTCGTGGCATGTCAAAAACTACAAGGCAATTGCGTAAAACGCATTTTCGTGACACCCGAAGGTGTGTTTTTGTGCTCTAAGGAAATTTTGGGAAACCAATTGTTTTTATGAGTTCCAAGTGTTTGTAAACACTTATTATGGTAAATAAACATATATTAAGATGTTACATTGAGTTATATGGGGTTATATCCACCCATGACATAATTTACGGGCCATCGGGACACTTCCGGGCCAAAAAGGAGCGCTAAGAAATCCTCCTGTGGTTTTTGCTGAATTTTGTGAAACCACTTCGTGGGTTCTCTTTAGAATGATTAATAATGATGTTAGGAACTCTAGGAATTAATTTTATAGGAGTTCGTGCCACCTCGGCACTCCTCCGGACTTTTCGTGCTTTAAGGAGCGGGCGTGAGCACTCCCGAGTATTTTGCGTATTTGACTGAATATAGCCTAAGGAATATATTTATATATTCATATAATGAGTGTATGACCATTTGGTTTGAGTTTTAGAAGGTCATACAAGGTCATGCTTGATCACATGTTTCTAAGGCGTTTTAGCGTTTATGGTGAAAACGACTATTTTTACGTAATGTTTTCATGCATGGGTTTGCATGCGTACGTGAAATGATTTATATTTGGATTATATTCCAATAAATAATGATTTAATAATATTATTTAGATTTGGGGTATTTCATTACGCGTTTAATGTGAGGGGTGTTACATGTTTGAACCTCTGATCTGTGTACAATTCGTTTCTTCGACTTGTCCAAACGTCTGTCCGAACATTGAAGTTCGGACAGACCCTGTTTGCGTTTAAATTTTCCGAAGTTTTTGCCGTGTTCAAACTTCCGTCCGAGCTTTGATGTTCGGACGGGGTGCGAGGACGAGTCCAACTTACAAGTCTCAAATGGTGTCCGAACTTGTAAGTCCGGACAGAAGTTCGGACACCCTCTGTTGCTTCTTCTGATTTTAGTTCGACATGTGTCCGAACTTCGACATTCGGACACATGTTCGGACTTCACTACGTATTTGATTTCCGTAAGTGTCCGAACATCCGTCCAAGCTTTGATGTTCAGACACCTTCTGTCTCTACCTCTGTTTTAAAGTTCGACCTATGTCCAAACTTTGATGTTCGGACATTCGTCTGATTTTGGCTTTTGAGTCTCGACTTGCGTCCGAACTTCGACGTTCGGACACAAGTTTGGACGTGGCACTGTTTATGCCTTAACTTGCTCGTTTGAGCTCCATTTTGACTTCCGTTTGCGGGGTTGGATTCCCCTTCTGATTTCCAAGCAATCTATATGCTTTGTGGTGCCGTTAGTGCACATATGCTTAACTGTATTTAAGCTTCTGTTTTGGGACCTAGTTATCTCTGTATCTGAACCGTGGATGACTGGTTTAGCTATCTCGTAGCGCGCTGCGTAGGTCGTCCTTTTGTTTCACGGGTGGTATTCCCGTTCTGTTCACAGGTTCCCACCTGTTCTATTCACAAGTGATGTTTCCTCGTTCTGTTCACGGATTGTGTCTGTTCTGTCTGTATGCTTTGATTGACTAGTGTCCCGCTCTGTTTCTAACTCTGTCATTTGACTCTGTTTAGTCCTATCATGGTTGGACTTCTACTTCTGATTTCCTTTATTGAAATGTGGCTACCTTCCTGCCTTCTATGATTTGTTAACATTTCTTAAATGTTTTGAGCATGTTGGTTGATGATGTTAGTCATCTAGTGGGCATAGTTGGATGCTCATTCCCCTACTCTTACTAACATTGCAGATTGATCAACGAGGATCTCTTTGCTCAGCTTCTGGAGTTAGCTTTTGATTTGTTTAGTCCTTTTGAGACTTCTGCGTTTTGACGCTTGTAGCCTTCGGGCCTCTGATGTTAGCTTTCGCTTTTGATTACGTTTGAGGATTTGTATTAATATTTGGGATCTTCGACACTTTGTTTATACTTATTTATACAAGTATTTCGTTTTGGGCTTGATTTGATTATTTGCGTGCGATAGTTAGAGCCTTGCGTTATTAGGTAATAATACGCGGCGTGTAATACCCCTAACTCCTAGGTCAGTGTTTGGGGGTGTTACACATTATCTTTGGTTTTTACTTTTTCTTAACGATAACTTATAAATGTTTCCACTGATGATTAGAAACATGTACACAACCTTATATAATCGTTTCCATGACTATTTTTCAAAAATAACACTAGTTGTTATATATATTCCTTTGACCGTTCTTGTTGAATAATTGTGTATAAGAATATTTTCTTACCTACTATCACTTTATAGAGTTTGATTGGTTGATAAACATGAAGTCTATAAACATCTGGAAACGATAATCTGAGTTGCTGGAATCGATTTTACGTATTCATTCACCTTGATATTTACTTATCAATGATAATTTATAAATATTTCTACTGATAATTAGAAACTTGTATTCATCATTCTATAACTGTTGCCATCACTATTTTTAAAAATATGACATTAACTATTATATATCTATCATTATCGAATCATAATGTATATGAATCACGGTGTATACTCAATTTTTAATATATATAAAAAACATTATACATCACTTTTAAAATTTTAAAAAATATAAATACTCCTATTAGTTTAGTGGTTTTAAATTAATATTTTTTTAAAATATTTTGATTAAGATATGTATTTGAATTAATATGTGCTCCATTATTTATATGTATACATAATCAACCAATATTATTAGATTTAAAAGCTAATATTATACAATATGTACAATCATATAAAGTTTAATATAATTGATGCTATAACGAATATAATTAGTTATGTTAGTAAGAAATTGCAAAACAAAAATATATATACAAACTGTCAAACACCACCCTTCCACTTCTGACTTCACGTGCTATGTTAAAAAAAAAAACCATCGCGACGGAGGGTTCCTTTACGTCACGTAATCCTCACCCGGTTTGAAGCTAGGCCTGGCAAAAAAGTAACGAAAACGAATATACGACCCAAAACACGACACGACATTAACATGTATAGGTATTTAATTTTATATACGAAATTGATTTCGTGTCGTGTATCATATATACATGGTTTATTAACGTGTCGTGTATCGTATCTAATTGTATACATATCGTGTATACACGAAATACATGAAATTAATGCATATATATATATAATTCGTGTACACACGAATAAATTCCATGTTACTTATTTATTTCATTAATTAGTGTAAATATAATGTTTTAGTATTTCAGTTATTTATGTGTTACTCATTTATTTCACTAATTCTTGTACACATGTTATTCGTGTACGTATGTAATTCGTGTACACACAAATAAGTTTCGTACATTTTGTTTCGTTTATAGGTATTTTGGATTTCATTTCCGTATATAGAATTCTATATAAAAAAATATTTTCGTGTCGTATACCGTGTATCTTCATGTAAATTTCGTGTCGTGTATCGTTTCTATTATTTACACGATACGAAAATACGATTTGACAGACCTATTTGAAGCTGTTTCTAAACTCCGTGTGCTGGATCTAAGTGGGTGCGCTGCTTCATCACTGCATCGTCCAGCCTTTTCTAGCCTACCTCATCTGGAGGAGCTCTACCTTAGGTGAGAACTCTTTGTTACAAGCTTTGAAGTTTACCAAATCCCAATTTTCTTATTAGTTCCATCTATCTCCCATGTTACTTGGGCTTTCGTGGTTCCTGGATCTGAAACTGTTTGTAACTGTTTGTTTATCTGGGTGAGTAGAAGAACGCAATTGCAAGAAGTTCCGGCAGACATACTGGGCTTGCAGCACTTGCGCATTCTTGATCTGAGCCGAAATTCTCTAGAATCAATCCCCGTGGTAAATTGTTCTCTCTTTTTTAATTATAGATTTATGTCATTCGTGAATCAATTGATGTAAACCACCCATCACATCTCAACGTAAGTTCCACTATGCGAATGGATCAACATCTAGAGAGCATCAGTATATCAGTGCCCATTAGAAGAAAACTCAGTGTCCAATCTCACATAGGCTGATGAAGAGATTAAATAAGCGCTACATTTAAAGCAACCAAAAAATGTAAATGCCGTACCAGCAATATTGAAGCAAAGGCTGTAAAATAGAGACCAGAAAAATATGTACTTAAATAAACAATTACCAAACCATCTGCGATCAGGTTGAATCCGGGTAGAAGGCAATTCTTTGGATTGGTATTCATGGCGTAGAATCTTCCCCTTTTTGTCTCGCTTGGGCCGAGTATTATACATCTTAAGACGCCGGACCGTGGCGGCGCTCCTGGTTTCGCTAGTGCTTCCATTAGCTCTATTGGCGTCCAGAAAGTGCTTCGGTTTACTTTCCTTCTTTTTTGCCATTGAAGAACCAAAAGAAACTAGCGGAATCAGAACTGCAAGCCAAATGCGACTGGTAGCTCCGGTGAAAAAGCTGAACTAGAGCGAAACAGGTACACCAACAGAAGCAGACGAGCAAGATATGCAAATGCAATGCAATACTAGGGTTTTTTTGTATGAGGTTAAAAATGTAATATTCAAGTATTAACGGGGGCACTTTGGGGAATTAATTGAGTTTTTCATAATTCACGCTCATATTTAATTAATTGTTCTAATATTTTTAGAAAATGATTAAACTATAACATAACAATAGAATATTAACTATGAGACAAACTTATCTTTTAAATTAAACACAGTGGTATCTTTTTTTTGAAGAACAACCAAACTATATTATACATTAACCATTACTGTAAGGGTGCTTTAGAGGCTATCTGAGATGAGAAAGGGAAGCTCACTTCGAAGCTGAATACGCCAGCTAACGTCAATTGTCATGGATCGACTGATCAAATCCGCTAGATCCAGTGGATCTCTCAATTTATCTAATCGATCTCTCAGGTGATGCTTTGTTTCATATTGGTCATTTTTATTTGTTTAGCTTGATTAACTCAGTATCAATGTAGTTTTTTAATCTTGCGACGGAGTAGAGAATTATTGTTGGGATCGTTTAATCTCAGCTTTGCCTACAATTTTTCCTTTTTGGATTTGAGGTTTATAATTTAGCTCTATCAATGTACGTTTCGTCTCGCATAGGGGAATGTGGATTGCATTCCGTGCTGCTAATTAATTGATGGTTACATATCCTTTCGAAGAATCTAGATTCTCAGAATACCCAAATTCCGACGGCCTTGTTTTAGCATATTTTCCTGAATTATATAATGTCGTTATCCTCATTGAATTAAAGAATACTAGTTATCATTGAAGTGGTTTTCAGGTCCTCATGTATCTAAGTTTGGTGTAAACTGTTTCAGGGAAGTGCCAAATCAGATATATCAGAATCTTGAAGGAGAAGGAGAAGATAACAAGTGGTGGGAGGTAGTAAGCAATAACTAGATAGGCCTTACTGTATTTTGTCGTATTTTGTCTTTGATTCGTAAGAAGTCTTAATTAATTCTCTGGTTCAGTGAGCTATCTGCGGATATTAAAACTTTATGATTTTCCTCTTTATTTTGGCAGGCTGTGGACCTTCAGAAGCTGATTTTGGCACATAACAACATCGAAGTTTTGAAAGAGGACCTGAAAAATCTTCCACTGTTAGTTGTGTTAAATGTTAGCCACAACAAGCTGACCCAAATCCCAGCTGCTATTGGGGAGTAAGTTCATACATTAATTATTTTCAAATTATGTGCTATGCATTCTCCTCATGATGCTTGTAAAAGCATCTTTATTTTTCATTTGTTGTGTGTTACTTCATTAGTTTTACTTGTCATCTTCCTTTTACCTCATTTTGAAATCAACATTTTGCAGGCTTTCTATGCTCAAATCTTTGGACGTGTCACATAATTCAATCGCTGTCTTGCCTGATGAGATTGGATCAGCTACGTCTCTGATCAAGTAGGGTTGTCTTCCTTCATTCTTTTCTATATTATGATTATAGGTAATAGTAAGCCACTATGCATCAGCTTAGTTTAGGCTCCTGGCATGAGTAAACCTTCTTCACATGTAACCATGTGATCAGTCATGCGTCAAGTCTTGTCCCAGTTCTATCTTTGCCAAGGGCAGTTCTGCTGCACTAGGCGCATGATAATTCCTAACGACTCTCAACCACAGTAAAGTGTGAATGCCTGCCCCTCTAGGATGTATGTAGATAATGCTTACAAGAAGTCTTACATGACTTACAGAACATATCCGATGCTTTCAATCGGGAACAGCTTTTTTGGGCAGTATTGGCAGACGGCTGATGGCTTATCCACCCCTACACCCCCCCCCCCCCCCCACACACACACACACACACATTCCTGTCTCTTCTTTACTTCCTTTCTCTCATAGGGACACAATAAATCATTGGCCGTACGCTATGAAATCCACCTTATTTTGTCAGGACAAAATAAGCCATCTGTCTGCTGATATTGCCAGATTGTGCCAAAGGGTAAGTAAAGAAGCAATTTGTCAATTGACTGAATAAAGAAAGTGCATTGCATCTAACCAGGAGGCTGATGTTCTGCTATAATTGTTCGTATATTGTTTGTTTGTGTGTTTACCATCTGCAGGATTGACTGTTCAAGCAATCTACTCACAGAACTTCCTAATTCAATTGGAAGATGCTCTAATCTGTCAGAGCTCAAGGTGCTGACCTCTTCTTGCTACCCATTTTTATTTGGAGAAGGAGAATTAGACCTTGGTCCATAAATGCAAGTGGAACTCCAATATTATTGCGGACTGATTTTTGGAAGAGTTTGTGATTGGCCATGTAATTGTCATGTGAGCTCAGGATATTAATACGTGGAGTTGGCTCTCCTTTCTAGAAGTCTGTTTTTTTCTGACTAACAGTTCAGATTGCATGATTACTTACTTCCTATGAACCTGTTGACGTATTCACAAAGGCATTAAACTTAAAGATGCCCTTTGTCTGTTACTGTGCCCATTTATTTTCAGGCATCAAATAATAGCATTACAAGCTTACCTGAAGATCTCGTGAACTGTACAAAGTTGATGAAAGTGGATTTTGAGGTATATAACATGTGCTAAGAATAAGCTCCGTTACTTTTTGGATCCTTGGAACCTATTAAAGCTATTTTGAGTGTCTTTTTTCTTCCAGGGGAACAAGTTGCTTGAGCTAGCGGAAACTTTGATGGCATCGTGGACTATGGTCTCTGAGTTCAATGCTTGTAATTACCTCAATTGCTTGTCATCTTCACTGTATTGTATTAAATTAAGCTTGAAAGAATAACCTTAATAACTTGTATTGTGTTCCTGGCCCTAGCAAAAAATCAGCTGACCAGGATACCAGAGAGTATAGGAAGGCTCTCACACCTTGTACGACTTGATCTTCATCAGAACAGTAAGTGAGCTCAGTAATTTCAAGCTACTGTGCGAACTTGTATCATGGAAAACTTTTATGTTGGGAAAACTGTTTGAGTAGAGTCATCTGATCATATGGGCAATCGTATATTCTCTTTTGTAGATCTGCTTTGCTTAACACCTTCTATTAATCAAATAGCTTGTCTTTAACATCAGGAATTTCAACTATACCTGCATCTATCAAGGGTTGCTCTTCCATTATCGAACTCTATATAGGGTAA
>CM041782.1:133854446-133902921 GCA_023374045.1 Limonium bicolor
ATAAAAATTTAAATAAAAATTCAAAACTATTAAATATCATAAAATTAAATGTTTCTTAGATTTTTTATTAGGAATCATAATATATAATACAGAGTTTAAAGACATTATTTATATTCTATTAGATGATATTTTCCCTTTTTTAATGTCATTTTATTAATGAAAATTACTAATTGTAGATTTAATAAATATGTACACAAAACAAAAATATTATGTTATAAAGTTATCTCCAAAATAGAATAATTTTTTTAAAGACATATTAATACTTAGAACATTTTAAAAAAAATTGAAGAAATCATTTAACTACGTAGAATATAAGTTACGTCTTTCAACTCTATATTCTATTTTATAGTACTTGATAATTTGAAAAATATTCTAAAAAAATATTTTATATTTTATAATGTTTTATGATATTTTAGTATTCTTAATTTTATAAAAAAAATTAAAACTTTTTTGTGATTTTTTACTTTTTTATTTTTTAATTATTTTTACAACTTTCAATTTTTTGAAAAAAAAATTAATTTTTTAATCTTTTTTGAAAAAATAGAAATTTTCATTTAATTTTATATTTTTTTATAATATCGCAACTTTTTTTAGTGGTATTTCATTAAATTGCTCAATATATTTTTTTGTAAAATTTCATAAAATCCTTCTGATTAAAAAAGGGCATATTGTGAACGTGAAATATGACCTGCAATGTCAATGGTAAAATAGTCATTATTTAAGATCATTCCACGAATTGGATGTTTTGTGAATTTTAAAACTTTTTAAAAGTATCCTGTAACGAAGTTTAGAAAAGGGGGTATGTCGTCAATTATGAAATTTTTTAGGGATATATTGTGAATTTTCTCAAATTTTTATGTTAATTTTTGTCTAATTCACGACTACTTAATTATATTATGCAATTATTACATAAATAAAAGTATTTTAAATATTATAGTCCTATATATTGTGATGAAAATAATATTTTATCTCTGTTGAGCTTACACATTAACAAAATATAGTCATTTAAAACCATCAGAAAAAGTAAAAAAAAAAAACAAAAAATGATTGTGTAGGGTATTAATTTCAACCAGCCCTTTAACGGTCCCAAACAGACCGTCAATTAATTGAAATGATTGTGTAGGGTATCAATTGTTGTATAAATAAATGAGTTCATATATTTTGAAGATTGTCAATTCTTTTACTTAACAATATTTTATGGTTTCAACAATTACAAAAGTAGTTACAATCAATTAATTGAAATGCACTTAATACATGTGTCTTTTAAGCATATATGCTCCCATTCATTAGCTAGTTTCAATTGTTGATTAACTTATTGGCATCTCATGCCACTTAGGCGTGTTCATAACCGGTTAACCGGTTGTCTGGTTAACCAGTTAGTTTCAATTGTTGATTAACTTATTGGCATCTCATGTTAATTAGGCGTGTTCATAACCGGTTACCCGGATATTCGGTTAGTCAAATTTAATAACCGTAATTGGTTCATTTAGAAGCGGTTAATCGGGACCGGTTAACCGTCGGTTTCGGTACGATTTTACTGGTTTAACGGTTAACCGAAATGATGTAGATTTAGGTGTTTTTTTCTTATAATTAGTAACAAGTTTTACCGGTTTTGGTACAGTATTATTAAAACGGTTAACCGTCGATTTTGATAAGATTCTATTGGTTTTAGTATAATTCTAACCATCAACTACATTGTACACTTATTTTTGATAAATCTAATAATTAACTACATAGTTTTATACTAAGATTCTATCGGGTTTCCGATTTCAGTTTCACCGGTTTCGGTTTAGGTTTGACGGTTCCGGTTTTCCATGAACACCCCTAATACTACTATAACATTGTTACAACAGAAATATGTTACTATCCCTCCCTAGGAAATGTACCTATCGTTTTAAAGAATAGTGATTAAATGGGGTTGTCGAACTCATGAACCTCGTTCAATTAATTGAAAATTTATTAAATTAACCGAGAATGTTAAACTAAACTTTAAAACATGAAATGTCACTTTTAGAGGAATTAATTAATCTAATTAAAGACCGAATTACTAAACAACTAGAAAATAAAAATTAAACAAAGAAGATAATAAAACAAACAAATAAACTAAAATGAGGAAATAAAGATTGAAACTTCAAAGCTAAGTAGCGGCCCAGATTATTCCGCAATCCTTCTCTTTTTAAATCTATTAATAAAATATTCCCTACTTCTGCAATAAACTTAGAAACTATAAATAATTCGTTAACGACTAAGTTCAAACGAATCCTAATAAGTTGTAAGAACTAGCAGGTGCTAATGCGCTAATCCGAAAACAAAATAATCGCATAAAATCAGTTCCTATTGAAGACAGATTATCCTATAGGTGGGATCATGCTTGCAGTAGTTTATACGGTTTAACTTCCAATGTCTTGATTTTCATCTCAGCTCCCGCATGTTGATTATAAAACTACAAAGATTACTTTGATAATTAGCTAGAAAATCAAAGCGTATGAAGAACTGGAATTAAACTACTACATTAATAAAATCAATGGAAATATTACAAATAAATCTAAAGATCTAACTTGCAACCCCATTCCAGGGAGTGTGTCTAACTACCCTAATACAAACCTAATAAATACGGGAAAACAACAGAGGAAGGCATTAAATAGATTAGGAAGAAGGATAGAAAAAAACTCCTATGTGAATGCTTCCTCTAGCTCCCTGTTTTGTCTCTACCGTCACGTCAATCCCTTGCCAGAAGTGTGAAGTGTTGTAACAATGGTGGAATTATGGTGTTTGATGTGTGGGAGAGAGGAGGCCGAAGCCCCAAAGAGAGAGGCATAAGCATGGCGTGAGAGAGCATAATCCTTATTATATAGCAGTGATGATCCTCATTCAAATAATACCCTAGTCGCTTTACTAATTCAGCAAAAACTATCCCTTTATCTTCTTTTTCCAAACACGATGTATTGGTCGTTGTCTGTTATTTTTTTCTTCTGAAAATGCGCATTCCATTAATTCAACACTTGGAAAATTAGTTTAGTACATCGCATGGGACATGCCCGAAAAAGAACTTTGATTACTTTGACTCCCTACCTCTTTTGGCAGCCTCGTGGGCCTCCAAATTAAACTCTCTACCAATAAAACCCCACTCTAAATTCTTAAAGAAACTACTCATCCAACATAGATCAACCAGCTCTTTCCTCACCTCACAGTGTAAGAAATCGCTAAATTTTAGGAAATTCACGACTGTCAGAGAGTCCAAACAAATCAATATCTCATCTTTGTTTAGCTTCAAAGCCAGGTGGATACCCAACATCACCGCCCTCGCTTCAACTGAGCTCAGATTCAGGGCACCCATACCACCGTCGTAGGCTGCTGCAATAATATTTCCATCATCATCGAAACAAACTGCTCCAATGCCGAATTCGCCCCTCGCCGTAACACTTCCATCTACACAGATTTTCAAGGTTCCTCTTTCGAGCCATTGCTCTCTTGCAAGCAACTCAGGGACATTGGAGTCTTCAACTGGGATTCTGTTGGATTCCATAGCTTCCAAAAATCCTCACGCCTGGTCCCAACCCTGTAGACAGCAAAAATTCTCACCCCATAAGGCAAATTTCAGAATAAGAAACACAATAAGAGGGGTCGTCACCTTTCTTTGTCAAAACGTATTGACGTGCGTGCCAAAACGAAACCATCGTTTTATAGTCTTTTTCAAAGCATTTCATAAAAACACGATTTTGCAAAAATGAATTTCCAACAATGCGGTTCTACACCCGTCCCTTTTGTTTTATTCACTTATCTTATTATTGTTTATTTGTTTAACTTTTATGTTATCCTTTATTTTCATTTTGTTACGTATTTATTGCTACTTGTTATAGTCCTCTAGCATTTCCTTTTTATCATCATCATTTTCATTGTTACTTATATCATTTTATACACTTTTTCACTATTATTTTCCATATTAGTATACTTCGTTTTGTTGTTTATTTGATTAAACTTCATCTTATTTCATTTTATTTTTATTACTCGTTCATTCCATCATATTTACCATCACTTGTACATATCTCATTCAATTTCCTTTTTACGACATTCACTTGTATATTATCATAATAGTACTATTTTATTATTTCATGTACTTATTGTTATTCATTTGTTTATGATGTTTTCATTTTTATCTGCATACCATTATTTTATGACTTTTCAAAAAAGAAAACAATTCATTTTACTAGATTAAATTTTTTCACCCTAATGTGCATTTACATTGTAGATGAATGATAGTGTTTGTAAAATAACTATTTTCAGTTCGAATTAGAGACAATTGTTATTTCCCGCAGTAGTATGTTGAATTCGGTTATAGTTTAGTCGGTTAACATGCTGAGGAAGAAGGCCATATGACCTGAGTTTGAATCTCAGCCAGAGCACTCAGGTGTTATCATTTTGTTTTCGCCCCATCCCGTTTTAGCTAGCCCAAACGTGGCCTTGGGCCTAACCTTGACCAAACGCGGCCCATCCTCTGAATTAGGTCCAGTGGAAACTCCAGCACCCCAAAATAAGGTCTATAATCAGTCAAAACCCTAATCCATTCTCTATAAAACAACAACAACAACAATAAAACCTAGACATGCTGCAATAGCCAGGGCCGGCTTGATCATCTCCTTCTTCTCTGCTAAAACCCAGCTGATACAGGAAAATCCTCTTTATCTTCTTTCTAGGTTTCATTTCCGCCTCCATCATCTATCTCCATCTCCTCCGAGGCAGACGACCTCCATCTCCTTCATCCACCTTAAAAAAAACCTCCATTGCAGGTCACTGTAAATCTCACCTGAAGCTATTCTATTCCGATTTTACTGTGTGTCGTCCACCAACAGAGAAAACATCAACCCCAGAAAACACGAAATGGCACAAGTGTAGAAAATGTTTTTAACCACGGTTATTTTGTCTATATACCACGGTTAGAAACCGTGGTTAATACTCGCGTCGCATATTGAAAATAACTAATAAACCACGGTTTAAAGCCGTCGTTTAAAAGTGAGACTATATACCACGGTTTGCTATGACCGTCATTTAAGACCGTTTTTGGACGCGGTCCTCACTGATTTTAAACGACGGTTAAGGTCAGAACCGTGGTATAAAGTACCTTTTATACGACGGTAAAAGCCTGAACCGTGATATAAAGTTCCTTTTAAATGACGGTTAGTCTCAAAACTGTGGTATATAATGTATAAAATCAACGAATAAACCACGGTTATACATATAACCGTGGTTTATAGTCTATGAACTTTTTTTCAAAATCGCTGACGATTTAGAAGCGCCGCTTCACAGATCTCAAACAGAGCACATAAGAGAATGAAGAGCCTAGAACATGTATGTTCCTTGTTTGTGATTTAGGGGTGCAAAATAATGAGTGAATAATGGAGGCGTAATATGTTCCTTGTTCGCGATGGGTTGCAAAATTACCGTGAGGTTGAAGAGAATGAAGAATGGAGGCGTAGACCATGTTCCTTGTTGGTTAGTGTGTGAAAATTACAGTGAGTGGAGATGAGGCAGAGCATGTGTTCCTTGTTCGCAAGTGTAAGCTGCAAAAATTACCGAAAACAAGAGAATGAGAGAGGACGGAGCATGTTCCTTGTTCGCTAGTTAAGGTTGCAAAAATTACCGTGAGGTTGAAGAGAATGAAGAAGAGTTGCAGAGCATGTTCGTCGGTTAGGGTTGCAAAAATTACCATGAGGTTGAAGAGAATGAAGAAGAGTTGCAGAGCATGTTCGTCGGTTTGGGTTCCAAAATTACCGTGAGGTTGAAGAGAATGAAGAAGAAGAGTTGCAGAGCTTCGTCGGTTTGGGTTCCAAAATTACCGTGAGATATATAAGAGAATAGAGAGAAAGAGCAGCGTTAAATTTGGGCCAAAAATTAAAATTCCCGCTTAGACTATATACCACGGTTCACCAAAAAACCGTGGTTTAATATTGTAAGATGTGCAATATAAATGACCGTTGCCTAGGAACCGTGGTATATAGGTACCCTATATACGACGGTTCTCCAAGAACCGTGGTATATTCACTCTCGCGTGTACCTTAAATGACGGTTGTCCTGAAAACCGTGGTATATAAGTAACCTATATACGACGGTTCTCCAAAAACCGTGGTATATGCACTCTGGCGTGTACCTTAAATGACGTTTGCCCTGAAAACTGTGGTTTATAAACTTTAAACCACGGTTTTTCATTTAACCGTGGTTTAAACGCCGTCATTAAAAATCTTTTTTCTACTAGTGTGACACCCTCTCTACTCTATCTCGATTGCCCCTTCCGCCCCTGTCCTTCAGCATCTCAAAACTGGAAACAAAAATCGTACCTCTACTACTCGGTGACAGAAGATAATAATCTCCACAAGTTTTCGAGCTATCGAACCCATTTGAAAACGCCACTGTCTTCGTTTCAATAATGGTGTTTCGATTAGATGTTCCTTGTTCGGAACTGTCGCGTAGCCTTGATTTCTTGTATCTCCATCTGCATCTTTGTTCGATTGTTTGTAAAGCATTATTTATTTTCGTTTACTGATTTATGATTTCTGTGTCCAAGACATTTGTAGATCTCTGTTTCTCAACGATTTTGAGTTTACATGCCGCGCTTATACTCTGTCAGTATGTTTTGATTTTGCATTTCGATTGAGATTTCTTCCTCATTCGTACTCCAATCGACCAAACTCATTTTGGACTAGAAACTTCCTTAAATCAGGCTTAGAACAAAAGAGTTTCCAGTTGTCTCACTTCGGAATATTTGATCGAATGATTCGTCCCTTTTGCTATGACCCTTTGTTCCTAATATTTTGATTTGCTGTTTTCTCTGAATGGTACAGATTTTTAAGGCTTCACCCAGCTCAGACATGAGCGGCCGAGCGGGTCTGATCTTAAACCATCTATGCTCGTTGATGATCCGTGACCCGCATGAATGGAGCTTCAGTTAGCTAGTGTTTTCGCCATTACCCAGTTTATTCGATTACTCTGTGTTGGGTTTCTTGGTTCGTGTCTTTTGTCTTCTTTGCAGGAAGCTTGATGAATTTATGGTTACATCATCCTTGTAGTTCTGAATCAAACCCCGCCATAGACGTGCAGATTGCAACTGCAGTCTCAGGCGTTTGACTATCTCTTCCAACAAGATAAAATGGCGTCTGCCCCAAAAGAAATAAGATGCTTACACTTCTGTATATTTGATGTTTCTAGTTCAGCTATTATGTTTGATTTAACCAGTGATTTGTTTAGTTTTCGTTGTTCTTTTTATGTGCTGGAAGCCTCTTATGCTCATCTCGTGGTACCTACTTCTAAATTAATCGAGTCGGTAATTCTCTCATCTGAAGCATGTTTAGTTGTCTGTCCGAAAGTGGACAATCATCTCCTATTTTCATGCTAGTATTTTGTCGGTTTCTGCGCTGTTGTGAGTCCTTGATCCAATCTGCATGCATCTTGCAACCGTTTTGGCTTCAAGTAGCGCCATGGGCTTTGTTTAGGATGTTTATTGTGTGCCTGAAGAAATCCATGTCTGAAGTAAGAAAAAACTGCAGTTGCTATTTCCTTAATCCACGGCTGTTAATGATTAAGCTCATGTGAATATCTTCGTTCTCCATTTCGTCTGTTTGGTTAATTAATCACCTGATAGATGACAATTATTCTACTCTTGTTTGTATACTATCCACCGCTTTCTACTGCTACACTATTTTGGATTTGAGATTTGAACCCTTTTTATTGGATTAAAAAAAAAGAAACAAAAGTGAAACGAACTGGATTGGTGACTTAGTTTATATTTGTTCCCAGTTTGAGTCTAGTAACTTCATGCTTGAAATTTTCTAATCTCCACAGTTTCTCCAATAACAATGGCCAGATTTGATTCTTTGTTTAGTTTTGTTATCGGTTTTGACCTTTTGCTCATCATACGTGCTTGCGTACTGAACTTATGTTGGCATTGTACATATTTTATATTTAGTGTTATTGAAGTTTTCGTTTCATTCCATGCTTTTCTTTATTAAGCCCTAGTTATCACCCCTCTAGGACCCTTTCACTGACAGAAAAGCTTTGGATGTATTATTGCTCCACACCTAACGGGTCTCTCATTCGTTTCGTGGGGCAATAATCTCCTATAACTTCAGAAAATACCTTAACAACCATTATATGTATATAAGAATAAAAACTTTGAAAAACAAGCCCTTAAGGCTATCTTAGGAAGGCTTAGGAAGAGAAACCACCCCATGCCTAGCGGGTCTCTCATTCATTTTATGTGGGTGGAATCCTCCTTTGCCTTCAACACACCCATAATCAATAAATTGATCCATCTCACTTGTTAATATCTCACAAATCAGCCCAAATCAATAAGGTCTAAATCGGACCCGAAAATAAAAAGTCCAAGGCTTAGATCAAGTCCAAAAATCAAAAGCTTACCTTAGCCCAAACCAAAAAGCTGGATCTGGTTCAATTTCCACCTGGCCCAAAAGCCCCATAAGCCCAAAAATCAAATCTGGCCCAAGGCCCAAATCACGTTCGGCCCAAATCTCAACCAAGGCCCAATCAAAAACCCACTTCAGCCCACAACTAAAAAAGCTAAAGGGCCAATTCAGCCCAAAAACAATGAGGCCCAAATCAGGCCCAATTTTCAGTCAATCTCAAATAAGGCCCAATTTTCAGCTCGTTTTCAAATAAGGCCCAAATCAAGCCCAATTTTCAACTCACTCTCAAACATGACCCATAGTCAAGCTCAGACAATCCAAATCAGCCCAAATTTCTAGGCCCAATTCGGCCCGAACCCAACTTTGACCAATTCGAACTTTGACCTTGACCCAACTTTGACCAGCCCAAATTTGACTTTGACCTGACTTTGACCAGCCTAAGTTTGACTAATCCAAACTTTGACATGGTCCAACTCTGACCATCCCAAGTTTGACCTTGACCCAACTTTAACTTGATCCCACTTTGACTCGGTCTAACTTTGACCTGGCCCGTTTTTCGACCCAAACCCAATTTCAATTCAAACCCAATTCAATTCAAACCTAATTCCATTCAATTCAAATCTAGATTCAATTCATCTTCGACTTATAAATCCCATTTAAACTCCAAAATCTAAAATTCTTCTTTCTCAAATTTCAAATAATAATTTCATTCAAATTTCATCAAGTTTTCAAAGAAACTATTTTACGGAATTTTAAAGGAAAAACTCTTCTCACATCACAGAAAACTCTTCTCAACATGCAGAAAGTTCTTCTCACACATACAGAAAGTCTCACAGGCCCGAGCGCCTCATAGACTCGAACATCTCAACCTCTCCACCATATTAAAATTTAAATGTCTCACAGACCCGAGTGTTTGACAGACTTCGATATCTCATATCCCAAATGTCTCACAGACCCGAGCGTCTCACAGACTTCGATATCTCATATCCCGAATGTCTCATAGACTCGAGCGTCTCACAGATTAATCTCTCAATCCTGAAACCTTCCACAACTTTAAACTCCTCTAAATCTCAAACCCCTAAAAACTTCCAAAATCCCAAAAAGCCGTGAACTACGCAAGGTATGATCTCAACAGGGAGTTGAGTACGTAGGCAGCCCATCTAGGGTGCGACCCCGTTCCAATCAAAAAACCCTTTCCCACTCTAAGGTGTTCTTCATACCTCTCAAAACGCTCAAACCTTCTTCGGCCCCCACAAACTTCAAACCATCAGACTTCAAGTCTTGTCTAATTCACTCAACCTCGGACTATTCCTAAATCTTCATTCTATACTCATCCGAATTCACTATTTCCTCTTCTTGGCGCTAGCTTGGCAGAAAAGCTCGCCTCATCCCCAATCTTTCTCTCTTCCTGTCCTAATCCTATCCTTGTGGCCTTTTGAAATGAATCTCTCTAAAAAGATTTTGAAAGAAGACAATCCCGACAATTGGAGACCGAGGTTTCCTCGGGCACCAATCCGAAGTCGAGGTCGTTGCCACTTCTAAGGGGTGTAACTCAGTGCGAACCCACAAAAGAATCTTTGCAAATGACCAGATAAGTCCTATCCATAGGAAACGAATTCAGAGTCAACCAACGGTTCTTAGAACCCTCCTTCCCTTCCTTCCTAGTTATCATAGGTCAAACTAGGTGGCGACTCTAGTCAATTCCGCCCTTAGAGCATAAGTCCGTGTGGAGCCCATTGAGAGAGTGTAGTGTTCACTAACACTCCCCCTTATGCTTTCTGGGAAAGACGGACGATTTAGTAGGTATTTGAGGGCTGCCATGAATAATGGGTTTTCACCCTCCATAGAATGGCAATTTCTAGGATCTAGACTTCTTAGTCAGACCATATTTAAATAGACCCCCTTATATCGAAAAATCACCCTCCACAGAATGGCGACTCTGCTGGGGAAAACTTGAGTAAGTTTTTCTCAAACTCAAGGAAGACTGAACTCCATTCAAAATTGTCGGGACTTCCCCACTTCTTTCAAACCTTCAAGAGATTCTTTTCAAAGCCTCTAGGATTATTCTACTCCACACTCAGAGTGTGTGCCTGATGAGGACAACTAGGACATATTAGATCCTCAACAAACATGACAACAATTGGGTTAATAATTAGCTCACGATTAGAAAGAAACACTTAGGACTGAATGAAGCTAACTTCCCTTTAGGTTAATAACAACCAATTTGGAATCACTAATCTCAAGACAAAACTCTTAGTAATTAGGTTGGTGCTAACTTCTCGGCTTCATTTACATGTTATTTGATTGTGGGGTGCATGGGGTGGGTAGCTCAGGACATGCATTCCTCTGTGTCACCCGTTTTATCCACGATGTCACGGGATCCCCAACCGGTCCACGGTTGATTCCCCATGAGCTGGGTCCTTCTCTGAGAGAACTAACCCACAAGGCGGTATGGTCTCCGACTAACACTTTGAAGCTCATGATCCAAAAATATCCTCCATTACCCGAGTCTGAGCCAGCATATAGTATGCCATGAGCCTTCAGTGTCCAACTGCCTTCTCCGGTGTCTAAGACGGGTTTTATGGGTAGTCACCCCCTTGTATGACGACTGTCTGACAACCCTTTTGCCTTACCTTGAAGATGGCATGGGCTCAGTTCTCCATGATTCCTCTGCACCACGGGTGTCTTTAAAGCCCAATGTTGCGCTACAAATTCATAGAGGATCCCGTATTTACGGATACCCATACATGACATAGCGTAGTCAGCAAATAATTTGGACTTTAGACACATCTTATCGTGTAGACGAGGGGAGACCCGTTCCCATGCAGTACTTCCCCGAGTTTCCCGAAAAGTGAGCGTGTTGTCGGATCATCACTGGCCGTGGCGTATGTTTCCTTATCATCTCGGGTGTCCTGACCTTTCGAACTTAAGCACTCCGGACTTTTTTTATAACGTGCCTCGCAAGGGGCATAGCAGAGAAAAACCCCGAGAGATGACAGTGAAGGGACGATGGTTCCCCCGATGAGAAGTAGTCATAATTGACCTGGAAAGTGATTATCCCAACATTAAAACTTACAGCTCCACATCAAATATAGCCACGATTTACTTTATGCTATACATATGTGCAAATCACTTCTTCAAACCAATTTGTTTCAATACGTTCGGAATTCTCTTGTGCATATCTCCTAAAGCTGTTTTACGAGCTCGTTCAATTTAGAATCCCACCTAAATTCTACTCATAAATACTTGGGTTTTAAGACCCGTCACATCATCATTGAAAACCTTTATTTCATTAAAATGTTTATTTCCAAAACAATTTTCAAAAATACATTGCGAAAACCTACATTCTATAAACGAACTTTAAACAACATTCTTCACCAACATGATTTTCAAAATCGTTTTTGAAAACAATTTCAAAGTTAATTTTCACACATTTATTTCAAAATAAATGATTTAGTCCCCATGTTGTGACCCGCTATTGTTGAAAATTCTGTCCACCTTCAAGAGCAGCTGTCATTACCGTGGTGCGTACTAGTCATTTTGTGTTTTCACAAAAGTGGTGGATTTTCATTTAATTTTTTGTGCTCGATCATTCACCTTTCATTTCTCAAAAAATCCCTCATTCCCCACGTCGGAGCAAGTGTAGCGCATGAAGATCGACAACACAGTTCGAGCCATAATCAGAGTTGCACCAACCCGAGTCTAGCAACGTGAAGACTATCAACGGCCATTCGAGTTCAGGAATGTCAGAAATCAGAACAACACGAACACGTGGAACAAATTGAAACACATAAAAGTCGATCACAGTCAAGCAAATGTCGTGTCCAAGAATGTAAAGAATCATAGGAACACCAGCTCACATTGCTTGATTGCAGTACTGCTTCACTGCTAGAGCCCGAAGATAGGCAAGCAGCCGGTCACGAGCCCGAAGACGAGCGAACAGTCGGACCAGAGCCGAATACGAGCGAGCTGCCGATCAAGAGCCTGAAGATGAGTGGGCGGCCAATCAAGAGTCCGAGCACAAGCAGTCGATCAGAACCCCGAAGACGAACCAGAAGAGTTCAGAAGAAGTTTAGCTCAAAACTCTCCCATTTAATGACTTTTAGAATTGATGTATAGGCATTATTTTCTTTCTTGTCAATTTCTGAATAGACTGCATGTATAGGTTTATACATTCCCTTTGAATTTATTTAGATCAATGTGTATAGGGTTCCTCACTCCCTATTTTATCTGCGAATGACCGAGCGTCAAAATCCATATTGAGAAAATCCGTCACTTTGAAAACACGTGTTTTCAAAATTGTTTTTCCGAAACTTGGTTTCTTTTGGCATGCACGTATAATGAAAAGAACGAATAAGGAATGACCCCTCACAGTTATATGTCATTCATCAACCTTGCTTTATGGGGTGAAAATTCACGGTATCTACAGGAGGCATCCCCTAAATAAACAACACCAACAAATGCAACCGAGCACAAAGCAAAACACATGCATTGCATTCATGACAAAAAAAAAGTCACTTGCACTTCCAGTCATTTAAAATCCATCAATCATTCACGAGTCTTGTCCACCTCAAAATTTGCACAATCATGCGTTCCATTCTAACTAGACCTGGCAATTTGGGTCGCTGGGTCGGGTTGATATCAACCCTAACCCAACCCATTTAAAATATCATCAACCCAACCCAACCCAAAAATGGATGGGGTCAGAAAATCATGACCCTAACCCAACCCGTTTAAAATCCTTCAACCCTAACCCAACCCACCCAACCCATTTGTTAAGTATACATTAATTTAGATGGAATAGGAGTAGAAATTAATAAAAAAAATCCAAAACATCCAATGCTAGCTGGCACACTAATTACAATGAACCAAAAGGCAGAGAAGTAATCTTGCTTGATCGACCCAACTTTAAACGAAGTTCATGTTATGCAAAGAATATAAAAGCACTGCACCAATTTCCTATGAATAGAATATCACGTACTTTTTCCGTAAGTTTATATTATCAATCTGAGCCTAAAGCTCTACCACTGTTGGGGAGAAATCCTATCTAGATTTGCACATGAACCTAGTGTCCTTAATAAAAAGGGGAACAAAAATGAAAATATTCATTATGCATTAGAGAAATATGCTAAAGACAAATCCTCTAAAGTTAGAAATAATTTATAAACTGAGAGCTCAAAGCCTCAAACTATGACTGATAGTTTTAAAATAATTACACCTGTTTAAATTGAGTGCTCATGCCTGAGAAAAGTACAATCATAATCACTTAATCGTTACCAACAGTTGAGGAACTTTTATGCAGCACGCTATCGTATTGTTGGCTTCAGAATTCACTAAGAGGTCTATAATCAAGATCCTACTTACAAAAAATACATATCACATACTTTTGTTCACCCTTCTAGATAATCTAAACATACATATGTTCTCAAGAACAACTATGGCAGTGAGAATAAGAAAAACAAACCTTGGGCAGAGATGAAGAGCGACATAGACATGAACAACGACGTAGATAAGAAAAATGGATGTGAGTCTACAAGATGAGAGCATTTGGGTTTTCAACATTATGTTAAGGTCTGGTTGGGCCCTTTGTGTGATATGCAGCTGGTTAGGCTGTTTGTTTAGTTAAGATTATGTGATATTATTAAAGGTGGAATAGTTCAACTGGACTTGGGCTTAAGGCTAAGGTATAGTTTGATCTGAATATAACATATATATAATTGTGAATTAATATTTTTATTTTTCATTAACAAATATATTTTCAGGTTTCGGGTTGGGTCATGGGTTAAGATCTCTACCCTAACCCAACCCACAAAATTAGCTTATTACCCTAACCCAACCCAAAAAATAAATGGGTCAATAATCAAGACCCTAACCCGCAAAAGTATGGGTTGGGTTCGGGTTGGGTCAAAATTGCCAGGTCTAATTCTAACCTTGTCACACACCAGCTTTCTTCCCAATATCTCAACCACCAAAGCCCGATCCTTAGAGGGTCAGAAAAGAAAACCGGGGAGTTCAAACCCCTCCAATCAGAATCACTATACGCGCCAGTGACAAAAAAAAGAGAATGTGTCATATTACGAGGCCACCATGCGGGAGTTGTCACTCCCTAGATGTTCAGGAGCTAAGCACCAACCCGACCTCAATCGAGAACTCCTCCTCCGACAGCAACCCCGACAGTTAGACCATCTCCAGGACCAACAGTGACGGGATGAGCTTCATGAACCGCGAGCTGAATACGACTCAATCGAGACTAGTCATAACCTAACCATTCATGCATTGCATCCAAAAACAAAACAAACACAAAAAAAAACATTCAGTCAACCATCTTCATTTATCATTTTCAGCATTTCATGCATACTATACATAGTAATTCCATATTACCATAATATATCGCATGGTAATCGCATTTGCATACTCCCATATCGAAATGACATCTTCGGGAAAGTCGTGAGAGATTGATTGAACATAGTGCGTGAACCACTTAACTCTCGACCCATCAATGAACACAAGGGTCTAATCAAAACCAGCACTACAAACCAAATGTGTAGCATGCGAAGAACGGTATTTTCCCTGGAATTTCAATTGAGTGTATTGGACGATCTACTGAGCGATGAGGGAAGGTAGAGAGAGCCAATTGAGGTAAAACCAAAAGCAACATGAGCACTCCTTCAGCACATGGAGAGGCACAATAAATAGTGAGATCAGTGTTGATAACAAGATAAGAACTGCGATTCATGCAAAGATCCGAGAATAGTAAGAAAACAATCATTGATCAATGAGGATGACGAGGCACTTAGGAAGAAAATCTCCACAAAAACAAAAAAGCTTTGACTGCCCTGCACATAATCCCTTATAAGCCTCACTGAGCCTTTCACAATAAAACTTTTTCTGTGAACTCCACAACACGCCAACTTACATACATATACTTACCCACCTTTGTAATAGAGGATTACGAATGAGCTGGAGCCATGGCCTCTCCCCCACCATCTTTCACAAAACAGCAGATAAAAATGTTCGAAGAAATCAGTGAGTCAATGCAATTCCAAAGCCAAACACCAAACAAAACACCAAAAATGGTCAAAGAAATCAATGAGTCAATGCAACTTCAAAGCTGAAAGCCAAAATACAAAGCAATGAAAAAAATGCTTGAGAAGGTCGATGAGCCAAATGCAATTTCAAAAAACACAAAAATGAGAAGAAAGTCCAAACCGTACACCGGAAGAGACAAGGAAGAGAAATCCAGATCAAAAAGACCAATGATGTCTCGCAGAAACCAATAAAAGGTTATCAAAAACCCGTCTAATCATTCCACCCATGGCAAAGGCGAAACATACCCTCTATTGCGCAATAGCTCCATAACCCCCCAAACAAATCCTTCAGTCCCATATGACATACATCACACCCCTCAGCCCCGTTATAACCCAATAAAGACCTCTGACCCATAAGTCAATGAGCGTTAACTGAAAGTACCAGATCTGAAACATGAATCATAAGCTTCGTACTTGTTATCAACATGTCCCGTCATACCAAAGGGACCGTGAGCGAATGAGCGTGACCTTTCTTCACAAGGTCTTCAAGTGCGAGCGACTTTTTTTTATCTAAGCACCAAATCACAAGCAGCCTACCCCGTTGCAAGTGAGGAAATTGTAAGAATTGGAAAGTCCAGAACCTCGAAAAGAAATTCTCAGGAAAATACTGCTCTGACCATCGAGAATATCATCACACCATTAGCACACACGACCATACTCACGAGATATTAACCAGCATCCCTCCACGAGAGGAAAGTGATTCACGCATTCCCGTTCAACAATTACTCAAGATTGAATCAAAGATGTCTTATACGCATAAACCCCGTAGTAATAGAGATATGACCGTACCTTCTCTTCAAAAAAAACTGCATATGCATTTTGCATCTCGTTTAGCACTCAATGTCTGCATTTATCATTTCATCATCAACATCCGACTGGTAAGAGCTCTGCCTAGTCTCGTGGAAAGTCGACTTCAGTTGCCGCTATCAAAGCGTAACTTCCGATAAAAAGTCAAAGATGGAGCCATCCGAAGCCATATGAAGACAATCCCGGAGTTATCCACTGTCACACTCGAGCCTCATTGGCACCTCTCCCAAAGCCAAGCTAGAGCCATACGGGAGCCATCATCTGACATTGAAACCATCCTTGGAACTACACAGGGGGCATCCCAACAGTCCGAGAACAATACGAGAGCCACCTCAAATCCATATTGGAGCCATTTCATCACCAGGGTCTTGACTACAGAGTTTTGAACTACGTCAGGTCTGATCTCAATACGGAATCGAGTACGTAGGCAGCCCGCCTAGGGTACGACCACCACACAGGCAAAAGTTCCCCTTTCTTCCTTGTTATCACCAACGGAGCCATTCTGGGGTCAGTACGAAGCTACAATAAGAGCCATCCCGGAGCCACACCAAAACCATTCATCAACAAAAATTATCTACCACATCCGATCACATCATAACCCTCCAATCACATCGACCCACGATTCGACTCAAAATCCAAACCAAAGCAAAATCCACCAACCACCCTGAAAATCTTTAACCAGATCAAAACCCACCAGCCATCCGGAAAATCTCTAACCGAATCAAAACCCACCTACCATCCCAGAGCCGTAGCTCACAATGAAGTCATGAATCATGTCGGAGCCATCCGACCGCATCGGAGCCATCCGATCACGTCGGAGCCATCTGATCGTATCGAAGCCATCCGATCACATCAAAATTATCGAGTTCCCGAGATCACTCATTCACAAAAAACCATCAATTCAAAAGACCAACCACAAAATCACCAAACCAATACAAAGACTAGGAGCCATACCGGAGTTATCTCGAAACTCTGGAGCCAATAGTCCTACTAAATCCCGAAACTACAGTGCACATCGGGCGAGATTGTCAAAAACGAAATTGAAGCATGAGTCCCACACTTACAAATTCAAGGGCAGCACCAGCAACAGACACCCTGCTATCAAATCCCTCATGAAAGACCAAAAAAATGCAACTGAAAAGCATTCAATCCTGAACCAATCCACAATCAAAGTCGTCCTCAAATCGACCACTCAAAAAACAACGGGTTTCGTACAACTCAATCAAAGTATTATAGGCCCGTCATAAGTCCTATAGCTAGATGTCAAGAGGTCTAGTTGAGGCCCGTCATAAGTCCTCGTACTTTCAATTGCATTCTATGCCCGTCATAAGTCCTAGAGCTAGACACCGAGTTCTAGTTGAGGCCCATCATTAGTCCTCATGCATAACCAATATACCGATTGTATTCTAGGCTCGTCATTAGTCCTAGAGCTAGACACCGAGATCTAGTTGAGGCCCGTCATTAGTCCTCATACATTTCGAAGATGCATTCTAGGCCCGTCATAAGTCCTAGAGCTAGACACCGAGTTCTAGTTGAGGCCCGTCATTAGTCCCCATGCATAACCAATATACCGATTGTATTCTAGACCCGTCATTAGTCCTAGAGCTAGACACTGAGATCTAGTTGAGGCTCGTCATTAGTCCTCATACATTTCGAAGATGCATTCTAGGCCCATCATAAGTCCTAGAGCTAGACACCGAGTTCTAGTTGAGGCCCGTCATTAGTCCTCATGCATAACCAATATACTGATTGTATTCTAGGCCCGTCATTAGTCCTACAGCTAGACACCGAGATCTAGTTGAGACCCGTCATTAGTCCTCATACATTTCGAAGATGCATTCTAGGCCCGTCATAAGTCCTAGAGCTAGACATCGAGTTCTAGTTGAGGCCTGTCATTAGTCCTCATGCATAACCAATATACCGATTGTATTCTAGGCCCGTAAGTAGTCCTAGAGCTAGACACCGAGATCTAGTTGAAGCCCGTCATTAGTCCTAGAGCTAGACACCGAGTTCTAGTTGAGGCCCGTCATTAGTCCTCATGCATAGGTTGATTGATCGTATTCTAGGCCCGTCATTAGTCCTAGAGCTAGACACCGAGTTCTAGTTGAGGCCCGTCATTAGTCCTCATACCATCAATCACCGCAATCTGGGGCCCGTCATAAGTCCCCGCGCACCCGTACCCACAGAAACGAATCATAAACCGTGGTGAGAATTTTTGGCGCCCCGTCAACCTTGATCCAATTCTGCAAGGGCTTGCAAAATTGAATCAAGGGGAGCCATCTGTAGACACAAAAAATTCTCACCTCATAAGGCAAATTCTAGAATAAGAAACACAATAAGAGGGGTCGTCGTCTTTCTTTGTCAAAACGTATTGACGTGCGTGCCAAAACGAAACCATCGTTTTATAGTCTTTTTCAAAGCATTTCATAAAAACACGATTTTGCAAAAATGAATTTCCAACAACAATGCGGTTCTACACCCGTCCCTTTTGTTTTATTCACTTATCTTATTATTGCTTATTTGTTTAACTTTTATGTTATCCTTTATTTTCATTTTGTTACGTATTTATTGCTACTTTTTACAGTCCTCTAGCATTTACTTTTTATCATCATCATTTTCATTGTTACTTATATCATTTTATACACTTCTTCACTATTATTTTCCATATTAGTATACTTCGTTTTGTTGTTTATTTGATTAAACTTCATCTTATTTCATTTTTTTATTACTCGTTCATTCCATCATATTGACCATCACTTGTACATATCTCATTCAATTTCCTTTTTACGACATTCACTTGTATATTATCATAATAGTACTATTTCATTATTTCATGTACTTATTGTTATTCATTTGTTTATGATGTTTTTGTTTTTATCTACATACCATTATTTTATGACTTTTCAGAAAAGAAAACAATTCATTTTACTAGATTAAATTTTTTCACCCTACTGTGCATTTACATTGTAGATGAACGATAGTGTTTGTAAAAGAACTATTTTCAGTTCGAATTAGAGACAATTGTTATTTCCCGTAGTAGTATGCTGAATTCTGTTATAGTTTAGTCGGTTAGCATGCTGAGGAAGAAGGCCATATGACCTGAGTTCGAATCTCAGCCAGAGCACTCAAGTGTTATCATTTTGTTTTCGCCCCATCCCGTTTTAGCTAGCCCAAACGTGGCCTTGGGCTTAACCTTGACCAAACACGGCCCATCCTCTGAATTAGGTCCAGTGAAAACTCCAGCACCCCAAAATAAGGTCCATAATCAGTCAAAACCCTAATCCATTCTCTATAAAACAACAACAACAATAAAACCTAGACAGGCTACAGTAGCCAGGGCCGGCTTGATCATCTCCTTCTTCTCTGCTAAAACCCAGCCGATACGGGAAATCCTCTTCATCTTCTTTCTGGGTTTCATTTCCGCCTCCATCATCTATCTCCATCTCCTCAGACGACCTCCATCCCCTTCATCCACCTTAAAAAAAAACCTCCATTGCAGGTCACTGTAAATCTCACCTGAAGCTATTCTATTCCGATTTTACTGTGCGTCGTCCACCAACTGAGAAAAAATCAACCCCAGAAAACACGAAATGGCACCCTCTCTACTCTATATCGATTGCCCCTTCCGCCCCTGTCCTTCAGCATCTCAAAACTGGAAACAAAAATCGTACCTCTACTACTCGATGACAGAAGATAATAATCTCCACAAGTTTTCGAGCTATCAAACCCGTTTGAAAACGCCACTGTCTTCGTTTCAATAATGGTGTTTCGATTAGATGTTCCTTGTTCATAACTGCCGTGTAGCCTTGATTTCTTGTATCTCCATCTGCATCTTTGTTCGATTGTTTGTGAAGCATTATTTATTTTTGTTTACTGATTTATGATTACTGTGTCCAAGACATCTGTAGATCTCTGTTTCTCAACGATTTTGAGTTTACATGCCGCACTTATACTATGTCAGTATGTTTTAATTTTGGCATTTCGATTAAGATTTCTTCCTCATTCGTACTCCAATCGACCAAACTCATTTTGGGCTGGAAACTTCCTTAAATCAGGCTTAGAACAAAAGAGTTTCCAGTTGTCTCACTTCGGGATATTTGATCGAATGATTCGTCCCTTTTGCTATGACCCTTTGTTCCTAATATTTTGATTTGCTGTTTTCTATGAATAGTATAGATTTTTAAGGCTTCACCCAGCTCAGACATGAGTGGCCGAGCGGGTCTGATCTTAAACCATCTATGCTCGTTGATGATCTGTGACCCACATGAATGGAGCTTCAGTTAGCTAGTGTTTTCGTCATTACCCAGTTTATTCGATTACTCTGTGTTGGGTTTCTTGGTTCATGTCTTTTGTCTTCTTTGCAGGAAGCTTGATGAATTTGCGGTTACGTCATCCTTGTAGTTCTGAATCAAACCCCGTCATAGACGTGCAAATTGTAACTGCAGTCTCAAGCGTTTGACTATCGCTTTCAACAAGAGAAAATGATGTCTGCCCCAAAAGAAATAAGATGCGTACACTTCTGTATATGATGTTTCTAGTTCAGCTATTATGTTTGATTTAACCAGTGATTTGTTTCGTTTTCGTTGTTCTTTTTATGTGCTGGAAGCCTCTTATGCTCATCTCGTGGTACCTACTTCTAAATTAATAGAGTCTGTAATTCTCTCATCTGAAGCATGTTTAGTTGTCTGTCCGAAAGTGGACAATCATCTCCTATTTTCATGCTAGTTTTTGTCGGTTTCTGCGCTGTTGTGAGTCCTTGATCCAATCTGCATGCGTCTTGCAACCGTTTTGGCTTCAAGTAGCGCCATGGGCTTTGTTTAGGATGTTTATTGTGTGCCTGAAGAAATCCATGTCTGAAGTAAGAAAAAACTGCAATTGCTATTTCCTTAATCCACGGCTGTTAATGATTAAGCTCATGTGAATATCTTCGTTCTCCATTTCGTCTGTTTGGTTAATTAATCACCTGACAGATGACAATTATTCTACTCATGTTTGTATGCTATCCACCGCTTTCTACTGCTACACTATTTTGGATTTGAGATTTGAACCCTTTTTATTGGATTAAAAAAAAAAGAGAAACAAAAGTGAAACGAACTGGATTGGTGACTTAGTTTATATTTGTTCCCAGTTTGAGTCTAGTAACTTCATGCTTGAAATTTTCTAATCTCCACAGTTTCTCCAATAACAATGGCCAGATTTGATTCTTTGTTTAGTTTTGTTATCGGTTTTGACCTTTTGCTCATCATACGTGCTTGCGTACTGAACTTATTTTGGCATTGTACATATTTTATATTTAGTGTTATTGAAGTTTTCGTTTCATTCCATGCTTTTCCTTATTAAGCCCTAGTTATCACCCCTCTAGGACCCTTTCACTGACAGAAAAGTTTTGGATGTATTATTGCTCCACACCTAACGGGTCTCTCATTCGTTTCGTGGGGCAATAATCTCCTATAACTTCAGAAAATACCTTAACAACCATTATATGTATATAAGAATAAAAACTTTGAAAAACAAGCCCTTAAGGCTATCTTAGGAAGGCTTAGGATGTGAAACCACCCCATGCCTAGCGGGTCTCTCATTCGTTTTATGTGGGTGGAATCCTCATTTACCTTCAACACACCCATAATCAAGAGTTAATAAATCAATAAATTGATCCATCTCACTTGTTAATATCTCATAAATCAGCCTAAATCAATAAGGTCTAAATCGGACCCGAGAATAAAAAGTCCAAGGCTTAGATCAAGTCCAAAAATCAAAAGCTTACCTCAGCCCAAACCAAAAAGCTTGATCTGGTTCAATGAGGCCCAAATCAGGCCCAATTTTCAGTCAATCTCAAATAAGGCCCAATTTTCAGCTCATTTTCCAATAAGGCCCAAATCAAGCCCAATTTTCAACTCACTCTCAAACATGACCCATAGTCAAGCTCAGTCAATCCAAATCAGCCCAAATTTCTAGGCCCAATTTGGCCCGAACCCAACTTTGACCAATTCAAACTTTGACCTTGACCCAACTTTGACTTTGTCCAACTTTGACCAGCCCGAGTTTGACTTTGACCAACCCAAGTTTGACTAATCCAAACTTTGACATGGTCCAACTCTGACCATCCCAAGTTTGACCTTGACCCAACTTTAACTCGATCCCACTTTGACTCAGTCTAACTTTGACCTGGCCCGTTTTTCGACCCTAACCCAATTTCAATTCAAACCCAATTCATTCAGCCCAATTCAATTCAGACCTAATTCCATTCAATTCAAATCTAGATTCAATTCATCTCCGACTTGTAAATCCCATTCAAACTCCAAAATCCAAAATTCTTCTTTCTCGAATTTCAAACAATCATTTCATTCAAGTTTTCAAAGAAACTATTTTGCAGAATTTTAAAGGAAAAACTCTTCTCACATCACAAAAAACTCTTCTCAACATGCACAAATTTCTTCTCACATATACAGAAAGTTTTCTCCTAAAAGCATTTCTCAAATTCAGTGTTTCTTAATCGAGAATTCTGAACAACTTCAAAAGTTTTTCTACTCGGTTTTCAAACTTAAAAATAAACCGTTTTCGGGAAGACTTGGTATGTCTAACACCTTCAAAAAACGTTTTCTCCTTTGTTAGACATCACTTGTCTTTCTTCCAAATAAAAATCCGAGGCAGGGCACCGGGGTCGTAACCTCCCTTGTCGCAGTCTGGATCTCTTTAGACGGGGCATTAGGGTGACAAACCTCCCCTAATTGCAGCCTATATTTTTACAAGGTGGGGTGCTAGGGAAGTAACGATCTTCCTAGCTGCAGCCGGGATTTTAGAATCGTCTAACTCCCTTCCGCTCGATTTCAATGTTTTTTCGGCTTTCAACATTTTGAAACCCGGGAGTTAGAGACGTTATTAGGATTTGACCGAGAACATCCCATTCATGATGTGTCTCTTTAAATCCTACTTTTTGACATAAATACATTGCCCCATCTTTCGAGCCTTGGCATTTACCATTAATTAAGTGTCGCGCTCGAGGGGGTACACTGGTGATCCCTCGGGATCATCCGCCCATTTCAAAATAAAACAAATTATGGTTTGAAATAAAAGAGACGATTTTGACAATCATTCCTCCAAACAATTCAATCTATCATCATCTCACTCCAAATTTGAAATATCCAAGACCCTCAACCCTTTCAGAATCTCAAACTCGAAAAACCCGGGATCTCTTTCCAAACTTCAATTACCTCATTTAAATTCCAAATTAATTCAAACTCAAATCCTCTTGCAAATTTCAGCTTCTCTCAAACGTCTAAAGTCTCACAGGCCCGAGCGCCTCATAGACTTGAACATCTCAACCTTTCCACCATATTAAAATTCAAATATCTCACAGACTCGAGCGTTTCACAGACTTCGATATCTCATATCCCAAATGTCTCACAGACCCGAGCAACTCACAGACTTCGATATCTCATATCCCAAATGTCTTATAGACTCCAGCGTCTCACAGATTAATCTCTCAATCCTGAAACCTTCCACAACTTCAAACTCCTCTAAATCTCAAACCCCTCAAAACTTCCAAAATCCCAAAAAGCCGTGAACTACGTAAGGTCTGATCTCAACAGGGAGTTGAGTACGTAGGCAGCCCATCTAGGGTGCGACCCCGTTCCAATCAAAAAACCCTTTTCCCACTCTAAGGTGTTCTTCATACCTCTCAAAACACTCAAACCTTCTTCGGCCCCCACAAACTTCAAACCATCAGACTTCAAGTCTTGTCTAATTCACTCAACCTCGGACTATTCCCAAATCTTCATTTTATACTCATCCGAATTCACTATTTCCTCTTCTTGGCGCTAGCTTGGCAGAAAAGCTCGCCTCATTCCCACTCTTTCTGTCCTAATCCTATCCTTGTGGCCCTTTGAAATGAATCTCTCTAAAAAGGTTTTGAAAGAAGACAATCCCGACAATTGGAGACCGAGGTTTCCTCGGGCACCAATCCGAAGTCGAGGTCATTGCCACTTCTAAGGGGTGTAACCCAGTGCGAACCTACAATAGAATCTTTGCAAATGACCAGATAAGTCCTATCCATAGGCAACAAATTCAGAGTCAACCAACAGTTCTTAGAACCCTCCTTCCCTTCCTTCCTAGTTATCATAGGTCAAACTAGGTGGCGACTCTAGTCAATTCCGCCCTTAGAGCATAAGTCCGTGTGGAGCCCATTGAGAGCGGGTGTAGTGTTCACTAACACTCCCCCTTATGCTTTCTGGGAAAGACGGACGATTTAGTAGGTATTTGAGGGCTGCCATTAATAATGGGTTTTCACCCTCCATAGAATGGCAATTTATAGGATCTAGACTTCTTAGTCAGACCATATTTAACTAGACCCCCTCATATCGAAAAATCACCCTCCACAGGCGTGCTTTAAGCTTAAAATAACGTTGTTCCATTCTTCATGAGATTTATGTGTTTTATAGGTATCTCATTGAATTCCTTGAGTGTTTATACCTTTCAGATATTTGAAATCTTAAATTTTATCTTTCCATAAACCTGTTATGCCATTATGTTAGAAGGTGGACACATCTCTCAATTTCCTTATGTTATAAGGCGGGGGCCTACAGCAAAGTGGCCTGCACCAGACGGGGTGATCCAACCAATGATCAATATCTTGTTGGATTCACCAATGAGTGAACCAAATAGTGTCATCCACTCTTGTACACGACACGCGACCAAGTTTCCCAGCTTGATATTCTCTCAAAAGGAAAAAAAAAGTTCATTAATGATTAAACCAAATTTACCTAAGGAATGTACTTAAGTAATTTTATTCGATGAATATGTGATCTAGTATTGTATTTCCAATGAATGTTTGATCCAGTTTTCACTTACCATTTATTAATGAATTTCACTTGATCACTTAAGAAATGATCTTAAGTAGTTTACTTAATTGATAATGTATCTCGGTATCTTGCCTTGCTTTCTAGAATATCATATTCCTTATGTTTTATTTCTATTTTATATGTGTACATATAGTGATTGTTTGTTTTGTATAAGTCAATACACACTCATCCAACAGATAAGCAACACAAATCATAATAAACATACAATACCATTTACATGAATAATAATAATTATTATTATTGTGAGCATGCATATCTTCTTGCAACACAATACAAGCAAACACACAAACCCCAACGTAAACCCTCGGGGAAATTCGGACTACATAACATCATACCTGTAGTTCAAACAACTATCCTAGTTCGTGCAGTCAGCTATCCCAGTTCCTAGATTGGAAAGGAGATACAAAATTTTAATTTTCTGTTACTCTTGGTTCAAGGTATTTATTCCTTTTAATTGTATGTTTCACCAAATTGAATTTAAGAGTCCACTTCCCATTTTTTCCTAAATGCTCTCTTTGTTAAGTATATTATCTTGTAAACTATTTTAACCCAACCTTATGGCCTCTACTAATTATTTTCCCTTTATGTTTGTATCACCTCATATAACACAAATAGTATCAAATTAACACTAAAATCGACCTCATATAATTCCTCCACTCTAGCTTAATCCACATTCATCATTTACCTCTTATCCTTCCTTAATCGTCATTATGCCAAAGATTTTATTATTTTATACATGACCCTTACTTTAACCTTGGTTTTCTATTTTATTGAATTGGTCATGTCATTAACCTTAACTTACCCATTTCCAAATTAACTTCTATTACTACTATTTAAATCCTTGTTTAACAATCTAAAACACATGAACTTTTAAACTACTTAATCTAAGTAAGATTATAGTCTACTCATCTCATTTTCACCACCTAAATTCACTCTTAAGTCTAAGCCATTCCACCTATTGATGCATTAATACCTTTACATTCCCAATAATCTTTTACTAATTAACCACCAATCTTTTCCCAATTCCCATATGACACCCATTTTTACCAAAATCACGATGTTAACCCATAGTTTTTTTAATATCACCAAAATCAACCTTAACTTAACCATACACTTCCAAGACTCATTTTCCTAGTTAATCCCAAACTTTTACTCTTAAGTTTTCAAACTATTACAATCATCAACCACTAACCTTTCCCAAATTTTCAGTCAACACCCTTAGTTACCAAAATCACCAAATCAATCCACTATTAATCATAAACCATGAAGATTCTTTTTTCTTTCCAAAGTTATACCCAACTTTTACCCTAAACTTTTGGTTCACTAATCCCCTAACCAACCAAAGCTATACTTAAAGTTTTCGGATCTAACCATCATCACTTAAGTAGCGAACATTCTCTATAAGTCTTAGACATTGTTTAGATACAATTTATACACCAACATGCACATCATTAAGATAGATCATTTGAACATATAACTTAACATATCGAACTAGTTTAAGACTTGTTTTGGAGGTATTTATCCCACTAATTTTTTGCCCTAATAATGCATGGAAGGTAAGTTAGTTCGTTGGTGCCAAAACTCAAGAATAAGGGAGGAAATGCAATTCATCACAACATCACTTACCCTTTTATTAAGTTATGCCTTCCTTGGTCTCATCTCATGAATTTGCAGGCCTTAGACCCCATACAAAGCTCCAAGAGTTTCCCACTTGTGCATGAAGAAAAGGATGAGCATAAATAAGAGTTTGAATAGCAATAAGAGGATTCTTCAAAAGAAGAACAAGTAAGGAACAAAGATCTACCTCTTTGGTGCTGATTTGGACAAGAATAACTCCAACACCTATTTCCCTCTCGAGATAAGTTATTTTATGCTCTTTCATGGAAGAAAAAAGTAGGAGTAAGTCTGGGTTTAACCCACTTTGAATTTGCGAGATAACTCACAAAGATAGGGCACCAAAACAGTAAGACCTTATCGAAATGAGCACTAACAACACTTGTCACTTCCTCAATCCACCCAGAACTGAAAAGGCCATGAAAATACAAGTTCTTTATATGGATGGAAATATCTTTAGAATAGGAACAACTTCGATGTTGGAGAAAGTCTCATAAAACTTACCAAAAATTAGGAATTCCTTGATGAACTAAGACTAGTCAGAAACATCGGCTACCAGGACACCTTTCCTTCTATGGTTTTCCTAGATCAGAATATGTCACTAAAATGAGTAAGGTAATTATGATTGAATCGAATCTCTTTGAGATATCTACACATTGATATACGATTTACGAGTTTTGGTGGAGGGATGAAAGAGATATCTTGGCTAGAAACAGAGGTTTGTTTCATTTTTTCACAAGGAGAAAGAAAGAAGTGTTTCCTTGTTGGTGTTGCATGTAACCGTGAGAGTGAATGAAGGAATGAATGAGATGAGTGTAATTAAGGTGTCTTGAATGAAGGAAGGTGTCAAGACATGAAAAGAAATGAGGGAAAATTGTATTAAGACAAGCAGATAAGGACAAAACAAATGGGGACAAAAGAGAAAATACATGGAGAAAAAAAACCATAAGATAATGAGTGTGCATGTTCCTTGTTGCATGTTGGTTGCATGCTGCTCATAGAAGAATAAGACATGAGAAAATGTAAGAAGAAAAGAAGATTAAGTGTAGGAAAAGAAGGGAATTAATCGTGAGAGGAAGGAATAAGTGGGTGAGTTTCTTTTTGTTAATCTAACCCATGAAATAAGGAATTTTATCTATTATACAATCATCCTCATTTTAAGAAATTTGTAAAAGGAGAATGAAGTGGATTCTTATGTTCAGGTGAGGAAGAAGAGGAGTGGGTATGCCCATATTTTATCATGTTATCTCATGTTGAAACTCCATAGTTTGATGTATTTACATTTTACACCTTACACCTACTTCTTAATTTTATTATTGGCTTTTCTCTTTTCCTCTAATCATAGGTTTAATAACCTGCAATCATTTTCAAATTGTTAGGGACATTTCAGCCACACATTTAATTATAGTTGACAAGAGGTATTCTCCACACACTTGCACATGAGACATATGTTAGGTGCCTACAAATGAGACACAAATCACACATCTACACACATTTGCCCATGAGACATGACCCACAATTCAAATGCTCCAATTTCATAGGCTTATGTTGCACTTAGAAGATGGATCCTCGATTCACCACGGTTTTCAAACCCCAAACTATTGGCTTGGTTGAAAATGTAAATGATCATTTGGCTCATATATATGGAAGTCACTTGGCGAGAAAGAAGGAATATGAGCATAGCTCTCCTTTGGAGTTACCTTACCATGCCCTGGAACTTCACTAATGAAACTCTTTTTGCTTGGTGTATAAGAAAATGTTGGTCATAGTGGCCAAAACAATAGTCCCAAGAGCGAGGGTGAAGGACTGTGTTAAAAAAAGTAATAACATGGGTAATTTGAATTATTTTGGTCCTCTTTATGAGGTATGGCATATAAATTTGTTCCACCTACAAAAATCTCATCGGTAGATAGTTAAGTATTACAAGCATATAGGTTAACCAAGAGATATTTACCAACAAACCTAGCCATCTACCGAAATGAAGTGGCCACCAAGCTATAACCAGGTGGGAAGGAACCTATATAATATGGTGAAAACATGCATTGTGTCTTACAAGCTCTAAACTTTGGACAATATTGGCCCACTTATGGCATGCTAACCGCTTACACAGTTATTGCGCATAATTGTTTTTATCACTCCTCATACTCAAAATTCTAACAATTATCAGGTGAAATATATAGGACACCTTGAAACACAAGTTTGCATGTCAGGCACACCATGCTTCGTTATCATAATAAGTCGCCCAAAGGGCAGCCATATGTAAGCAAAATCTAAAATCATAATTCCTTGAATGTACACCATATACATGGCTACACCCACTCTACACCCTATGATCAAAATCTAACACAGTCCCATATGCGCTCGAGAGTCACCTAGTGGTGGTTAGAGTGACAGTGTGCCACCAAAGTAGCATGCGACAATGCACATGAATCGCATCAAATGTGGCTAGTTGAAGATAGATTGTGATCGCTTCAAGCATAGTCTCTTGTTGTGTCGATGACTTACTAAAACAGGATCACAACTAATGCTACAACACATGAGAAACATCAAGAATAAGTTCAAACAAAAGCCAACAAGCTTTATTAATGTCGCCATTAAAGGGATGCCAACCCTTCCAAGACCTCGAAACCAAAAAAATAGGAGGACATGATTGATAAAAAAATATGTGCTGGAGTGGGCATCAATCATGATTCTCTTAAAAAGGTGCTTAGGAGCAGCCATATGGATAGTGTTTTTAGAAGAAATGCCATAAAAGATCAAAAGTTGATGAAAGTTAACCTTCTCCGCCTCTATGTCCATCAACCTGTTCATTTTTACCTTGCCACCTGCAAAGAGTATAAAAGTTACTCGATCGTTGACACATCATCACTTCATCCACCACTAGTGTTGAGAAAATACTATAGCGGTATAAACCTAAGCAAACAAAAGGGCAAGTGCACCCTAAATCACTATAGTACAACAAGTGTCATATCCACAAGGAAATTAGTTTCTCAATCCCTAGCTTCGATATTCTAGTAAATGAAACAAAGAGCAGTAAATGGGAGGTTTAGCTGGGGGCAAGCTTAGTTGTTCGGTTTTCACAATAAAAGCAATAAAAAGCAATTTAAATCAGTTTTCGATGGAATGGGTGGAAAAGTATCCTAGAATAATGCGGAATCACCTAATTACCCAAATCAACTCATAAAAATAACTTATTTTAACATTGTCTACTAGAGATAATATCAAGAGTCCTCAAATTATGGACCAATCAATTCTTATCTAATTAATCAAACCTAATTACTTAAAGAAGGTTAATGTCACTATATAACATTAAACACAAGCTCTTTAATAATATCTCTAAGGTTTTACCTCCTAATCAAGAGTGTAAAAGGTAGGGTTTATCCCGTCTTGGTCAAACCCCAATCTGAAAGTCATATATTGAAAGGAGTCACCAAAAATGCAAAATTTGATCAAATAAATCATTAATTGAGCACTGAAGGAGATAAAACAAATGCCATAAATAAGTTAGGTCACAAGTATTCAATGAGAAATTTTAGGGTCAAACCCCTACCTAGGATACAAATGGAGACTACTCAACCATTAGAAAGAGCAAAACAAGAGAATGGAAAGATTTAGCCATGGGAGGAGCTTTGGAGCTTTAATGAAGGTGGAATCTTCAAGCTTTTCTTCCTTCTCTTCTTCTCCCCTTTTCTCCTCTATTTTTGTGCTCTCTCTCTTAGTTTAGGGCTGAAGTCGGGTTGGTCAAGAAGGAAAAAGGAATGTGCCCAAATTCCCCTTTTCAAAGTGTAGATATGGGAAAAAATTCATGCCGACTGACCCAATGGGGCGGTCGCCTGGGTCGGTCCCCTCTGGAAGACGAAAACATGTGCACGAACTTAGACGGTCGTCTGGATTGGTCCTCTGTCTTTGACCGACCCAGTGGGGCGGTCATCTGGGGTACAAAATTACAGAGCGTAGAAGTTGACTTGGACCGGCCCTATGGGGCGGTCATTTACAAAGACCAAAATCCAACTCCGACCGACCCAATGGTTGGTCGCCTGAGTCGGTTGTCTCTAACAAATGCACCGCACCGAAATCTTCTCTATTTGTTTCATTGTTCTTGGCACACTTCTCATAGCAATAAAGCTTGGCCACAACGTCTTGTGAGTCTCCAAAAACATGCTCAAATGAGCTTTTACCTATTAAAATATGTCAAAAGTATAAGATCAATAATAATTACAAAAGTACTCTATAAAGTGGTGAAATAGGTTATGCACCAAGTAAAATGAAGGTGAATAAAGACCCTGAAATAGCATTATTTCACCACTTATCACACTTAATTTTTTGCTTGTCCTCAAGCAAAGATAGAGACTCAAAACACGGAGAGATATTTAAAGCTAACAAGTGTTTAGATGAATTCTTGATCAAGTGAGCAAAATTGTGGAAAGCCTCAAGAGGTGTGCAAACCAACCTAATCATTGTGATATGGGTGTGCTTAGGGAAAATAATAATATAGAGTTTCGGGTATGATCTAGAGTGCTTCCAAGTTCTTAAATATTATATAACTTACTTTTACCATGGCCAACTTCACTCAAGAATGGGCATTGAGGAAAAAGAAAAGGAAAAAAATAGATGTATGCATTTGTTCCACTTTTACAACAAGAGGTGAGGAGAAGATGATTAGGCATTTTGCTTTACATTTAAGAACACTCAACTTTCATTTTGTTGGTTACCGATGATGTCTCTCAAGTCCCTTTTTTAAAAATTTACATAAGAAGCACCCCTTAGCAATCCCTAGATGAGAAGATAGCAAGAACCCCTAAGCAACAAAAAATCACCAAGATAGGGCCATATGATTGCACCGTAAATACATGCTCCTCAAGAGAGAAATTTTGAAAAAACTTTGGTGAAAAATTCCAGGAATTCATAGAAAAACTTGCTTATAGATAATGTATCTCCTACATGAAAGTGATAGATAAGCATAAGTGTACGGGTTAAAACGTATTGCAGCAAGTGTACTGGTCAGTCGTAGCAAGTTTTCCTAGAATGTATTCCCTAGGTTATCGAACCAAGGAGGCAGTGTCTAGTTTGAGTCTTTAATCTAACTAACTAATAAATTGAAGGAAATATAACAATAATAAAATTGGGGGTTTGAATGCAGAAATTAAATAAACTAAAATAAAAACAGTAAAAATATTATCTTCTAAACAATTCTAAAAGGGCGAATCCTGGTTTACTACTTCTCCCTAGTTTATCAATTCACTTCCTCAGTGCTTTCTAAATTCTAGATTGCAACCTCAGATCTAAATTAATCTAAAATCGGTCTCCCGCAAGATAGATCCTTACTAGCAATTCCCAAATCCTAACTCTCGTTACAAATTAACTAGTAGCTTTAATTATTCATCTGATTTCTAGTCAGTTAATCCTCAGGAATTGCCATCTGTAGTTTCGCTGGTAATATTCCTATGGTCTAATGAACGTCGCAGTTCTCACTTGTAAGCAATTCATAGCAAATAAACTCAAGCAATAATTAATCACAAGAGAATTCAATAATAACAAGGAATAAAACTACAATCTGTAAAGAATTTATATTCAACAACTAAGGAAGAAAAACAATAAACTAGTTGTCCATAGCAAACCAGTATTCTAAATGACTACTCAGATATTTCAAGAATGAAAACAACAATATTAGAAAGGAAGAACACCATCGAATCTGTATAATGGGACTGATGATGAAATCCCGATCTATTATGTTGTTCCCGGTCTCCAAAATTGTCTCCCTCTCCCTTGTACTGCTCTCGGCTACGACTGCTATCTCGAACGGCTAGGGTTTGACTAATTATTTTATGTTTGGTCGTTACATATTGTCCTTGTTTAATATCGTATTGTTCTTCGTGCCCCTCCATCTTCTGTATCTATCTATTGTATGCTCTTTACTTTTGAGTTTTATTCCCATCAATCAAAAGATAAAATTAAAGAATAATAAAATATCTCTCCCCGTTAATCTTGGTCAAAGATTTCGGCTACTTGGAGAATTTCCCTCTCGTCCGTTCAAGTCACCAGTCGTTGCCGATTTGTCGGCCCAGTCAAAACGAGCCCACTCCATGTCATGAATCTGCGCCTCTGAAGTTGTTGGCCCAGCCTTCCGCCAATGTCATGCGGCCCGCCTCATATTGCATGGCTCGTGTGAGAGCAGATGTCTGCGCCTATAATTGTCATCATGATGATCATATTAATCTTCATGTGCAGCATCAAAATGACGAGTCCATCACGTGCATGGGTTGTCAAATGTATGCACCTTTGTCTCCAACAAAGAAAAGCTGCGCCTCTGCCAAATTGTTGGCACCGTCTCTCTCCGCATAGACCAATCCAAGCTTCTCTCTCCATAAAAGCAGCCTAGGTTTGCGCCTCTCTTTGTATAACAAATGAAATCGGCCCATGAAAAAATCCATAGAAGTCCTCATCCATCCACGAGAGCAAGGAAATCAAAGCGAGCCCACATGATTCTGCAAAGTCAGATTTCTTGGTCAGCCCTACAGTCTATCGTCGGCTCATCGACAGACAAATCATGCGGGCTTCTTTTGTGCCGTGCATGGCCCACATGAATTTTCTTTGGTCCGGGTTTACATTTGCACATTTAACCCGGACCACCGTGAAATATTGGCAGTAGCTTTTGACCAGGTGTAGTCCAGGTTTATAAACCAGTACATAAACCTGGATCATGCTGTAAAATAAGTAGAATGCTTCTGTTTGGTCCCATTTTGATCGTGAAGCTTTTGATATATGTTTTTAACCTGTTTTAGCATAAAACCACATGTGAGGAGTAATTTAAACATTTAACATAATTAAGCATATAAGTAAGGAATTTATCATATAAACCAATGAAATATTAATCACATTAAGCACAAAAATATAGATAAATTCCGCACTTATCAACTACCTCACACTTAGCTTTTGCTTGTCCTCAAGCAAATAAAGAATATAATTGCTCCATACCAAAACATTAAACTCCAAGATAAAATATAAGCAGAAGGAAAACAAGCAAAATGATAATCAGAAAAATCAATCTGCTCTAAGCTATCAGTTTTCACAAACAGTGAATAAAGAATAATTTTAATAAAAGCATGAATAAACTGAATTGCAGAATTTGAAACACAGATTAACTTAGGACCTTCCACCAACTTCATTACCAAATGGATGACAAGGGGCAAGAAGTAATGTCTTATTCCACAATACCTTTCATTGCCACATACTCATAGCCTGTAACGATCCCCTTTTCATTGCAATATGACTTTTAAGCACTCAAATTTTCAAATTTGCAGTTCATAAACATTTAATAAATTAAGCATTGGCAGATCGTTTCTGAAATACCCCAAACCTTAATGCGTTAATTAATTATTTAATTATAATTTTCTAAGGCTAATTAAGTCCTTAAGATCATTGGTGAAGAAAGGAAAACCAAAAAGAAAAAGAAAATGCGTAAAAGTCACAAAACGTGAAAACGCGTATTTAATATTTTAGGAGGTACATAACCTTTATTAGGGTTATAAATATATTTTTATACCTTAATTACACATTAAGAACATGTGGGGAAAATTCCGGAAGAAAACGGATTCAAATAATGCGTTAAAACGCTAACGGAGTCTTAAAGCGCGTGTTTCGAGAAAACCCGAAAACGCGACTTTAAACAGTCAAATGACCCCGTAAAAATTATAGTTGATCACATAACTATAAATAAACATTAATGGGAGTATAATAACCATTAAAATTAAATAAACGAGAAAATTCCGGAAAACGGGCCCGGTTAGTGAATAGTGCTGAACCGGGTAAAATAACGAGCGTTTTCTGTAAAAGACGAAAAACGTTCCAGTGTGTATATATTAGTGGGCCGGTTTTTATTAATGTAGATAGCCCCTCACACATGACTAGTTAAAATAAAATATGTCAAAAGCAAAAAAAAAAAATAAAAAGGTGCCCCCACCCTCTCTCTCCTCCCTCACTTTCTCTTTTCCTTTTCTCTTTCCTCTCTTTCTCCTTCCTCCATCGTTCTTCTCCTCCCCTCTGGTGCCAGCGATTTCTTTCCCCCTCTCATGGCTACTCCATCTTCTAGCTCATTCCCAAGCTTCATTAAAGCTCCAATCACAAAAATAACTACATATTCTTCATCCTCTCATCATCCTCTATCACCCTCTCTTTTCAAAATTCGAAAAGGATGAGTTTCATTTTCGTGGGTGTTGGCCATTTGAAGAGAAAAGCACACCATTTTGAAGCTTGAAGCTTCCTCTTTCTATCAAGGTAAAAATATCCATGAAAAAGTCATGTTTTCTCCATTTTCCCACCTTGGCCGATTTTGGCCCTTGTAATGACTAGCTTTTCCTCCTTGTTTGAGATTTTCTCCAAGATTTAAATGGTGGTGGGAGTCCCTCTTAAGATTCAAGAGTTGAAAACCATTCAAAAATCAACAAAGGTAAAACCCTAACTTGTGCTCTAAGCCCTTTTGTTGAATTGAGATTTCATAAGGGTTTAGATGATTAATGGAATGTATTTTGTGTTTCTTGAATGTTGGAATGGAGTTTGGAAACTCCATTTCCATCTTGACCGATTTTGAGGAGAGGAGGAACAAGAGGAGAATTAAGAGAGAAACTTGTGGATTAAGGTAAGGAATCTACCTTAAATGCCTATATTATTTGTTTTAGGAGTGGGTTTGGGAAAAATAAAAGATGAAATAAAATCTGGAGCAAAAATGTGCTTGATTGTGGTTAGTTGGATTTTGGGAAATGTTGGATTGAATTGAGGGCCTTGGAGCCAAATGATTTGAGTTGTGGTTATATTGTGGTTCATTAAGTTTTGGAGCTAGATTGTGATATTGTTGAATTTGGATTGATATGGTGTGCTGGTAGGACCTTCAAGGGTGTGGCTAGATTAGGAATGAAATTGATGAGGATGGTGATTTGGAGATGTTAAGTTTATGGGGAGGTTATGGCGAAATTTTGGTAGAAAATGAGTGTTTTGACTCTTTGATTTGGTGATGTTTTTGGTTGATTTTAATGGGTGTATGATGCGTTAAAACCCCGTGGAAATGTGTTTTCGATGGGCTATTTTGCTACTATAAGTTATGTATGTTTGTGGGGGATTTGTGGCTTGGTTCTAGTTGTTTTCCGTAATGGATTTTGCAGTTTTCGGTATGTCCTAACATGTGTCCGAACATTGAAGTTCGGACATCATACGACGGAAAATTTTCAGAACTCTCGACTTATGTCCGAACATGCAAGGTCGGACGCATGTTCGGACCAACCTTTGTTTTTGCATAACTTTTTCGTTTGAACTCCGTTTTGAGTGCCGTTTGCGGCGTTGGATTCCTCTTTTCAAGTACTATCTGTTTTGACATGTTTTGGCATATGTTTAGGTACATTTGATTTGAAAATGACCAATAATCTTTTGAACTCCATTTTTTTGCTCTATAAGTGTGCTTGAGCCTTCTAATGATGGGGGATTGGATGGTAATGGTTTTGGATGATGTTAGGCCTTGTTTTGGCGACATGTAAAGGCCTTAAAATGTGTAGACAAGTGTTAGGTTTGATGTGAGAGTTGTGAACTTAAGATCACAAGAGTAAAATTAAGTATAACGGGATAACGGGGTTAGCTATGGGCGCACTAGTCGTTAAATAATTATATTACCCCAATGTTAATGGAGATAGTTATAATGTTACCAGTTGTTCAAAGAGTTTTCGAGGAACGTGTGATGGGATGTTAGAGTGAACCTTCGGTGACAGGTATGGTTTTCTTGCAACCTGTGTCCTACCGGATTACACCGGCTTGTATGCCAATGTGTTTTTCTGTGTGTTGCCACCTTGCAAGATAAAGCATGAAACGAGTTTACAGTAATTCATTATTGTGGCGTAATTAATTCCAATACCGCTTAACCTTAGTTATGTGTTAAATAATAGTTAACCGACTTTAGGTTCACATAAGAGATCGGTATTCGGAATAAACGTCCCAACCCATGGGAACGTTCTAACTACGGCTATCCGTGTGTTAGTGTATGTTGTTATTATGAGTGATGTATGTGACTTGTTGGATATGTTGTTGTTGTTATTGGATACAGTTATTCATGTTTGTTAAAAGGGGATATTACTCCCCATATGTGTCTAACCGAGTTAGTAACACTATGTGATGTATGTATGTGATAAGTTCCATAAGGGGACCCTTAACTAATAAGTATATGTATGTATGGAGAGGAATCCGGGTGTCCCGGTCGCGCGTATTGTTTGGGAGTTAATAATATAGATATTATATATATATATGTAAATTAACTCCCATCCTGTTATGTTAAGGGTTGATTTCCTTCATTGGATTTCGACCTCCCATTAGCTTAGCCAAAGCTTACCTACCCGACCTCCATATCGGGCTAGGAGGGAAATTATGTGTAATGTTGTTAGGGTGTTGACGCCTATGTTGCTTCGACTCCCTCTCTGTTATGTTACGGTTGTTTTTCTTCTTGGATTACAACCACCCACAAGCTTAACCAAGGCTTACCTACCTCATCACTATTGGAGCTAGGGGGAAATTGTGTATGTTGTGGTCGGTCCTATATGAGGCCGCCACTCAGGTAAAGAAAATGTATGTATGTTGTGCTCGGGCTTATATCACCCGGCACCCTAAGTGAAGTTCATGTACTCTAAGAAGAGTGAAAATAAGTTGTGTATGTTATAAAGTGAAGTGTGTTGTTATGTTGAGTGTGCTAACCTTGTGTCTGTACTCTATTAATGGATGTTTGCTTATAAGCATGATATGTGTGTGAGTTTGTGCATGTTTGAAATAAAATCAACCGCATGCTAAGACGACAAGTAGTTGTGCGTGGCCCGGTAGCATGCGGGCTGCGGGATTACCATACCAGCAAAGGTGCTGACCCCCTTTGGGGGCCCCCATACTTTTCAGGTACAAGGAACTGGAAGCCGTTCGAGAGTAGGACGGGGTAGTGTTGTGATGTGGTAGTCATGAGAATTGTGGATGTATTATAGGTGTAGTAAGACCGAAAATGTATCGGCGTTAGTTGGTAATTACTCGGTACAGTTGTAATGTAAGTGTATAATGATGGTTGGACATGGAACGGGATTTATGTGTAGTTGCTCGGGAGTTTAGTCCATCAGACCGGTACAATGTATGTATGTTAGCCTTGTTAGCCACGTGGGTGGCTAACGGCGTGTAACACCAAAGAGTTGAGTTATGTGGTGAGTTGTGATTTCCGCTGCAAAGTGTTGTTAAGTGTGTTATTTGTAGTTGGGGTGTTACAGTTTCCATTCCCCCAGACTTTTCTCTCCACCCTTGTAACAGCTTTGGACCAACTTTCCCAGGTTGCGCACCCTTAGGAAGCTAGGTGATGAAGCACCCTTAAAGACTTAATAACCGAGTGGACGAGGCCTGTTTTTGGTTCAGGATAAACAAACTAGCGGAATACCTTGCCTTTGTCCTTTCTTTTCCTTTCATTCCCAAGGTCCAAAGCTAAACGCATTTAGTCCCCACAATCAGCCAATCCATCAAATTTAAGTGAAAACAGAATAAATTTGAGAAAATAATTTAATCAGACAGCTTTTAAGCAAAGAAATTTTTAAGGTTGTCTTCAGGCTCAATTTAAAACTTCCACATATATTATCACCCAAAATTCAACATTTAACGACAAAGACAAGCATATTATTTATCACTTGAAAAATAATAAAAAAACTAGTGGTCTGAAGTGATAACTGAAGGTCACTCCCTACCCCACACTTAAAATTAAACAATGTCCTCATTGTGTGACAAGTCAGGGGTAAAAAAACTCAAAGCTCACAGAAAAACATTTATGTCCGAAGGAAACACAACAGAGTAGTCATCATTAAAAATAAAAAATTAAAAGAAAGGTAAAACCATAACCCCTGGATTTTGTTGTTGTCATATGTAGAACGACCCCACCCCACACTTGAGTCTAGCTCAAGTGTTGCAGCCGGGTTACAACATCCACATGAAGTATTCATCTGAAAGAAAGACACTAAAAGCAACCAAAAACTGCAAACGGAGTTAAACTTAATAAACAACAAAACCAGGAAAATAACTACAATACAAATTAAAACTGAAACTAAAAACTAACAAAATAAAATATAATGTTGGGTTGCCTCCCAGCCAGTTTCCCTTCTTTAACTTCTTTGGCTAGATGTGTCTCATTCTCTCAAGAGACTCCAGATGATTAAGCTGTCTTTGGAACCCAGCGACAAGAAGTTCGAGAAGCTTCGAAAACTTGTTTCGAAGACCTACCAGCATAAAATAGTAGTTGCTCACCATCTGCATTCAAAGTGATCGTACCGTGAGCAACTTCAATTCGAGCGTCGGTTGTTGCCAGGAAGGGTCTTCCAAGGATGATAGGAACTGTTGGATCTGCAGCCATGTCGAGTACGACAAAATCGCAAGGAAAGTACAAATGCTCCACCTTAACCATCACATCCTTAGCAATCCCACAAGGATAAACCATTGAGCGATCTGCTAGCTGAAGCGTCATTCGTGTAGGCTGTAAGTCCCCAATCCCAAGCTTTTCAAATATAGTGTATGGCATGAAACTGATCGATGCTCCCAAATCAGCAAGAAAGTGGTCGAAGTCAATGTCTCCTACTCTACAAGGAATTGTGAAACTTCCAGGATCTTTGCATTTTTCTGGTAGGCGCTTTTGTTTGATCGCTGAGCAAGTTTCTGTAAGCTGAATAGTCCCTGTCTCAACTAACTTTGCCTTATTAGATAAAAGCTTCCTTAAATACTTGGCATAGTTAGGCACCTTCGCAACTAATTCAACAAAAGGAATATCAACAGATAGTTGACGAAGTAAAGTAAGAAACTTATCAAACTCACTATCCTCCTTGGAACGCTTGGTTCTGTTTGGGAAGGGAACTAGAGGACCAACTTCAACTACAGGTGGTGTAGGTGAAGGAGGTTGGGTAGCTTTGCAATTACGCTCATTCTCTAGCACCGGTTCCTCTATATTCACCACCTCAAGCTCAGTAGTTTTATCTTTACCACTCCTAGTAGTTACCTTCTTCACCGTTTCCTTTTCCTTCAAAGAAGATTTTTTAGCCAAGATATCATCCACCAATTTAGCATAATTTGGCATAAACTTAAGCACATCAGAAAAAGGCATATCCTTAGTTGATTTCTTAAAAATTTTAAGAAATTTTCCAAGCTGTTCATCAAGGTCCCTTTTCTTTAACCTGTCAGGAAAAGGAATAGGTTCTTCAAATTTACGATTAGAAACCGAAGAGTAAGAAGGTTGAGTTTCAGGAGACTCCTTCTCCTTGGGTGTTTCAAAAACTTTACTGGAGTCCTCAACCTCTTTTCGAACAGGCTGAACTGCAGCAACAAGTGGAGCATCATCTTCCACAACAAAAACAGCTTTGGCCTGCTCCCTTGGGTTCCTCTCAGGCTGACTTGGCAAAGCTCCTGGAGGACGCTGAGCAAGTTGTTGTGCAAGTTCATCTAACCGCTTCTCTATTCTGTTATTTATCGTGGCTTGCTCTACAAATCTCATAGTGGTTGACTTGACAAATTCATGAATTATAGTCTAAACTCAAAGAAATGCCAGCTCCACTATTGTTCACCTGATTATTCTGAGTCGAGCCTTGATTGAAGTTATTATGATATCTTGGTTGTTGTTGGTAATACCCCTGATTATTCTGATCGTTGTAGAAGTTTTCCTGTCTGTTACCTAAACAGTTCATCTCCTCATTCTGATGCGGGGTACACTGTCCCACAAAATTCACATGGAGGTAATGACTCAGAAGCAACCGGCACATTTGATGTCGAACTCATGAAGGCACACATTTTCTCAAACTGTTTCGACATACTCTCCATCCTAGCAGCAAGGAGAGCATGTGAATCTGCCTCATAAATACTTGCAACTTTCTTTGGAGGAACTACAGAAGATGCTTTAGCACCACCCACTGATTAGCTGAATTTGTCAATGTTTCCAAAAGTTTTATATGGGCAATGGGCAACTCCATAAGGCTCCACCAGCACAAGTATCCACCAGTATTCGGGTCTGGGGGTCTAAGTCTTTATAAAACGATTATAGGACTACTTCTTCCCCCAAGCCATGGTGAGGAACTCTCCTAACAATTCCTTTAAATATAAAACGATTATAGGACTACTATACTGCTAGAAATTAGTAATTTCCCCCCTCATGGTCAACATACGAGACGGAGGGAAATACTTCACTAGAAAAGCATTAGCCAACTCGGTCCAACTAGTGATACTGTTGGGCTCCAAAGAATTCAGCCACTCTGCAGCTCGATCTCTCAGTGAAAATGGAAACAGGTGAGGCGAGCTACCTCTTGAGATGCTGTAATAGAACAAGCTCCAACCAATCGCAGGAAGGATGTAAGATGTACATTTGGGTCCTCTGTGACTGTCCCGCTGAACTGTGGCACATTCAAAACCATCGTGATGTAATGGGTTTTGAATTGCCATACTACTCCCACCGGCAGTGCAGGGATCACTATGGGTGATGTGAGTCCCTCCACGTTTGGACGGGTGTAGTCATTCATCCGTCTCTCCTGGTTAACTATTCCACTCATGTTTGCTTCTTCTTGAATAAACTGATCAACTGGAGGTTCTGTAGAATAACTGATTTCTTCCTCCTCTAATAACTGTAAAACCTATTCCTCTTCACTTACTGATTCCAGAATGAGCTCTTGACGAATTCTTCTAGCTAATCTCTCAATCTCTGGATCAAGCTCAAATTTTGGTTCTCTTGCAGAACGAGTAAATACCATAAACAAAACTTAAAACAATAAAATAAAGATAAAATAATAATGTTGATCGAAGTAAATAAACTGTAATTAAAGCAAAAACAACAACTAAACTCAATTAGAAAAAGAATACCAACTAAACTACCAATAACGATAATAAACTATATCCAAACAAAATAAAACTAACCGAATTGAAATAAAATAGAAACGAGACAAAAATAATCAAATTTAAGAAAAACTAACATAAAATAAGGTCTAGCTAAAGGAAACAAAAATGAGTAAAATAAATGTAAACAAAACAAAATGAAAACAAAAAATAAAATAAAAATTAAACTAAACAAAAATCTATCAATAAAAATAAAATAAACAGAAACAAAATAAAGATAAACAAATTAAAGAGAAACTAAATCAAACTAAAGAAAATAAAATAAAACAAAAAAATCATAACAATGCTAAACAAAAGTTTAAACTAATAAAATAAAAATAGTAGAAACAAAAATAAAATGAAATAAACCCAAATGAAATACTAATCCTAAAAATAAAATAACTATATATAAAAACAATCAAACAATCAGAGTTTAATATAAAACCAAACAGTAACAATTAAACAAAATAAAACAAAACACAAATAAACTAAAAACAAACAAAACAAAAGAAAAGAAAAGAAAAGAAAAATAGAATAAAGACTAAACTAAATAACCGTGCCTCCCCGGCAACGGCGCTAAAAACTTGTACAGGTTAAAATGTATTGCAGCAAGTGTACTGGTCAGTCGTAGCAAGTTTTTCTAGAATGTATTCCCTAGGTTATCGAAGCAAGGAGGCAGTGTCTAGTTTGAGTCTTTAATCTAACTAACTAATAAATTGAAGGAAATATAACAATAATAAAATTGGGGGTTTGAATGCAGAAATTAAATAAACTAAAATAAAAACAGTAAAAATATTATCTTCTAAACAATTCTAAAAGGGCGAATCCTGGTTTACTACTTCTCCCTAGTTTATCAATTCACTTCCTGAGAGTTTTCTAAATTCTAGATTGCAACCTCAGATCTAAATTAATCTAAAATCAGTCTCCCGCAAGATAGATCCTTACTAGAAATTCCCAAATCCTAACTCTCGTTACGAATTTACAAATTAACTAGTAGCATTAATGATTCATCTGGTTTCTAGTCAGCTAATCCCCAGGAATTGTCATCTATAGTTTCACTGGTAATATTCCTATGGTCTAATGAATGCCGCAGTTCTCACTTGTAAGCAATTCATACCAAATAAACTCAAGCAATCATTAATCACAAGAGAATTCAATAATAACAAGGAATAAAACTACAATCTGTAAAGAATTTATATTCAACAACTCGGGAAGAAAAACAATAAACTAGTTGTCCATAGCAAACCAGTATTCTAAACGACTACTCAGACATTACAAGAATGGAAACAACAATATTAGAAAGGAAGAACACCATCAAATCTGTATAATGGGACCGATGATGAAATCCCGATCAGTTATGTTGTTCCTGGTCTCCAAACTGGTCTCCCTCTCCCTCGTACTGCTCTCGGTTGCAATTGCTATCTCGAACGGCTAGGGTTTGACTAATTATTTTATGTTCGGTCGTTACGTATTGTCCTCGTTTAATATCGTATTGTTTTTCGTGCCCCTCCGTCTTCTGTATCTATCTATTGTATGCTCTTCACTTTTGAGTTTTATTCCTATCAATCAAAAGATAAAATTAAAGAATAATAAAATATCTCTCCCCTGTTAATCTTGGTCAAAGATTTTGACTACTTGGAGAATTTCCCTCTCGTCCGTTCAAGTCACCAGCCGTTGCCGATTTGTCGGCCCAGTCAAAACGAGCCACTCCACGTCATGAATCTGCGCCTCTGAAGTTGTTGGCCCCGCCTTCCGCCAATATCATGCAGCCCGCCTCATATTGCATGGCTCGTGTGAGAGCAGATGTCTGCGCCTATAATTGTCATCATGATGATCATATTAATCTTCATGTGCAGCATCAAATTGACGAGTCCATCACGTGCATGGGTTGTCAAACTGTTTGCGCCTTTGTCTCCAACAATGAAAAGCTGCGCCTCTGCCAAATTGTTGGCATCGTCTCTCTCTGCATGGACCAATCCAAGCTCCTCTCTCAACAAAAGCAGCCCAGGTTTGTGCCTCTCTTTGGGTAACAAATGAAAAAGGCCCATGAAGAAATCCATAGAAGTCCTCGTCCATCCACGAGAGCAAGGAAATCAAAGCGAGCCCACATGATTCTGCAAAGTCAGATTCTTGGTCAGCCCTGCAGTCTATCGTCGGTTCATCGACAGACAAATCATGCGGGCTTCTTCTGTGTCGTGCATGGCCCATGTGAATTTTCTTTGGTCCGGGTTTACATTTGCACATTTAACCCGGACCACCCTGAAATATTGGCAGTAGCTTTTGACCAGGTGTGGTTCGGGTTTATAAACCAGTACATAAACCTGGACCATGCAGTAAAATAAGTATAATGCTTCTGTTTGGTCCCATTTTGATCGTGAAGCTTTTGATATATGTTTTTAACCTGTTTTAGCATAAAACCACATGTGAGGAATAATTTAAACATTTAATATAATTAAGCATATAAGTAAGGAATTTATCATATAAACCAATGAAATATTAATCACAATAAGAAAATTGAGCAGTGCGTAAAAAGAAAAGGTCGTTTCACCCACACTTAAATGGGACAATGTCCTCATTGTTCAACGAAGAGTTCAAGGAGAAACAAACAGAAGACCTTTTGGCAAGGTAGTATGTCATCTCTAGTTTGTGACCAGGGATCTAAGTTCTCGCTTATAGTTTTGTGTTCGCGAAGGATCCAAAAGATGATTTGCTGGAGTCCAGTGTAATATGTTTGGGTTTCGTTTCTGAAGAATGGTTTCCTCATTGAAGGGCAGGATCAGTGTGTTCAGTGGTATTTCACCCGTCATAGAAAAAAAATGGTACACCCACCTTGCCCACCCATTGTCCTGACCCGAGTAGAGTAAGTACGCACAGTCGAGTTTCAAATACGCGCAGTCGGAATATGATCTTCTTGTCCTTCCTCACAAAACTTTTGACATATTACGAACAGTGCCCAAAGCACACTAATTTTCCTAAAAACGCAGCTAGCAACACCTGGATAACACTAACGTCGACGATGACATACGAGAGACTCAGTCAAAGGTACTTTTAATGTATTTAAAATATTTTAAATTAAAATTTGGATAAAAAATAGGACATAAAATAGAAAAGTGATAAAAACGAAAAAAAAAAGAACAAGACAATTTCTGCCCCGAGGCACAAGTGTCTCGGCCACCCAACGGTGTGGGCGTTAACGTCGACTTCTATACGTGAGCGTCGACACCGCCTTTTATATGTGGGTGTTGACATCGGTTTTTATATGTGGGTGTCGATGCCGATTTCTATGCATGGGCATCCGACACCTAGTTTTCCCGGGGGTGTTGAACATCCTGCTTTCTGAGATTTTTGCCTGATTTTATTTTGATAATTGAAGATGAGTTCTTCTTTCTTTTATCACTTAGGAGCCGTGCGAGATGAAAGTCTCATGCACGGTTTTGAATGAGAGAAAGAAGTGAGGAATCCTCTTTTCGACTCTGACTCTCCCACTCCAGTCGTTGCTTTTCTTTCTGTTACTTCGAAAGTAGCTGCTTCAGCTTCAGCCACTCGAATTTTCGATATTCCTTTTTATTTATAAGTTCTATTCTAAGTGTGTAAGTAAGCCCAAAACATAAACTGAGACAGTTTACAGAATGCCCTTTGCTGGCTTCTATAGAATGAGACCATCGTTTGACTAGTCACTCGAAGTGACAACATGACAAATTCAAATTAGGTGGCCAACGTGACTGAATAAAACTAGAACCAGTGGGACCGAACTGGAACCGATTAGACCCGGAACCGTATGCAAGCGAAGCGAATCCGAATACACCTTTGGAGATTTGGGACCGAATCGGACCCGGAACCCCCTTGGAACTAGTTGGAACCAGTTGGAATCGGAACCGGTACATTTGGTGTAAGGATGAATACGAAGAATTAGATCCGGAACAGGTAGAACCGCCCTGGAATCGGTCAAAACAACCATTAATTCCCGCCACCTCTTATGAAAATTTAAAAAAATCAATATTTTTTGAAAAAAATTCAAATTTGGAAGCGAACTGGAACCTGTAAGGAACCGACCGGATCCGGTTTTTTGAGCGAATCCGAAGCGAATACAACCTTCGGAATCGGAACCGCCCCGGAACCACCACTGACCGGTTCCGAATCCGAATACACATGTTCTGGAACCAGAACTGTGGCTAGCTTTAATTCAAAGCATATTAAATAATATTTTTCACACTGTCAAAATAGCTTGATGATGCCCCTTGTACGTCCACGACAAAGGATTCTAGAGAGATCGAGAGTGTAACACCCCTACTAATAACACCACACTTAACCATTAATCGCAGCGGAAATCACATCATAAACACTGACTATTCTAATGGGTGTTACACGCCGTTAGCCACCCACGTGGCTAACAAGGCTATTACTTACACAACGTACCGGTCTGATGGACAAGATTACCGAGCATTACACTTTACATTTACAAGTCCATCATAAACTGAATACAAATACATCTACAATCCAAACTGTACCGAGTCTATACCTTCAGCTACTGACAACAAACTTCGGACTTACATCTCTTACAACTACATAAACAACTACTAACCATCCATGTATATACAGCTACCCCATCCTACTCTCGATCGGCGGCCAGCTTCATTGTACCTGTAAAGTAATGGGGGCCCCCAAAGGGGGTCAGCACCTTTGCTGGTATGGCAATCCCGCAGCCTGCATGCTACCGGGCCACGCACAACTAATTATCGAGTGAGCATGTAGGTTATTTTATTTTAAGCACGCAAGAAAACTATAAACACATAACATACTTATAAGCACACACATCCAATAAAAAGGATACAACATAGCATTCACACATCACATTGGTTAGATCACCTTATTGTATTCCTTGTCCCTTGAGGGCTCTACCTTAACGGGACTTAATTCTTACTAAGCAACACTCACCGAATTGATCAGGCTACAACTATTTCTTTCACTGAATTTGAGTTGATTTGGTTATCAATTTACACAACATCACCGCGTATATCCCGTAACAACACGTACACAACACACCACCGTTCTTCTTAGAGAACGTACACTTCACTTAAGGTGTGTCGGACTAAATATAAGTCCGCACACCGTACATTTACTTTACTTAGATGGGTCGGTCTTAATATAGATCCGTACACATTATACACATATTCCCCTAGTCCGACGTGAGTCAGATAAATAGCTTTGGTTAAGCTATTCCGGTCTTAATATAGAACCGTACACATTATACACATATCCCCCTAGCTCCAATAATGATGAGGTAGGTAAGCCTTGGTTAAGCTTGTGGGTGATTGTAATCCAAGAAGGAAAAACAACCATAACATAACAGAGTGGGAGTTAATTCACATATATACATCAACTCCCAAACAACACGCGCGACCGGAACGACCGGATTCCTCACCCCCCATAATATATATACATATTAGTTAGAAGCTCCTTTATGGAACTTATCACATACATACACCTTTTGGTGTTACAAGTTTGGTTAATCACACACAAGGGATGTAACATCCCATTCGAACAAACATGGACGACAACATTCGTTAAACAACGATACATTAAACAAGGCAACACACAACACACATAACCACAATATACAACTAAAGCACGGATAGCCGTAGTTAGTACGTTCCCGTGGGTTGGGACGTTTAATCCGGATACCGAACTCTTATGTGATCCTAGAGTCGGTTAGCTACGGTTTAACACATAAATAAGGTTAAACGGTATCAGAATTATTTACGCCACATTAATGAATTACTATAAACTCATTTCATGCTTTATCTTGCAAGGTGGCAAACACACAGAAAAACAAGTTGGCATACAAGCCGGTGTAACCCGGTAGGACACGGGTTGCAAGAAAACCATACCTGTCACCAAGGTCCACTCTACTGCGTCCTCTTATGTTCTTTGAATAATCTTTGAACAACTGGTAACATTACATTTGTTTCCATTAACATCGGGGCAATACAATTGTTAAACAACTAGTGCGCCCATAGTTAACCCCGTTATCCCGTTATACTTAATTTTACTCTTGTGATCTTAAGTTCACAACTCTCACATCAAACCTAACACTTGTTTACACATCTTAAGGCCTTTACATGTCATCAAACAAGGCCTAAACATCATCCAAAACCATTACCATCCAATCCCCCATCATTAGAAGGCTGAAGCACACTTATAGAGCAAAAATGGAGTTCAAAAGATTATCGGTCATTTTCAAATCAGGATATACATAAACATATGCCAAAACATGTCAAAACAGATAGTACTCGAAAAGAGGAATCCAACGCCGCAAACGGCACTCAAAACGGAGTTCAAACGAAAAAGTTATGCAAAAACAAAGGTTGGTCCGAACATGCGTCCGACCTTGCATGTTCGGACATAAGCCGAGAGTCTGAAAATCTTCCGACGTATGATGTCCGAACTTCAATGTTCAGACACATGTTCGGACATACCGAAAACTGCAAAATCGATTACGGAAAACAGCCAGAACCATGCCACAAATCCCCCACAAAACATACATAACTTATAGTAGCAAAATAGCCAATCAAAAACACATTTCCACGGGGTTTTAACGCATCATACACGGATTAAAATCAACCAAAAACATCACCAAATCAAAGAGTCAAAACAATCATATACGAAAAACAAACAAAATTAGAAATCCCCATGGACGAACGCACACAACCGAATCCGTCTACCACCTACACTCTATTCAACATTACAAACACCAAGGTTCTCCCATTCACCAAGCCGTCATCAACACACTCATTTTCTACCAAAA
>CM041782.1:133903421-133921663 GCA_023374045.1 Limonium bicolor
GATCCAAAGCTAAATGCATTTAGTCTCCACAATCAGCCAATCCATCAAATTTCAGTGAAAATAGAGTAAATTTAGAAAAACAATTCCGAAAAGACAACTTTTAAGCAGAAAGATTTTAAGATTGTCATCAGGCTCAATTTCAAGCTTCCACAAACATATCACCCAAAATTCAACATTTAACAGCAAAGAGAAGCATATTATTATCACCTGGAAAACAATCAAAAACTAGTGGTCTGAAGTGATAACTGAAGGCCACTCCCTACCCCACACTTAAAATTAAACAATGTCCTCATTGTGTGACAAGGCAGGAGTGAAAAACTCAAAGCCCGTAGAAAAAACATTTATGTCCGAAGGCAACAGACAACAGAGCAGTCAGAAACAAAAATTAGAATGAAAATAAATCAACCTAAAAACTCCCCTGGTTTGTTGTTGCTGCAGATGTAGAACGACCCCACACTTGAGCTTTGCTCAAGTGTTGCAGCCTGGTTGCACTATCACTATGAAGAATTCATCTGAAAGAAAAATACCAGAAGCAACCAAAACTACAAAACGGAGTTAAAAATTAATAAATAACAAAACCAGGAAAATAACTACAATACAAATTAAAACTGAAATTAAAGACTAACAAAATAAAATATAACACTGGGTTGCCTCCCAGCCAGCTGCCTTCTTTAACGTCTTTGGCTAGACGTGTGTGTGTTCTCTCAAGAGACCAGATGATTGAGCTTTCTTAGGAACCCATCGACAAGAAGTTCGAGAAGCTTCCAAAACTTGTTTCGAAGACCTACCAGCATAAAATAGTAGTTGCTCACCCTCTGCATTCAAAGTAGTGATCGTACCGTGAGCAACTTCAATTCAGGCATCAGCTGTTGCTAGGAAGGGTTTTCCAAGGATGATAGGAACTGTTGGATCTACAGCCGTGTCGCGTACGACAAAATCGCAAGGAAAGTATAGATGCTCCACCTTAACCATCAATCCTTACCAATCCCACAAGGATAAACCATTGAGCGATATGCTGAAGTGTCATTGTGTAGGCTGTAAGTCCCCAATCCCAAGCTTTCAAATATAGAGTATGGCTTGCAGATGACGATGCTCCAAATCAGCAAGACATGGCAAAGTCAGTTCTCCTACTCTACAAGGAATTGTGAAACTTCCAGGGATCTTTGCATTTTTCTGGTAGGCGCTTTTGTATGATCGCTGAACAAGTTTCTGTAAGCTGAATAGTCCCTGTCTCAACTAACTTTGCCTTATTAGATAAAAACTTCCTTAAATACTTGGCATAGTTAGGCACCTTCGCAACTAATTCAACAAAAGGAATATCAACAGATAGTTGACGAAGTAAAGTAAGAAACTTATCAAACTCACTATCCTCCTTGGAACGCTTGGTTCTGTTTGGGAAGAGAATTGGAGGAGCAACTTCAACTACAGGTTGTGCAGGTGGGGGAGATTGGGTGGCTTTGCAATAACGCTCATTCTCTAGCACCGGTTCCTCTATATTCACCACCTCAAGCTCAGTAGTTTTACCTTTACCACTCCTAGTAGTTACCTTCTTCACCGTTTCCTTTTCCTGCAAAGAAGATTTTGTAGCCAAGATATCATCCACTAGTTTAGCATAATTTGGCATAAACTTAAGCACATCAGAAAAAGGCATATCCTTAGTTGATTTCTTAAAAATTTTAAGAAATTTTCCAAGCTGTTCATTAAGGTCCCTTTTCTTTAACCTGTCAGGAAAAGGAATAGGTTCTTCAAATTTATGATTAGAAACAGAAGAGTAAGAAGGTTGAGTTTCAGGAGACTCCTTCTCCTTGGGTGTTTCAAAAACTCTACTAGGGTCCTCAACCACTATATGAAGAGAAGAAACTGGAGCAGCCTCTGAAACATCATTTGCTATAATAATCACGACATTAGCTTGCTTCTCTCTGGCTGGGTAAACTGTTGAGACAATTCGGCCATCCGATTCTTCATATCTCTATTGAATGACTCTTGATGTGCAATGAATGAATCCAGCTTACTCTCTTGTGCTGTGAAACGCTTCTCCGTTGTTGCAACAAATGTAGTAATCAAAGCTTCTAGATTCGAGGAGGAGCTATTATTAGTTTGCTCTGACTGCTGATGCTGTTGAGGTTGATAATGTGAAAAATTATTATGTTGCTGCCCAAAATTATTGTTGTCAGGCTGGTATCTTTGATTCTTCTGATTATTGTAAAAATTATCCGACCTATTCCCAACATAATTAATTGTTTCTCCCTGTTGTGGTATGCATTGACACATGTTGGAATCTCTTCCACAAAATTCACAAACAGGAGAGGGAGTAACTGTAGCAGCACTATTCAGTTGAGGAGTTACCATATTCACCATTCTCTCAAATTGTTTAGTTAGGGCATCCGTCTTGGCTGTAAGAAGTGTGTGGGAATCTACCTCATAAACACCTGCAACCTTATTTGAAGAAACTACAGAAGAAGCTCTAGCACCACCCCACTGATTAGCTGAATTTGTCAATGCTTCCAAAATCTCTTTTATACGGGAAATGGGCAACTCCATAAGGCTCCCACCGGCACAAGTATCCACCAGTATTCTGCTCTGAGGGTCTAAGTCTTTATAAAAAGATTAAAGAACTACTTCTTCTCCCAAACCATGGTGAGGAACTCTTCTAACAATTCCTTTAAATCGCTTCCACGCTTCAGGAAGAGTTTCACCACTGTATTGCTTGAAATTAGTAATTTCCCCCCTCATTGTCAGCATACAAGAAGGAGGAAAATACTTTACCAGAAAAGCATTAGCTAAATCAGTCCAACTGGTGATACTGTTGGGCACCAAAGAATTCAACCACTCTGCAGCTCGATCTCTTAGTGAAAATGGAAATAGGGTGAGATGAGCTACCTCTTGTGATGCTGGAGTAGAACAAGCTCCAACCAGTCGCAGGAAAGATGTAAGATGAACATATGGGTCCTCTGTGACTGTCCCGCTGAACTGTGGAGCATTCAAAACCATTGTGATGTAGTGGTTTTGAATGTCCATTCAACTCCAGGTGGTAATGCAGGGATCACTATAGGTGACGTGAGTCCCTCTACACTAGGACGAGTAATGTCATTCATCCGTCTCTCCTGGTTGACAACTCCACACATGTCTGCTCACTAGTACAAAAAACGCCTATTTTGGTGCCCCTATTTCGGCGGTTGTAACAACAACCGTTGAAATAGGTGCCCCGAAAATTCTATGTCTAAAAAGGCACCTATTTCGGCGGTTCCTAGCAAAAATTTTCGGGGCACCTATTTCGGCGGTTCCTAGCTAGGAACCGCCGAAATAGGTGCCTTTTTTTAGACATAAAATTTTTGGAAGCCTATTTTCCTGGTTTTTTTTTCAAAAAATTCAGTCGCGCGGGAAAATTTCAGCCTTTTTCAGCGGTTCCTAGCCAGGAACCGCCGAAATAGGTGCCTTTTTTTAAACTAAAATTTTTGGAAGCCTTTTTTCCCGGGTTTTTTTTTTTCAAAAATTCGGACCGCGGGAAAATTTCAACCTATTTCGGCGGTTCCTAGCTAGGAACCGCCGAAATAGGTGCCTTTTTTTAGACATAAAATTTTTGGAAACCTGTTTCCCGGTTTTTTTTTTTTTCAAAAAATTCGGACCGCGGGAAAATTTCAGTCTATTTCGGCGGTTCCTAGCTAACAACCGCCGAAATAGACTTTATTTCATTATATATATCGCAACTGCTCTTCATCTCTCTCCTCTCGGTAATTTTGCAACTCTAACTGGCGAATGTACATGCTTTGCGCTCCTCTCTGCATCTCGCTCACCAGATTGAAAATGGGGTTGAAGTAGTTCATTCTAGAACCGGTAATATACTCAAACTTATCTTTTTCTCTTTGGAGAACAAGCTACATACATGCTCTGCGCCTTTCATTCTCTTTGTTTTGTCTGCGCATCTCTTCATTCTCTTCTTGTGTCTACGCCTATGTAGTGACAAATCACTGAAACCGCTGCATCTCACTCACTAGATTGAAGACGGGGCTGAATTAGTTCATTCTGGATCCGGTAATATACTCAAACTTATATTTTTCTTTTTGGAGAACAAGAAACATACATGCTTTGCGCCTATTTATTCTCTTCTTTGTGTTTGTGTCTCTTTATTCTCTTCTAGTGTCTGCGCCACTACAATCTCTTCACACTCACACGGTGATTTTGCAAGGCGAACAAGAAGCTTACATGCTTTGTCCCACTGTTCATTCTCTTGCGTTTGCACCTCTACAAAGATGCAAAACTGTTGCATCTCGCTCCCGAGAAAGAAGACGATGCAGCTAAATTTTTTTAATTTTTTAAAAAATACCTATGGCGGCGGTTGTTAGCTAGGAACTGCCGCCATAGATGTGTTTTTTTTTTTGAAAACCACCTATGGCGGCGGTTCCTAGCTAACAACCGCCGCCATAGGTGTGTTTTTTTTCAAAAAAAAAAACAACCACCTATGGTGGCGGTTGTAGCTACGAACCACCACCATAGGTGTACTATCTCGGCGGTTGTACAACCACCGAGATAGGGTCTCATCCCTATTTCGGCGGTCTCCATTTCGGCGGTTCTAGAACCGCCGAAATAGACCTTTTACAATCGCCGAAATAGGTCTTTTTTGTACTAGTGGCTTCTTCTTGAATAAACTGATGAACTGGAAGTTCTGTAGAATAACTGATTTCTTCCTCCTCTAACAAGTGTAAAACCTCTTCCTCTTCACTTACTGATTCCAGATTAAGCTCTTGACGAATTCTTCTAGCTAATCTCTCAATCTCTGGATCAAGCTCAAATTCTAGTTCTTCGAATTGAAATCAAACAGAAACGAAACAAGAATAATTAAATTTAAGACAAACTTTAAAAAAAGGGTCTAGCTAAAGGAAACAAAAAAGAGTAAAATAAATGTAAACCAAACAAAACACAAACAAAAATAAAATTAAACTAAACTAAACAAAAATCTATCAATAAAAATAAAATAAACAGAACCAAAATAAAGATAAACAAATTAAGGAAAAACTAAAATTAAATAAAATCAAATCAAACTAAAGAAAAAGAAACACAAGTAAAATTAATAAGAACAAAATTAAACACAACAATAAATAAACTAATCTTATAAAATAAAATTCCTAGAAACTAAAATAACTCTAAAAATAAAAATACTCAAACAAACCGAATTAATTATCAAACTAATAATAAAAATTAAACAAAATAAAACAAAACACAAGTAAACTAAAAGCAAACTAAACAAAACGACTATAAAAAATAAAATCAAACAAACGTAACAAAATTAAATATCAACTTATTAAAAACAAATAAAAAAACTAACATAAAATAAAAATAAACTAATAATAAATTAAACAAACAAAACAAAAAAAATAATAATAAAAGAAAAGAAAAATAGAATAAAGACTAAACTAAATAACCGTGCCTCCCCGGCAACGGCGCCAAAAACTTGTACGGTATGAAACGTATTGCAGCAAGTGTACTGGTCTGTCGTAGCAAGTTTTCCTAGGTAGTATTCTCTAGGTTATCGAACCAAAGGAGGTTGTGTCTAGTTTAATCTCTACCCTAATCTAACTAATAAACTATAGAAAAAATAACAATAATAATTTGGGGTTTGATTGCAGAAATTAAATAAACAAATTAATTAAAACAAAAACAATTAAAAGTGATTGTGTGACAAATCTAAAAAGTGAATCCTGGTTTACTATTTCTTCCTAGTTTATCAATTCCCTTCCTAGGTGTTTTCTAAATTCTAGATTGCAACCTCAGATCTAAATTAATCTAAAACCGGTCTCCCGCAAGATAGATTCTCACTAGCAATTTCCAAATCCTAACTCTCGTTACGAGTTTACAAATTAACTAGTAGCATTAACGGTTCATCTGGTTTCTAGTCAGCTAATCCCCATGAATTGTCATCTGTCGTTTCACTGGTAATATTCCTATGGTCTAATGAACGCCGCAGTTCTCACTTGTAAGCAATTCATACCAAATAAACTCAAGCAATAATTAATCACAAGAGAATTCAATAATAAACAGGGAATAAAACTACAATCAGTATAAAATTTATATGTAACAACTCAGGAAGCAAAATAACAAACTAGTTGTCCATAGTAACACCAGAATTCTAAATGACTACTCAAACATCGGAGACAAAGAAATAATAACAATAATTAAGAGATTAGAAAACATCATCTAATTGTGGGACGATGATGAATTCGGTCTCTGTCTTCTGCTCCGGTCTGTCAGAACTGAGTGTTGTCTTCCCCTCCGTCTACTGTATCGAACTTGCACGGCTGCTCTAGGGTTTTCGAATTTGATTCTGTGTATCTCTAATATCCAACTCGTCTAGGTCTTTCGTTCGTATATATATATTCCAAGTATATCTGATGTAAGATCGTTTGTGAACATTAATACATGAGGCTTGTCCTCCCTTTTACGACCAAGTATATATATATAATGATATATGATGATCCAATGTAAAACATGTCTCGCATGGAAGTACTATCCTCACGTATTTTATTTTCCAAAAATTGGTCAAGAAGATTGAGTTAATCCACGTCATGGGTCATGCACCTGTACAATCTTGTATATGGCTGTTATGAATACAAGATGCATGTGCTCTCCAGGTCAGCGCAAAGGATGCGCCTCTGAATATGTTTTATCGCGGCCCAATCATCTATATGCCGAAGAGAATTAACGCACAGCCCATATGCATGGCGGAAGCAGTCCATGTATGTATACTCGTGAGTCCAGCACGCCCACCGTTCTGTATAAAATGAAAACGAGCCCCAGTCTTCACTTTTTTCAAGACGCGAGAATGTTATAGCTGGTCCGGGAATGTGTTAACTGTAAACCCGGACCATTCCTACATTTAGGCAGTAAGTTCCATCCAAGTGTGGTCCAAGTTTATAAAATCAGTAAATAAACCTGAACCATGCTGTAAATTGGGTAGAATGTTCATTTTTGTTTCTGTTTGGTCCTAGTTTTGATCGTTAAGTTCTTGACATGCGTTCCTAAGCCTTCTTCTTCAATATTTTACCTATTATAGCACAAAACCACAACTAAGGGGAGTTCTTCACATATAATATAAAATAACATATAAGTAAGGAATTTATCATATAAACTAACAAAATATTAATTAAATAAAGCACAGAAATATAGATAAATTCCTCACTTATCATCAATCTTAATCCGTATCTCAGTCTTAGAATACAAACCATTCTTTAAGTAGAATTGGTTGTATCTTATCTCAGTTCTTATTTCAATTAAGTCAACCGTTCTTTAATTAGAATGGTTGTTCCTTAATTCATTGTTTATCTTTGTCGGGTCAAAAGTAACCCTAGCCAATGAGTTATCAGCTCCATTGGGTTAAATAAACAATATTTCTTAGATTTGGGATTTAGGTAGATCCCACCACACCATCTCAGTATGCCTCCCTCCTAAAACAAGAAGTCCGAGGAGGTCGAGTCTATATGTCGACTCTTGGCGACGAGTCCGAAGACAAGTCATATTTGGAAGTCGGGACCTGATAAGGATACCGACCTCCCCTAATACACATGTGCCGGTACCATTCCGGATTCCTCACTTCCCCCAAGTTCTAGTTAGTAGAAGTCTCAAAGTCAATGTTTGTTAGTTAACCTCTTTTGGTTACTAAGAAAACAATATTCGGGAGTGTTCCTTATTCTCACACAATTCGTTACTAAACATTGTTAGTAAGTTCTCTAGGTAAGTTGTGTTAGTGCATCATAATCACACAACAAACATAATATTCCGGTTGCATGCTTTATCTTGTTTAGTCGGCACACATAAACAAATAGCACACAAGCCGAGGGACACCTCGTTAGCAAGCAGGTCACAAGAAAACCATACCGTTCACCGTTGGTCGTTCGGTTGCTTATTCTCCTCCGGAGTCTAAATTCTCAAATCCTAAAACATTTATTGAATTGGGTGGTTAATTACTTTTAATTAACCTAGCTTACCTATTCACTAAGGATTTCCAACTAAACACCACTAAATCATTGTAGTTCAGGCTTAACCACTTATGTTATTTACTTCTCATTTTACCTCACACTTGTTCACACCTCCAATGGCCTTAAAACTCCACCAAACAACTCTTAACAATCATATAATAACATTACCCAACAAGCCCCCACCATTTACCATCTAAAAAGAACATTTTCTTTGCATATTGGTCTTGTCCGGGTCATGGTCCGGACCTAAGGTCCCGGACCAATGTATGTTCTTACTCTTGGCAACATTTTAGCTATGGTCCGGGACTTGGTACTTACCCAAGGTCCCGGACCAGTTCTGGGGTGTACTCTCGGCATGTTTTTAGTGCTGGTCTGGGACTTTATCCAAGGACCAAGTCCCGGACCACACTTTAAACTGTCAAATTTTACAGTTTTGAACCTCTTTCCACACTTGTTCTTTTGCCCAATCTTCTTCTAATATTTCCCCGTGTATTAACACATGTTCTAACACCATTTTAGCACTTAAAACCCTCATACTTTATGGTTCAAATCACCTCCAAATTCCTTGATCATTATTCAAGTTCTTACTAAACTCTTAACAATTATAACTTAATTCCTTACACTTGCAACATGTAAATTTTGTCTAAAACTTCAACTAACTAAAGTATTTCCTTTCAACCAATATAACTACTCCTCAACCATTATTATTCATCCATCTTCCCTTTGCTAAACCTCCCAAGGTTATCTTGCATCTCCATGCACAATTTCCTCTCCTTTCCATTTGTTACTCATCACTCCCAAACTCTTGGACATACCTATACATTTCTTTCCATCCTCTTAGCACCTTAACATTGTTCTTCATTACCTTGACCATCCTACACCCTCCTTAGCCATTTCTTTCTCCTTTACTCACCATGCTCATGGTTAAACACCCTTATACATCCGTAGTCATTTTCCTTGACAATTCTCAACATTCTCTTAGAGTTTTTCACTTCCATTATCCAAGTTCACTCATTACTATCCAACTACAACCTTATTAATCCACCACTAGCATCTTCACCACTTACACAAGCTTCCCAAAATTCTCATTGTTATATTCTCTAGTTCATACCTAAATCATCTTAAAACATTATACACCATTTCCTCCAAATTTTTGCACAAGTCTTACCATTCCTCATACCATGACTTTGGTGTGTTTAATACACCCACCTATCCTCTAATTCCTCCTAGACAACTCTAGGTCATGCCAATCCTCAAGAACTCCTTAGTTAACTCATTTCCACTCAAATTCCTTTTTAATGACTCCTAGTAAATCTTAGCTCATATCAATTCACAACCACCACTTAAACACTTTGTTTTCTACTCAAATTTTGCCATAGCTCCTCTAGTATATTATCATGCCCAAATGTATTGTTTTTCTCATTCATCATCTCACACACATCAAATCCTTTCTCATCATATTTTCTCACCCAAATCAACTCATTCATAATAAACTCAACATAATGCAATAATCTTAAATTGCATAGCACTAAGGCTCTTAAATGACATGGCTCTTAGGCCCTTAAATGACTTAAATTTAAACACTGAATTTCCCACATATAAAAGCTTTCAACATGCAAATACACATAACAATGCTCCCATATCAATATAAGTGTTCTCATAGTTCACCTTATACTTATCTTACTAACTCATTCCCATTGGCTCCTTTGTCACAAGTTCACAAGCTTGTTTAAATTCTTTTTCCTAGGTTATATAACCCATTACTTAATGTAAGCTTTAAGCTACATATTGTACTTATCTAAATCTCATCCCTTAAAACCTTAAACCACCATTAGGTAAAATATTTACCTTATTTTTCCAAGCTTTTCACACTTTTCTCCTTGGATTTTCTTGCTTGATTTTTGGCAATGACTTTAATTCCCTTGCCAATGTTCTAGTTCACATTCAAATAATCTAATGAGCACTAAGCAATATGCCTAAACTCATAGAACTCATTCTTAGGTTAAAATATGTGTTTTAAAGCATAAAAGTGGATGATTACCTTTGAAGTCTCAAGATAGACTTGGTTATGAATCAAGAAGGACCTCCACTAGTCCTTGGAGAATGAAAATAAGCTAGTTCAAGTGATAAAACAAGATCCCATGAGAAGATAATTTTCGGTAATGGAGCAAGAATGATGGAAACATAGTTTTTCTTACATTTTCCTTACCTTGAATGAATGAAGAAGCTAATGAACCCTTCAAGCTAATTTTCCCCCTCTAATGTCAATTTCCCATGGCTCCAAAATGAAGCTTTTCCAATTTTGAAAAGATAGGAAGCAAGGCCTTGGTCTAACAAAGAGTTATCTAAGCTTATTTTTGGATTTGGAGCTAAAATGAAGATTTTGTGAGCAATTGAAGGTGGAGCAAGAATGGGGCTGCTTGGAACGGTTTTGGAACAGAGAAGAAGAAGAAAAACGGTGGAAGAAAGAAATGAAGAAGAGAGGAGAGAGGTAGGCTAAAGTAAAGATTTTTGCCTTTTAAAGTAAATAGTACTATTCTCTCATTTCCTCTTCTTTTTCCTTTAGTTGCTGGCTCCTTATGGTGACTCACCATGTAAAAACCGTCCCCCCCTTAGTAACTAAGATATTTATGGTCTTGGTTGACCAACTTATTGACTTATGTTGACTAAAGCTTAAACTAGGCACTATTTGGCACTATTCACAAATTAGTGCACAAATTTGTGAAATTTTTGGGTTCCCATTGATTTAGGCTTCCTAATGTGATAATAATTAGTACACATGTTGATTAAGGTGTAATCATTGGCATTTAGCCACTCAAAACTCATTTCTAAGACAATTTCTCAAAAAGGTGATTTAAGGAGTCTTAAAGCACATTTTGAATTTAAGCTTGTTTTTGAGCTTGGTTTTCTTTGGTAATTGATTTAACATGTCCATTAGCTTGTTAATAAGGTCTTATAATGATATTTGTGTGCTAATCAAAGTCACTCCAAGCTTAGAGCACATTTTTGCTTAAATTGCCCTTATGGTGTTTTCTTGTGTTTTCATTGGTTTAAATTGTCTACCAATGTTTCTCAGGCATGTTTTAGCCTTATTACATCATAACTTGATGTTTACATAGCATACTTAGGTTTTTCACAAATTAAGCACGAAACTTAGCAAACAAGTAACAAGGCAGAAGCAAAAACAAATAGCAATACGAAAGCCGACAAGGGTCAGTTTGAACCCAAAATTTGACAGAAGACTAATAAAGCCATAGGGTTTCAGAAATGTATGATTATAACCTGTTTTGGCTCCTGGATCAACGAGACTCTTCACGTCAGGATTCTTTTGGTGCTCCGTTGATCTCGGTTCTGGACAGAGTTCGAACCCGGCTTCTGACTATTGATTGTTGATGGTATTCCTCACGTTTTGGTGGTGATTTAGCCACTGTTTGATGGTTGGAACAATGTTGGGAGTTGAAAATTGTGTGAAAGTGTGGATTTGAGAAGAATTTCGGTATTGTTTTGGTACTTGGAAGTGCAAAAACGTGAGAGGCTGGTTATGGAAGAGAGTTTTGATTGCCTAGGGTTCAGGGAGCTTATGAGATTCTGTTTTGATTAAAGGATTTACCCCTTTATATAGACTTCCTTAAAGATAAAGAAAATCTAGTGAAAACGAGATTTTTCGGGATTTTAATTAAGTGACTTCCCAAGGGAATTTTGCTGTGAAATCTTAGCCATATGTCAAGGATGAAAATTATGATTTTTTAAGGTGGAATCGAATTTTTTAAATATTGGAATATTTTTAAATTCAATTTCTCGTCAGATTCAATAGGAAATTCTAGAAAATTATTGGGAATTCAAAAAATCAAAATTACAATGCCATTATGCTTAAAATGTCATCCTCTATCATGGGTTAAAATTTCAAAACATTCCGATTTGATTTGAGCCACTTTCGGAGGAGAGAGAAAGCTCATAGGGGACTTAGGAGCCTTGAAAAATTACGAAAATGCCTCTGAAGATGACTAAGCTGCCCCTGATGCCCCGGAATGCGCCGATCGAACCGGGAATCCTTGATGTTTGACCAAACTACCCTTTTTGCACCTGTGCGTTAAGAGACTCTCCTCTAGGAGGGCGTTACAATTTTGGGTATAACACCTCTATTCAAAATTAGCTCCAATTCTGATCTCTTCTTCTTTCTCTTCTGTTCCTCTCAAATCTTCTCGATTCATCCATCGATGAACACACGCCTATTGGATCAGGTATTGATTCTTCAAAATCTTCTGTTGGAACCTGCATGACAAAATGCCAAAGTCAGTATACTTAACCAACATCACAATCTATCCTATCAGCTGCGACAAATCTTGCGAAGCTTAAGGGAGATAATTTCAGATTGTGGAAAGGTGTTATACTGACTTTCCATAAGGGATGCGATCTGTAAAAATTTATGGACGGATCTAGCAAGTGTTCAAGTCCAAATCCAGCCGGATCTAAGAACCCTACTCTTTCTCTTTCGAATCAGCCGGATCATTTAGTACACTCTATACTATTCACTTCGTTATCTGATGCTATTTTAGGACAATTATACCTCTTCTACTTGTGTTTGATCGTAACTTAATGAGGCATTTGCTGTAAAGTCTAATGCTCAAATCGGGCAACTCCACCTCCAATTAGCCTTTATAGTGAAAACATCAACCGAAAATATCACTTCCTACCACAACATATCCAAGGCCCTGGTTGATTCTCTTGCTATGATTGGACACACCGTTAAAGAAAGAGAGTTTCAAAGCTACATTTTAAAAGGCCTACCACATGAATATTCTGCCCTAGTCTCAACTGTTCTTACTAGATCTAATCCTTGTCCCCCCGTTGAGATTTATAGTTTCATACTTGCCATTGAGTCATGGCTTTCCCAACAAACACAAACACACAAAATTGATGTCTCCCTAAACACCACAACCTACACCTCTAACAGTTCAAGAGGGAGAGATCGAAACAATAGAGGAAGAGGTAGATGAAGGGGCAGATGTACCTCTTACAACACCACAAACACCATAAACAAACAACTAACCAATTCTACATTTGTTGGACATTCAGATCCTCGCCCTTAGTACCAAATCTGTCAAAAGACAGGTTATGATGCTTTAATATGCTACCACAGATTTAATCAGGCTTATCAGCCTCGACCCCCTACTTCATTTTCTGTGAATGCAACTGGTAAACTACATCTCAAGAGTGGCTGCCAGATACTGCAACCAATCATCACTTCTCTAGAGATTTTAAAAAGTGGAACATCTCACACTATGACTATAAAGGATCTGATATTGTCGCTTTAAGTGATGGATCTTTGATAAGCCGCAGACTTATTATATTTTATGTACTAGATTTATAGGTATATTAGTATAAATGAGGTCAAAATAGTTAATATTTATATTATATTATATTATATAAAAAATGTATTATTTGTTCAGACTTATGTTTTTGTATGTTTTTCGTACAAGGAATAAATTCTGACCATAGTGTCAGGCACTATGCAGGATTGGATACGCACGACATCGACTGGGAGTGAAGTAGGAGGCATGCCCGATGCAATGCCGGGTATCTTATACCCGGCACAAGCTAAAGTCGTTACGGTTGACCATACGTGAAATACCCCTAATCTTTAAAACATAATTAATGATCTATTAATGATCTAAGATGATTATTAAACATCTAAATATTATTGGGGAACAATCTAAAAGATCTCAACAAGGCAAAACACGCCTTAAGATCGGTAAAGCAAAAAATGGCTTTAAGACACCATAAAGATTGTATAACCTCAAATAGGATCCAGAGTGGACTCCTAAGTATTATAATGATCCAAGGAACACAATAAAACCATTCTCAAAGAGAACTAAGCTCAGGAACACCCTGTGACACAAAAATGTGCGCTAAAACTCCTTAAAGCACGTTTTTGTGAGATTGCCTTTTAAATTGATTTTTGATGGGCTTAAAATATAATTATCCTTAAATATGATATATAATCATATTATATCATATTAGGAATTTAATTCCAGAAATTTACGAATTTTTACAAATTTAATATTAAAATATTAATAAAACCTAAGTGGGGCCCGCATGAGTCAAATTGACCAAGTATGGTCCATGGTCAACTAATTGACCCACTTGGACCATGGAAGCCGGCTGGAAATAAGAGAGGAGGCTGCATAATTTCCTTGATTGACAATAATGCTACCTAATGCATTTACTTTTAGAAAATAATGTTACTTTTTACATTATTTCAAACTTTACTTACTTTTCCCACCTTCTCCTCCTTCCTTGTCCGATTCCACACTGCCCATCCGAGTTTCCTTCTTCCTTGGAGCTCTCAAGACTTGTTCTTGAGCTTGGAAGACAAACCTAGCTCCTAAGCTCCTAATGTAAGTGTTTTTATGTCATTTTTGGCTCTTTTTCTTCATCTCTTCACCACCAACACCTAAATTTCGTGGCTCATCTATTCCTATGGCTTATTCTCAGTGTTCTAAGGTTAGAACAAGAACTAAACTCGGTTGAGACCAGTAGAGGGACCAAGGTTGTTCAAATCTACATTTTAAGGTAAAATGTGCTTTAAGCTCATAACTTTTGATTCCCTTCGAGTTTGGCTGTGAAACTTTGGTCATAGCCTCATCTTCTTCTCCTTTTCATGTAGAATCTGTTGGTTAGTCATTTGGAGCAAGGGTGACCGAGATCCAAGAGAAATACTCTCTTTTAAGGCATTTTTCCAAGGTAAAACCTAATAACAAGGTAGTATTTCGAGATCTAACTATTTCCTATGTCAATATGGTGGATCTAACACCTTGTGGTGTTGTTTGGTTCAGGTCGAAAATGCCTAGAACTTCCCTCGCATTTTAAGGTGTTTTTTGCCTTAAATCTTACATTAATTATTCCTTATGGTTAAGCTCAAGCTTGGAGTGTAACCATATCTTTTTTTTGTGTATTAAACATGTCTAAATCAAGTGGTGAATTTCCCTACAAGTGACCGAGCCTATACAAGGATAAATCAAGTATAAACACCTTAAACTTATGATTTTTGTAATCTTTAAGTATATTATATAGTTTGGCCGAGAGTGAATATACATATATAGGTCATATTGACCTAAAAATGTAAAAAAAATGGCTAGATAAATTAAGAGCTAGTCATTAAGAGATTTAATTAACATAATGGTCAAATTATGACATTATGTGGAAAAATAATTAAACCATGGAGAGGCCGAATATATATGCTATATTTTGAGACATTTATTGTGTAATTTATTTTGCAAGATCAAGGTTGTAATAAGGCCATGTCATTAGGCCATTTTAATTTAAGTTTAAGCTTATTTAGTTTTATTTATGCTTATAATTAAAGTTGGGGCCAATTCGTAATTATTAAGGAATTAGAAAAGCCGTGGGTAATTTAGGGTTTTTTTAAATGAATTTAATAAAAAGTATAACATTTTATAAAGTTTTGGGTAAAAATTGTAAAAATAGAAAAGTATGGGTGTTGTTGGTAATTACCGAAAGTTTTGGGTCCAATTGGTATTAGTAGTCAAAGTTGATATGTAGGAGACCTTGACCAAGTTTGGAGAATTTAAGGAATTAAAATACTACCTTATATTAAGATAGTAATTAAATTGTAAAAGATTTATAAGTCTTGGGGTGGTATTGTGATTTACCAAAAACTAGGGTACTAAATGGAGCTTAGTACAAACCTTAGATTATTAGGGATTTTTAGAAGTTGATTTGGGTAAATTTGGAGTTTATATGAATTATCTAGGTATACTATAAGATATTTCATAACATTGTTACACATGGTAACATATGTGGTAAAACCGAGATTTAGAGAAAGTATAAGGTTAATAAGATATTTTATAACCTTTTGGTATGGTTTGGTGATATTAGAAACTATATGTTTAAAAATGGAGTAAATTGGTGAAAATAGAAAGTTAAGTGGTGGAAATTAAATTTAAAAAGACCATGGGGTCTGCTCGGTATTTTGGAGAAATTATAACTATGGGTTATAATTATATTAAGGTTTAAGGATTATAATATAAGGTATACATTATAAGTGTAACAATGGAATATATTTTTGGGATTGATTTGTAAATTATGGAAGTTGGTGGGAATTAATTAAAAACCGAGAGTTTAAGTGCTGTTTGGATTTCATAACAAAATATAACTATAGGTTATAATTGTTTTAATGACTTAAATGTCATAATATATGTTATATAACTATAATATAACATTATATAAATTATATAAATTATGTGGTGGATTTTGTAAATATTTGGGAATTATAGGTGCTGTTCGGAAATATTACTATTTTGGAATGAAATTTATAATATGGTTTTTATGTTAAAGCTATAACATTTATAATATAAGAGGTATTCATCAAAAGAATGATATATTATAATGACTTACCATATAATAAATAGCCCTATAATGCATATATATAAATATATATGTCATAGTGTGGAAAATATAGTATAGTTCAATAACTATGTGTTACCACAATTAAAATGATATGAGATGAAGGGAAAGGAATTATAAACATTGGATATGGAATTCTAATGTTAAGAGTGTACATGAAATAATAAGGATTTATATAATGCAAAGTATTTGTACATATGAATTATACAACATTACACTTGGAAAAACTAACCTTAGAAAAATAAATACTAAGGTGAGATGTATAGTGCATGTCGAAGAATCATACATGCAATAGAGAAACAAACTATACGATCTACAAATATACGTTTAAGTTACATGCGATAACAAGTCCAACAATAAGTATGTTAATATACGAGATAAGACTACGCATGTAATGTAACACTTTTCCAATCTCGAGTTAAACCGAAAGCCCGACCAACATTGACAGTTAATAACGGGGGGTTAACCGGGAGTTATTAGTGACGGTACGGGGTACCGTAGAATTTTGTGTTGTTATACAGTATGCTAATCAGTAGCATTATGTATTGTATAGACTGTTAGAGACGACACACGGAGCATAGGATCTTGCTGATTCATACTCCACCGTAATACACCAGGGTGAACGGTATGTTATTTATGTGGCTTGATTGTCTCTGAGGACTTCCTCAGTTCAGACATTGTGTGAAAATCTGTGATAAGATTGAATGTCTGCTTGTGTGAATTAATATGCTTGAGTTGTGTATAAATGCTGCTTTACTATTACTGTCATGCGATAACAGTACCGTTCGTATATATGAACATATTATAAAACGAACTAGCGGCAGTGATGCTATCTTGTATGTGTAACATAAGGAACGTAAGTAAACGTTGTAGCATCAGGATAATAAGATATATATATTATCTGAGACTTATATACGGAGCATTGGCCTCTTTAACGCCGCTCTCGTATCTAACACTGGATCCCGAGTCGACATACTCAGGATTGGACTAACGACCTTAGTCTATTGTGTTAAGGAAAGTAATAAAACGATGCGATGGTATAGATAAGTTATCAAGAGGATGTGGCTCTTGCTGTGAAATGTGGTCCATTAACGATACTAGGATACCGTGTGGTAACCGTAAGTATCAGGATAGATTTCCAACGAACTACAGATTGTTCGTAGGACGGAGACTCTACCGCTGGAGTGGCTACTGCCGTGGGTGACCCGCCAAAGAGATGGGTAACTTAGAGACACGTCGTTCTAATGAGACGCTGTCATTAGACATGACTGAACAATTACGAACGATTTTATTAACTCGTACATTAGGCGAACATTATTTGGGCGTGCATGCCAAAGACGAGAGTTCATACTCGTTTATAATTCTCGTTGTTTCGCCTTGTTGTTCATTGGTTATGCTGTGTGGTTATGTGTGGTATGTTGGTGGTGTTGATTGTATAAGCCGTTGTACTCATAAGTGTGTGTTGTGAATTGGATTAATTAAATAAACTGTACTTATATCTGTGTGTGAACTGGATGAGTCGAGTCACTGTGCTCGTGTGTGGATTTTGTGGATTGTTCGTCGAACGAGTCGACGTACTCAACTATGAACTTTCGGGTGTTGTTGGAGTGGAGTCTACATACTCATATAAGCGTTATAACGCTTTCAGTGGTCTATTACGATGCGATGTGTGGAGCCGGGGGCTTATTTGTTATTTGAGTTTACTGCAAAATATAATGTTGCTTTACAGTTCTAATATTAAACTATTTGCATGAAAATGGTTGCATGCTCTCGACCAAATAACTGAATGGTCCGAGGGTGCATGACAGTCAGGTAATAACATACTCAGCGGGGGCTGATTCCATA
>CM041782.1:133922163-133965716 GCA_023374045.1 Limonium bicolor
CCAACCACGGGTACATCTGGATTAAAACTCTGGGTCTTGCTGAGTATCTTGTACTAACCGCGGTCCACCTCCTGCTGCTTCTGAATCTCTTTGGCCATGGTGATGGCTTAATGACTTTTCATAGACGGCTACTAGGGTTCTGGCGGTAAGACACAGTAACGCCAGCGGGCTCTTAGCAAGTAATCTATGCTCGGCACAACCATTACGACCTCGGTGTTTCTCTATCTCTAGCCAATTCATGCCCACATGACGTCAACCCAGCCTCTGAACTCTATCAGGTCCAACGTGAAATCCTCCTCTCGATTCTGATGGTGGCTCCTCGGAAACCGGGTACAACCGAACTCTTTCTTTAGAAGGTAGTGTCACATGAAGTCTTCTAACTCCACGGGCTCTAGGTGCAACTGCTCGCTGCTAAGTCGGGGATACGAATGAGTGTAGGCTCCAGAATCAAACAATACTGAGGCTGGACTGCTCCCCGTTCACCGGGAAAGTGCCAGTGATAATATGCCGCTGTCTCCGCTTGAGCCTGTGTGAGAATGCTCAGGGTACCCTCTCTCCAGGGTTCAACACCTATTCCCAAAATAACGTTTATAAGCATAATTAGTGATGGTACGAGAAGATTGTAGATAATCAGCCTTTCTTTATTCATCTTTCCAACATTACATGTTCATTTCCATTACACAACTTATACAAAAGGTACATGGCTAGTATTTCCTAAAGGTTAGGTTTAGTAGTCCAGGCTTCATATGGGTAGCGTTTATCATTGTTGAGGGTGCTGTGTTCGGGTTGATTCTCCTAATCCCGTGGTATAGCATTCTCGATGGTCCGCCCATGATCAACACGTCACCGGATTTTAGCAAGATCTTCATAGCTCGGTCAATCCTCTTTTTATCACCAAGGAACTCAGCATCATCATCTCTATGGACACCACACTATGGGTATCCCTTGGGTCTAGGACTCCTGCGTCTCGTCCTTGTCCTGGTGTAATCCAAGTCGGCCTTCCCTCTCGTAGAAGTTGATGATGCAGATGTCGGCTTATAGGTCGGGCACTGGTGGTACCTCGCGTTGTTGTGCAACGCGTAGGGTTGCGTAATTAGGGATAGAAAGTCTTCGGGAATTGGTGGGTGCATGTGCTCTCGTGTGATAGCTCTTCGTATATGGATTCCAAATCTTACCTAGGCACATCATTCTTAGGTTCATCATCTTTCCTCCGGGGTATGTCGGTGTGTAGAACCCACCTGATCCCACTCCCACTTACGACATCTTCGAATAATGGCTACTTGAGCTTCAGGTGTTAGGTATCCTGGTAGTAGGATCATCCCGGGCTGGATAACTTGGCACTTTTCGCTTGGGTGTGGGGTTCTCAAGGTGTACTCATCGGGTTTTGAGGTTTGGATTTATTGGGAAGCACATATCAAAGGTTCCTACTGCATTTACAGGTAATCTAGTTCTTTAATGGTACTAGTAATCTAGCAAATTTCATGCATGGTCATCCAACTTGGCATACAAGGATTCAGGCATGCTTTTCAAACATTTAGGGTTTCAAGGTTTACCTGCGGCTGTAGGTGTGTCCGGTCCCTCGGTTGCGGTCCATGATGTGCAAGGCCGCCTTCCCTGGCCTCGAGGTAGATGCCCACTGGGAGTCTCGGGATCCCGCTCCGTGCGTAGGCTGGGTGTGCGGGGCTCCACGCTGGCCTCCGGGTCCCGATCTCTGGTCACCTTTCCCACCATAGCTAGGCTTGTAGTTCTTGCTCTTGGGATTCGCAAAACACTCAAAGGCTCTGTGCCCGAGCTTCTTGCAGTAAAAGCATTGCACCGGCTCACCTTGGCAATCAACTCCGAGGTGGTTCTTGGAGCATCGTCTGCAAATAAATCGGCGCTCGGCCCCCTTGCTCGAGCCTGCTCCAAATCCTGAACAAACCATTTGGTTAATCAACAACAGTCTGGCAACTGTGCAGATATGTAGATATTGGTGTTTGTTTCATTTACCCTTAAGTGGGTAGGAGTAGCGGCTTAGCTGCAATCGCTGGGGCGGCTCAGCTGCAGATTGCAGCTAAGCTGCAGTGTCTTGTAGGCTTGCTGCTTGCTCCCCTGGAATTTCGCCGCCCGTTTCCTGCTCGGGTATCTTGTTCCTTCTCACGCCCTTCTTTTACGGTCCTCTGAGTCACCGCCCTTAGCCTTCCTCTTCTTAGCGAATTCCTCATCCCGCATCTGGACAGTGACTCGACCTGGGACGCTGCATGTAGCAGTCCTGTGCAAAATAGGGTTAGTAAACTCTTCACAATATAATTCATACAAATTCATAGTTCAAGTTCAACCTGGATCGTGGTATAACGGCTGGGTCCCATGCCGTATTTGATGCGGTGGTTCATCCTACCATAAAAACGCTCCACTAAGATTTTGTCTGAATATCCCAAGCTTGGAAGTACACGGAGGAGGGCAGTGAAAGTTGCATGGTAGTCATCTACTGTCATTCCTCTGTCTGTCTCAGGGTGTCTACTCAACTCAACCCGCTTCTTCGTCCGGAGATGGGCGGGGTAGTACTTGGCTCTCAGTAGTGCAGTGTAAGCATCCCACCCGAACATGGGGTCGGCCAAGTAGGCATTCTTCACAAGTTTCCACCAATCGCTCGCTGACTCTCTGAGGTAGTAAGCTGTGAGTGAACCCCAAATCTTAGTATGTTGTTTAAACACTTAAATATGGTATATTAAGACTAAAAAGAGTCTTAGAAACATTAGTAACAATTTAAACCATAGAGAACACAAAAATGCCTTAAAGTCAATTAGGGCTAAAATGTGCTCTAAGCTTGGGATAAGCTTGGTTAAGACCTAATGAACTTATCAAGACCTTATTTATATACTAATGAACATATTAAACCAATTACCAAAGAAAACCAAGCTTGAAAACAAGTTAAAATACAAAATGTGCTTTAAGGAGTCTTAAACACATTTTTGAAAAATTGTCTTGTAAATGAGTTTTTGAATGGCTAAATGTCCATCATTACTCTTTAATTAACATTGTACTATATAGTATCACATTTGGAAGTCTATATCAATGGGAATCAAAATTTCACTTCTATGTGCCTTGTTTTTATGAATAGTGACTTTAATAAGCTAGTTTATAACATATGTTGTTATAAGTAATTAAATGAGTCATCAAAGACTAAAATACCCTTGTTATAATAATAGGGGCCGGTTTTTAAGTGTGGTGACTCACCACTCTTGTAACTTGTTAAGTAATAAAGATGACTCTTAAGTTACTATTTGCTTTAAGGTATAAATATCTTCTAAAAAGCAAAACAAACTCACTTATCTCATTCTCTCATTTCCTTTCTTCATTTCCCATGGTTCCAAGTCTTCTTCAACCTCTCTTCTTTCCTCCATTTACGGTTTGCAATAGTACACACCAAGACTCCATCTTTGACCACTTGTAATTCCTAGCTCACTTAACCAAATCAAAAACAAACACCACCATTCTCTTCCTCTCATCAAGCTCTTCATTCCTATCTTCTCAAAACTTCAAGACCACCATTTTGGTGCCATGGAGTTCCACCATTGAAGGAGCTTGAGCTTATGTTTCTACATATTATTGATCTCCTTTGCTTCTAGGTAAGGAATCTCAAAGAAAAATGATGTTTCCTCCATGTTTTTATCTTGACCGAAAATCACTCTTAATGGAGTCCTTATGTTGCTTTGTTCTAGCTTCATTCCAACCTTTCATGGACTAGGTGGAGTCCTCTCTTGATAGATATTCAAACTCTCTTCAAGTTCTAAGGTAAAACAACTATCTTAATGTTTTTAAAACAATGTTCAATCTAGGGTTTACAATGAGATGAAGCTTAAAGCTTGAATACTCATTATATTGTTTGTATAATGTTTAGAAGTTGACTAACAATCAAAAGCCTTGCCAATTTAGTCAAGGAAACAAGAAAGAAGTTTGCGAGGAAAGAGGGTAAATATGCTAACCTAATGTGGTTTAAAGTCTAGGAGGAAAGAGCTTATGTTGCTTATTAAAATGATTTAAGGAGCCAATGGGAAATGACTTAGAAGAATGCTCTCAAGGGCTTAGTAAAAGGCATATGTATTGTTGAGTGTATTTGCAGGTCAAAGGCAAATATATTGTGGAAATTCAGTGTTTATGATTTATGCATCTTAAGGCCTAAGTGACTGCAATTTAAATTATGCACTATATTGTGATGTAGTGCTAAATGAGTGAAGTTTTGTATATAAGAATGTGTTTGATGGATTTTAAGTGTTCTTGGTTGTTTAATGATGAAAGCAATGTGTTTTGGTTTAGTAATGTTCTAGGAGAACCTATGTCGAAATTTAGGTAATGAACAAGAAGTTCTAAGGGTTTAAAATGAGTTTGATAAGTTAAGAAATGTTTAGAATGGTTAAGTGCTTTTCTAGTGAAAGAAACATGCATTAAGGTGTTTAAAGATGTAAAAGGGCTTAGGCAATGTTCTAGAGGTTTTAGAATGCAAAAGAATGTTTTGGGACATTTCAAGATTCATGGTGAGATTGTATTTAGGACTTGTGTATTGTTGGCGAAAAAGGGATGAAGTGAATTGTACATGAGGAGCTATAAACTTGTAGAAATGTTTAAGGAGTTGTTTAGGAAGAAAAGATGTTCGAGAGATGATGTAGTAGTGGTGAGGGAACATTATTGGCATAGTGGTGGTCATAGGTATGAAACACCACTTAGAGAACCAAGGAGAAAATATCATAAGTGTTAGGAATTTCGGTATGAAATGAGTAAGTGTTTAAGGAGATAGATAATGAGTTTCATGGATGTTGTATGAGGATATAGTGTACCAAATGATGTTAGAAAACATTAGGAGGCCTTAGGAGAAGTTTGGAGTTAAATGGGCAATGGAAAATAAGGTTTGGAGCAGACCGACCTTGCGACCGAACTTGCCAAGGTCGGTCGAGCCCAGTTTACCCTGCGAGAATTGGTTTCTGGAATAGACCGACCTTGGGGACCGGACTTGCAAGGTCGGTCGGGCATGGATTTTTAGTAAGGATTGAGTCTCTAGAATAGACCGAACTTGGGACCGGGCTTACAAGTTCGGTCGGGCCTGAATTTTCAAAGGGAAGAAACTCTCGGGAATGGACCGAGCATAGGACCGAACTTACAAGGTCGGTCGGAGTAGAAAATTTTAACGGTAATATATTCTGGAATGGACCGACCATGGGACCGAGTTTGTATGGTCGGTCGTAGTGTAAATTTTCAAACCCAGAAGTCACTGGAATGGACCGACCTTGTAAGGTCGGTCGGTAAGGTCGGTCGGACCAAAACTTGTAAAAAAAAAATAAGTAAAGAGTGTGGCTAATGTAGTTAACCCTAGGGGGTATAATGCAGGTAATGAAGGATTAGTTTGGGCATTAAACATGTCATACAATCATGTTAAACATTTAATAAGTTGAAGTTAAGTAAATAATTAACCGACATTCTTAAACATGTATAGGAGTGACCTACGGTGGAAATCAATCGAAGCAAGGACCAAGGTATGTTTTCTTGCAGTCTGTTGCCTACCGTTTACCCGGCTTATGTGTTGTTTGTTTTTCTGTGTGTGTTATGACGTTATAAGACTTAAACATGTAATGAGTTTACCGTTGTTCATATTATTGTGATGTTATGATGTGACTCATTTCCCTTGTGTGTGTCTAACATGACTTACCACCTGTTGTGTATTGTTTGTTAAGTTCCACTGTGAACTTCTAACAAGTGCTAACTGGGAAGTGAGGAATCCGGTTGTCCGGTCATGCATGTAAGTTAAGAGTAGATTCTGTATGTTGTTAAGATTGTTCTCCTTAATTTGGCGTATCTCCCGCTAGCTTCCTCCAAAGCTTACCTATTCTGACTTATGATCGGTTTAGTGGGAACATGTGTTTGTGTGGTGTGTTCGGGTCACTATATCCGAACCATCTGTGACTTAAGTTACTCGTTCGAATAACAGAACGGTAATGAGTGTGTGTAACAGCTTAACATGAGAGTGAACATTCTCTAGGCTCTTATGTTGATTAACCTTCTTGGTTTGTTATTGTGGAAAGAGATCCACTGTGTATGTGATGTTGTGCTATGCAATAATAATGCTATGCCACATTGTTATGTTATGTTATGTTAAAATGAATGCCATGTTATCATGACAATTAGTTGCGCGTATCCCGGTAGCCGATGGGCTGCGCGTTAACCATACCAGCCAAGGGTTGCTGACCCCCTCGGGGGCTCCATTTTTTACTGCAGGATGAGGATCGAGGGCAGAGTGGCTGTAGGTTCTAGGCTGCAGTTGTATTTGGTTATTTTGGATGTTGAGCCCGGGTGCGCCTGTGCTCCGTGGCATTATATTTTGATTCCGTTGATACTACTGTGGTAATTGGCAGTTTACTGTAAGGGAATGTAATTAAATACTCGGTATTATATGATGTAATTATTTTAGTTCTATGCTCGGGAGTCTGATCATCAGACCGGTACGTTTGTATTTATTCTGCCTTGTTAACCACGTGGGTGGTTGACGGCGTTGTAGCACCGAAGCGTTTAGTTATTGTTTAGTTATTTAATTCCGCGGCGATTTCATTTAGTTGTGAAGTTCGATGTAGGGGTGTTAAAAAGTGGTATCAGAGCGAAGTATCACTCTGATGACTAGAATACCGAGCTTAGGAAAATACCGAGTTAGGAAACCTAACTACAGTTACCTAAGTGAGCAGTATGGAAAGGTTAACCACTAACCAAGTGTGGAAATACCTTATTGTCGGGAAACGTTACAACCGTTGGAACCGATAAGTGTGCAAGCATAATGCTAATAATGTTCGTGTGAATTCAGATGTCAGGTAGACACGAGGTAGAGGCCGCGGAGCGGTTGGAGATACGGAACCAGGGAGAGAACTCTACGGCTCAGTATGGCCGAAGCTGTAGCGGCCGCCGTAGCCCAAATGGTCCCACAACTTGTAGCTGCAATTCAGCAGGGGCAACAGCCCGAAGTTCAACCACCACCGCCACCTCCACGAGAGACCAACTGGGTCAAGGCATTGGCAGACTTGAGACCCCCGTCGTTTCATGGGGAGACCGACCCACGTAAGCTGGAGGCGTACATCTGAGTTGGAGACCGCCTACGAGACCTTGGATGTGCCTGCTGGGGCCAAGGTCCGTCTTGCCGCTTACTACCTGAAGGGTTCGGCACAGAGTTGGTGGAAGCTTGTGAGAGAGGACCGGATGGCGGATCCTCAGTTTGGTTGGAGGGAGTACACAGCTCTACTGCGAGCCAAATACTACCCTGTGCATGTTCAAGAGGCTAAGCGCCTGGAGCTGGATAGTCTGAGGCAGGGGGACAAGATGTCGGTTGATGAGTACTACACTGCATTCACCGGTCTTATCCACCTGTTACCGGACCTGGGATACTCGAACCGGGTGCTGGTAAACCGTTTCTACAACGGTCTCAGCCACCGTCTTCGCTGGGATGGGGCCAGCTGAGTATACTACCTTGCAGGTAATTAGAATAAGTGTGATATGAATAAGTGTAATCCATAAGTGAATATTAATGTGAGTTTGTGAGTATGTTTTGCGGGCATGACTGACATCCTAAATTCAGGAGTGCTATCATGCCGCTGCTAAGGTTGAGATTACCGTCCGTCTGAGGGACGAGGAGAATGCGCACAAGCGCAAGGCCACGAGCGAGGGCCAGAGTCCGCAGGGGTACGGGGGAGGAAAGAAGAAGAAGAAACCTTATCCCCAACCCCAGAAGAGTCAGCACCAGGGTGACAAGGGCCAAGCCCAACCACCACAGCTGAGGAGCCATTGAAGCTCACATATGCTTATGCGGCGAAACCCCTACGCTCTTACCCACCTAAGGGTAATTATTTAATCATGTGTGACAAGTTGAAGTATATGTTGTTAAGTTATGAAGTAAGTATTGATTGTGTACTGTGATAGCAGCTAGCACGGGCTCTGGACCGGAGCGCCACTACTACTGTAAGTGGTGTAACGGAGACCACCCCGGCAAGGACTGCAAGGGAAACGACGTACAGTGTCGTTACTGTGAGAAGTGGGGTCACCGTGACTACGAGTGTTACCGGAACCCCAACAGTAGAGTCAACAAGCCCAAGGGGCAATGGAAGGGTAAGGCCATAGCGACCACTGATGGCCCGAAGACGGCTAACCAGCCACCCACAGATCAGAGGCACACTGATTCCCAGAAGGGGAAAGGGTCGGGACCTAGCAAGGCCACCCTGAACGTGGTGGACCGGTCTGAGGCGCCAGGGCCCTCTACTAGACCAGGTACCGCCTAAACTGTTGAATAAAATAAGTGATTGCATACCGCATTTCATGCATGTGTGTATTAGTGAGTCCAAGTGTATTATTATGTGAGTAAAGAGTTAAAGAATAGTGAGGAAGTCACCTAATTAGATAATTGTAAACCTAAAGGAACCTTCAATATATGTTATCCAATCCCACCCACACCAAACCCTGAAGAGACCACCATCGGCATCACCGAATTTCCAACGGAGCAATGTCAGGTTATCCAGCCAGGTATGATACTCTTAAATGGATACCTGACACCGGAAGCACAAATCCATATCATCAGACGATGCAATGAACTTGGAGCAACACCTGGAGGTTTCTACACACCTGAATACCCGAGCGGATCAAGAATGAAATTGAAGATGATGTGCATGGGTAAGGACTGGAACCCTTACACCAAGACATATCAAGAAGTGCGAGCTGAAGACGGAGCAACTGTACCGATTATACCTGAGGAGTTCCTTGCGGTCGTTAACCACGCCGTGGGAATTGCTCAGAAAATTGAAACGGATTCAATTCCAAGTGTTAAGGTAGATTTGTGTATTGTGAACTTCTACCAGAAAGGTGGACGATTAGGTTTACACCAAGACAAGGACGAGTCACCCGAGTCTCTAAGTAAGGGAGTACCCGTGGTGTCTTGATCCATTGGTGATACCGCAATGTTTATATATGCGAGCAGAAGCGTGCTGATCTCGCGAAGAAGTTAGTACTAAAGTCAGGAGATGTGTTAATCATGGGCGGGCAGTCGAGGATGCTATATCATGGCATCAGAAAGATCAAACTGAATACCGCACCGTCGGTAGTGATCAATGCCACACACATGAAACCCGGACGTTTGAATTTGACCTTCAGACAGTTTTAAAGCCTTGTATAATTGTGTAATATGTTAAGCCAGTGTATGTTAAGGATGTTATATATGTGGTAAGTTATGTCAACAGTGTAAACCAACAATGTTGTAAGGAGAATGTGTTAATGAATAAAGTGGAGTTGTTGAAGTATATCAACTGTGTTGCTACCCAATACTTATTAGTTTGCCAATGAATTAGGCTGTGCTCCCGGAACGGGAGGTATACTGAGTGTCTGCAATGAGGCAGAAGCCGGCAAGAGCGGCACAATCCTCACCGGTACCTTTCCAGTCAATGGCGTGGACGCTTCGATCTTGTTCGACTCTGGAGCCTCTCATACATTTATTTCGCTATCCTTTGCGAAGAGGCTGGGGTTAGACGGTAATGAGATGCCAGACTTCCTAGTCACTCTCCCGTCGAAAGAGCGGATCAGGTGTACCAGCTACCACCGAGATGTTGTTGTACGAATCAGAGGTGAAGAGTTTCCAATCGACTTGATAGAGTTCGACGGACTTGGTTTTGATGTGATTGTCGGGATGAACTGGTTGGAGCGGTACAAGGGCAGAATCCTGTGTGCCGAGCGTCATCTGCTTCTTCGGAGTCCATCTGGGGTTACTATATCTTACCGCCAGAGGCCCAGGGAGCCTTCGACTCAGATCATCACTGCCATGGCTATGTATCGTGAACTACGACGAAGGAATGATGTATACCTCTGCTATGTCCAGGACATAGAGAGAGACCCAGAGTTTAGTCCTGATGTGCCGGTAGTGTCGGAGTTTCCTGATGTATTTCCTAAGGAACTGCCGGGCATGCCGCCAGCACGGGAAGTTGAGTTTGAGATCGAATTGGTTCCGGGCACCGGACCAATTGCGAAGGCGCCCTATCGTATGGCTCCAGCAGAGATGACAGAGCTCAAGGAGCAGCTGAGAGACCTACTCGACAAGGGATTTATCCGCCCTAGCGTTTCACCATGGGGAGCGCCGGTCCTCTTCGTGAAGAAGAAGGACGGTAGCCTCCGCCTGTGTATTGACTATCGAGAATTGAATGCAGTTACGGTGAAGAACCGTTACCTTTTACCACGCATCGACGATTTATTTGATCAGTTGAGGGGACCATCAGTATTCTCCAAGATAGATCTACGATCCGGATACCATCAAATTGCCATCCGTGACAGTGACATTGAGAAGACAGCATTCAGAACTAGGTATGGACATTATGAGTTTATGGTTATGCCGTTGGGTTATCCAATGCACCAGCGAAGTTCATGGATTTAATGAACCGCTTGTTCCAAGATCAGTTGGACAAGTCAGTGGTAGTCTTCATCGACGATATTCTTGTGTACTCGAAATCGAGGGGTGAGCATGAAAGCCACCTGAGAAATGTGTTACAAACATTGAGGAAGAATCAGTTGTATGCTAAATTTTCGAAGTGTGAGTTTTGGTTGAACCAAGTATCCTTTCTTGGACATGTGATTTCTGAGGCCGGGATCACTGTTGATCCGGCAAAGATTGATGCAGTACGCACCTGGCCTAGGCCGAAGACAGTTACCGATATCAGGAGCTTCCTAGGTCTAGCGGGTTATTACAGGAGGTTTGTAAAGGACTTCTCCAGTGTCTCGAGGCCGATGACTTCCTTGATGAAAAAGGATGCACCATTCGAGTGGACAGTCGACTGTGAGAGTTCTTTCCAGAGTCTCAAGGATGCTCTGACATCTGCACCAGTCCTGACTATACCAGACGGTCCAGATGGTTTTGAGGTCTATTGCGACGCATCAGGCAGGGGTATGGGTTGTGTGTTGATGCAACACGGGAAGGTTGTAGCTTACGCCTCCCGACAGCTGAAGAAGCATGAAGAGAACTACCCTACCCATGACCTGGAACTGGGTGCCATTGTCTTCGCATTGAAGATATGGCGACATTATTTGTATGGGGTAAGTGTGACGATTTATTCTGACCACAAAAGTTTAAAGTACTTGTTCACTCAGAAGGAGTTGAACATGAGGCAAAGAAGGTGGGTTGAGTTTCTAAACGACTACGACATTAATCTACAGTACAAAGAGGGTAAGGCAAATGTGGTAGCTGACGCATTGAGTCCAGAGCACACTCTCTCCATTCGCTAGTCTCTCATACTGGCTTGGTTGAAGAGGTGCGGAGTGCTCAGATGACGGATCAGTATATGATGGAGATTAGACAGAAGCTTATTGATGGCACATTCGAGGGTCAGAAGTACGACTTCAGACTCCACGATGATGACCTGATTAGGCTTAATGGCCGACTGTGTATACCGAGGAGTAGCGCTGAGTTGAAGGAGCGCATATTGAGTGAATCCCATTGTTCTACTACTTTGATTCACCCCGGAGCTTCAAAGATGTATAAGGGTATGAAAAGATATTTTTGGTGGACTAGAATGAAAAAGGATGTAATGACTATGTGTTGAGGTGTCTCACTTGCCAGAAGGTCAAGTTTGAGCACCGACGGCTGGTGGTATGGTACAGCCAATGCCAGTGCTGAGTGGAAGTTCCATGACATTTCTATGGACTTCGTAGTAGGGCTTCCGCCTACAAGGGGGGGTCTGAATATGATTTGGGTTGTTGTTGACCGACTGACCAAGGTGGCTCGATTCATACCGATGAAGGACACCTGGAAAGTGGCTAAGCTGGCAGAGCTCTTCGACAGAGAGATTGTAAGACATCATGGGGTACCAAAGACAATTGTATCTGACAGAGATACTAGATTCTTATCGAGGTATGGAAGTCTACGCGAGAAGCACTGGGTACCGAGCTGAAATTGAGTACAGCGTTCCACCCGCAGACAGATGGTCAGAGTGAGCGTACCATCCAGACACTTGAGGATATGTTACGTGCTTGTGCACTTGACTTTCAGACCAGCTGGATTGATAAGTTACATCTGATCGAGTTTAGTTACAACAACAGTACCATGCTTCGATCAAGATGTCTCCTTTCCAGGCTTGTACGGTAGACCATGCCGCACGCCATTATGCTGGGATGAGTCGAGTGAGACGGTCATTATAGGACCAGAGTATCTTGAACAAGTTCAGGCAGAAGTTCGCCAGATCCGGGCTAACATGAAGGCAGCTCAGGATAGACAGAAGTCGTACGCAGATGTGCAGCAGACGTGACCTGGAGTTCGCCGTGGGCGATCAGGTATTTTTGAGAGTATCCCCCATGAAGGGAGTATTTCGTTTTGGCCAGAAAGGCAAGTTGAGCCCAAAATATGGGGCCTTATGTTGTGACGAGCGGATCGGCCCGGTAGCTTACAGACTTGATCTACCCGCCGAGCTGGGCAAGGTACATGATGTATTTCATGTGTCCCAGTTGAAGAAGTATATGTCTCATCCGTCTCATGTGCTTCAGCCTGGAAGGTTAACCTTAGAGCCGACCATGCGATCAGTGGAGACTCCGGTACGGATTCTGGATACTAAGACTCGAGACACTCGCCATAAGTCTGTGAGACTGGTGAAAGTTCTGTGGTCTAACCAGGACGTTGAGGAGGCCACTTGGGAGCTGGAAGATAAGATGAAGGCGAAGTACCCGTCATTGTTTACTTCTTAGTGTTTATGTGTATAGGGTACGGGGCGTACCCCTTTTTAAGGGGGGTAGAGCCGTTTCGGTTATGTGTGTACGACGTGTATTTAAATACATCGTCTATGTTATGTTGTTATGTTAAAGACTGTTGTGTCTGAATGATGTTGTAGGGACCTTGTGTCCAATGTTATGTAAGTGTGTTGTTAATATTGTTATGGAAGTATTGTTTATATGTATTCCCGTGTTCTAACATTTAGGATATGTGGAAGTGTGAACTTTGGGGACAAAGTTCTTTTAAGGGGGGTAGATTGAAATACCCCAAATCTTAGTATGTTTTTTAAACACTTAAATATGGTATATTAAGACTAAAAAGAGTCTTAGAAACATTAGTAAACAATTTAAACCATAGAGAACACAAATAAATGCCTTAAAGTCAATTAGGGCTAAAATGTGCTCTAAGCTTGGGATAAGCTTGGTTAAGACCTAATGAACTGACCAAGACCTTATTTATATACTAATGAACATATTAAACCAATTACCAAAGAAAACCAAGCTTGAAAACAAGTTAAAACACAAAATGTGCTTTAAGGAGTCTTAAAGCACATTTTTGAAAAATTGTCTTGTAAATGAGTTTTGAATGGCTAAATGTCCATCATTACTCTTTAATTAACATGTGTACTATATAGTATCACATTTGGAAGTCTATATCAATGGGAAATCATAAATTTCACTTCTATGTGCCTTGTTTTTATGAATAGTGACTTTAATAAGCTAGTTTATAACATATGTTGTTATAAGTAATTAAATGAGTCATCAAAGACTAAAATACCCTTGTTATAATAATAGGGGCCGGTTTTTAAGTGTGGTGACTCACCACTCTTGTAACTTGTTAAGTAAATAAAGATGACTCTTAAGTTACTATTTGCTTTAAGGTATAAATATCTTCTAAAAAGCAAAACAAACTCACTTATCTCATTCTCTCATTTCCTTTCTTCATTTCCCACGGTTCCAAGTCTTCTTCAACCTCTCTTCTTTCCTCCATTTACGGTTTGCAATAGTACACACCAAGACTCCATCTTTGACCACTTGTAATTCCTAGCTCACTTAACCAAATCAAAAACAAACACCACCATTCTCTTCCTCTCATCAAGCTCTTCATTCCTATCTTCTCAAAACTTCAAGACCACCATTTCGGTGCCATGGAGTTCCACAATTGAAGGAGCTTGAGCTTAGGTTTCTACATATTATTGATCTCCTTTGCTTCTAGGTAAGGAATCTCAAAGAAAAATGATGTTTCCTCCATGTTTTTATCTTGACCGAAAATCACTCTTAATGGAGTCCTTATGTTGCTTTGTTCTAGCTTCATTCCAACCTTTCATGGACTAGGTGGAGTCCTCTCTTGATAGATATTCAAACTCTCTTCAAGTTCTAAGGTAAAACAATTATCTTAATGTTTTTAAAACAATGTTCAATCTAGGGTTTACAATGAGATGAAGCTTAAAGCTTGAATACTCATTATATTGTTTGTATAATGTTTAGAAGTTGACTAACAATCAAAAGCCTTGCCAATTTAGTCAAGGAAAAAGAAAGAAGTTTGCGAGGAAAAGAGGTAAATATGCTAACCTAATGTGGTTTAAAGTCTTAGGAGGAAAGAGCTTATGTTGCTTATTAAAATGATTTAAGGAGCCAATGGGAAATGACTTAGAAGAATGCTCTCAAGGGCTTAGTAAAAGGCATATGTATTGTTGAGTGTATTTGCAGGTCAAAGGCAAATATATTGTGGAAATTCAGTGTTTATGATTTATGCATCTTAAGGGCCTAAGTGCCATGCAATTTAAATTATGCACTATATTGTGATGTAGTGCTAAATGAGTGAAGTTTTGTATATAAGAATGTGTTTGATGGATTTTAAGTGTTCTTGGTTGTTTAATGATGAAAGCAATGTGTTTTGGTTTAGTAATGTTCTAGGAGAACCTATGTCGAAATTTAGGTAATGAACAAGAAGTTCTAAGGGTTTAAAATGAGTTTGATAAGTTAAGAAATGTTTAGAATGGTTAAGTGCTTTTCTAGTGAAAGAAACATGCATTAAGGTGTTTAAAGATGTAAAAGGGCTTAGGCAATGTTCTAGAGGTTTTAGATTGCAAAAGAATGTTTTGGGACATTTCACGATTCATGGTGAGATTGTATTTAGGACTTGTGTATTGTTGGCGAAAAAGGGATGAAGTGAATTGTACATGAGGAGCTATAAACTTGTAGAAATGTTTAAGGAGTTGTTTAGGAAGAAAAGATGTTTGAGAGATGATGTAGTAGTGGTAAGGGAACATTATTGGCATAGTGGTGGTCATAGGTATGACACACCACTTAGAGAACCAAGGAGAAAATATCATAAGTGTTAGGAATTTAGGTATGAAATGAGTAAGTGTTTAAGGAGATAGATAATGAGTTTCATGGATGTTGTATGAGGATATAAGTGTACCAAATGATGTTAGAAAACATTAGGAGGCCTTAGGATAAGTTTGGAGTTAAATGGGCAATGGAAAAATAAGGGTCTGGAGCAGACCGACCTTGCGACCGAACTTGCCAAGGTCGGTCGAGCCCAGTTTACCCTGCGAATTGGTTTCTGGAATGGACCGACCTTGGGGACCGGACTTGCAAGGTCGGTCGGGCATGGATTTTTAGTACAGATTGAGTCTCTGGAATAGACCGAACTTGGGACTGGGCTTACAAGTTCGGTCGGGCCTGAATTTTCAAAGGGAAGAAACTCTCGGGAATGGACCGAGCATAGGACCGAACTTACAAGGTCGGTCGGAGTAGAAAATTTTAACGGTAATATATTCTGGAATGGACCGACCATGGGACCGAGTTTGTATGGTCGGTCGTAGTGTAAATTTTCAAACCCAGAAGTCACTGGAATGGACCGACCTTGTGTAAGGTCGGTCGGTAAGGTCGGTCGGACCAAAACTTGTAAAAAAAAAATAAGTAAAGAGTGTGGCTAATGTAGTTAACCCTAGGGGGTATAATGTAGGTAATGAAGGATTAGTTTGGGCATTAAAACATGTCATACAATCATGTTAAACATTTAATAAGTTGAAGTTAAGTAAATAATTAACCGACATTCTTAAACATGTATAGTAGTGACCTACGGTGGAAATCAATCGAAGCAAGGACCAAGGTATGGTTTTCTTGCAGTCTGTTGCCTACCGGTTTACACCGGATTGTGTGTTGTTTGTTTTTTTGTATGTTTATGACGTTATAAGACTTAAACATGTAATGAGTTTACCGTTGTTCATATTATTGTGATGTTATGATGTGACTCATTTCCCTTGTGTGTGTCTAACATGACTTACCACCTGTTGGGTATTGTTTGTTAAGTTCCACTGTTGAACTTCTAACAAGTGCTAACTGGGAAGTGAGGAATCCGGTTGTCCGGTCATGCATGTAAGTTTAAGAGTAGATATCTGTATCAGATTCGACTCTTATGTTGTTAAGATTGTTCTCCTTCATTTGGCGTACGATCTCCCGCTAGCTTCCTCCAAAGCTTACCTATTCTGACTTATGATCGGTTTAGTGGGAACATGTTTTTGTGTGGTGTTCGGGTCACTATATCCGAACCATCTGTGACTTAAGTTACTCGTTCGAATAACAGAACGGTAATGAGTGTGTGTAACAAGCTTAACATGAGAGTGAACCATTCTCTAGGCTTCTTATGTTGATTAACCTTCTTGGTTTGTTATTGTGGAAAGAGAATCCACTGTGTATGTGATGTTGTGCTATGCAATAATAACGCTATGCCACATTGTTATGTTATGTTATGTTTAAAATGAATGCCATGTTATCATGACAATTAGTTGCGCGTATCCCGGTAGCCGATGGGCTGCGCGTTAACCATACCAGCCAAGGGTTGCTGACCCCCTCGGGGGCTCCATATTTTTACTGACGATGAGGATCGAGGAGGAGAGTGGCTGTAGGTTCTAGGCTGCAGTTGTACTTTTGGTTATTTTGGATGTTGAGCCCGGGGTGCGCCTGTGCTCCCGTGGCATTATAATTTTGATTCCGTTGATACTACTGTGGCGGTACATTGGCAGTTTACTGTAAGGGAATGTAATTAAGTACTCGGTATTGTATATGATGTAATTAAGGTTTTAGTTCTATGCTCGGGAGTCTGATCATCAGACCGGTACGTTTGTATTTATTCTGCCTTGTTAACCACGTGGGTGGTTGACGGCGTTGTAGCACCGAAGCGTTTAGTTATTGTTTAGTTATTTAATTCCACTGCGATTTCATTTAGTTGTGAAGTTTGATGTAGGGGTGTTACAGCGAGTCTGACCTTAGCCTCTACAGGAACATTCAAACTCTCGAAGGCGGTCTCAAGTAGGCTGATGTAGTTCTCTAGGTAGGTGGGGTCTGACTGTCCTCGGAACTCAGCTGGTCGAAAGTCTACTAAGATCTTCACCCAGTTTGTCTCCCTAGGTGGGTGAGGTTGTGGTGCCAGTGGTGCCTGCTGGGCTCCTGGCTGAAAACCCATGTGACCTAGGGCTGCTGCTACTATCTCATCTATGGTCTGCCCTGCAGCTATGCTATCTTGCTCCATTTGGCCACGGCCTCGTCCTCGACCTCATCGTCCAGACATCTGAAATGTCGTTGTTAGTTTAGAAATTCAAAAGTACTTACTGCAAGTTATTATCGCCCTTGCTAGCGGTTTTAATTGGTAAAGTCGCGCCTCACATTACTAACCCTTAACCCCGTTTCCCAATTTTAGGTTTTCCTATTCTCGGTACTACTCTGTTCCAGTCATCAGAGCGTAACTACGCTCTGATACCACTTTTTGTAACACCCCCGAATAACCAAACATCAGACTGAACAATGCACCAAACGACATTACAGTAAGTCTAAACAGCGGATTCACAACTCCATCCGGGTGTCACAGACGCCAACCACCCACGTGGTTGACACAACAACATTATCAACTCCAAGCTATGGTCTGAATGACTTGAATTAAAACCTTAACCAAATCCAAGTACAAACGGGAAATACCAACCAAGTACCGAGAGTCTACATCATAAGTTCTTACTTAAATAACACAAACTGAAACATACAACAAGGGTTTAGTGTTACATAGTCACAACCCATACATTGAAACATACTATTTAAAAGTCTTGCCCATATGGACTACCCCTATGGTAGTCACCCTGCCTACTCTCCGCCTGCTTCCGGTTCCATACCTGTAAAAATAAAGGACTCAGCAAAACATGATGAGTATGAATATGTGTAGCCCGTATGTTGCCGGGCTACACGACTATTTGGTCGAATATTATTAAATCCAATTTGCATGCTATAGAAAACAGTAACACACAACGTGGAGCATCACATAAGGACTCCAAACAAGCAGAACACAGGGATAGCAACTTAGCACATCAAACATGTATGCAAATAGGACGTGCCAGAGAATACAAGTGTTGATGATCCTCACAGTGGGACCATTCAATCGTCGTGTGTTTTAAATTCTTTTCCTTTATTCCCATAGTTTATATTTCCTTGCTCCTTCCTTGCTCCAGGTCTGGGATATAATTTAGTTCCCATGACCTTACCATGGAGATGCCAATTTGTTCCTTATCTCTTAAGGGCTGTTTATGAATCTCTTATCACCACAAGTTGGAGAACGTCTTCTCCATAGCTAATCCTCCATTCCCGGTGCCATGCGTCGAGAAAGAGGGGTCACCTCTAGACCCCAAGATATGCTCCACCAATAGTCGGTCGAAGGATTTGATGCAGATACCAACTCCCGAGCATCCCTACCGCGCAGCCCGAGAAGTCATCTTCCCGGATTATCTTCATGATCCACCAGCTGATATTTACTTTTCATTATCATCAATAACTTGACTCCATAGTGGGTGTCGTTAAGAGTCCTCTATAGTTAGAGAGGAGTTTTACTCTTTGTATAGTCCTTTTGTTTCGTTTACGTAGTTCGTCAGGTTCCATCTCAAGGTTCCTTAAACGAGAAGGGACTAAACTACTGTGTGCGCACAAATAATATGCAACCATGATATAACAATCATATAAGCAAGATAAGCAAGCAATCTAATTTCATGCTTTAATCTTATGGTCATTTTCACTCAAGGCACACAACAAACAAGCCGTGTAACACATCAACATACGGACCACACATATCCATACCTTATTCGAAAGTACGAGTTGTCTCACACACGGGGTCCCGGTCGGAGTTCGCTACGGCCCAAGCGTTAATTAAAACACTGTGTCAGTTTATGATTTCATGTGATGACACTTTATATCGGGTGTTATTCCCTAAATGTGTTGTCAAACGCCTAGCTAATATTAACCCTTAGAACTTCCCAAGTATTAATTCTAGGCTTATCTTACTCCTAGGACATTCACATCTTTGTTATGTTTTAGATCATTTTAAGCGTTAAACATGTAACATGTTTATATGGGATGAATTTCACTTGTCTAAACTGTATTCCCTCCTAGCTAAATAGGTGAACAATGTTTTAACCCTTGTATAATGCTAATATAGACCATGGAACACCCCTAAAACTCATGTATACAGAAGCCCAAAAGTTTCCAAATCTGAAACACAGATTCCCAAGTAATACCTTATCTAATTTCACTTTTAATGTAGTAATTGGTGTTTAACTTTCTCCACATGTTTCGCTAACCTAGTTATGTTTATTAGCTATTATTTGGGTTCATTATTAAACTCGAATCACACTTATAATACCTTTGTAACACAGTTATACAGAAATTACAACATTATTGAAATCTGAACCAACAACTATACATTTCTTCTTGGTTCTTGTTCTTAGTTAATTCAACCGGTAGTTAATTCTTTCCCTTGTATTTACCCCACTAGATATGGGTGTTAAAAATGTTTTAAACTCAAGATTAAACCAATAAGACACTCACTAACTTCTGTAACTAGTTACACAAAACAGAAGCTGCTGAAAATCTAAAACTAGAATCTACTACCTTCTGTTTGACCCTTGCTTGTAGTTGGTTACTTTAAATCTCTAAATTTCCCCTCAGTACCTATACACTTGCTATGGTATTTTAGAGATGGTTTAGACCCTCAACAATTAACTACAAACCCACCGAATCCCTCAGCAACTAGTCATCCTGAACCGACAGAAATGAAAACTGCAACATGGAGACTGAGATGTCATCTATTGATTTCTCTGTAAATGCCTTAACCTGTCTTCAATTATTTCTTCCATTGTCCCCACTCATAGGTAGACATAGTAGCAGGGTTTCAAATTCATTTCCAGACCAATACAACATGTTTAATCCCCACTTAACCCTCTGTACAGAAACAGAAACAACCTCCAGAAACATACATAAAAACTGAAAACAGAAACTGATATGACTTTCTATATTTTCCCCCCAACTTAGCCTTGGTTTATGTGTTAACAAGATCTTAAACTTAAGACTAATCCCAAAACTACATGGACAACTCCTCTGAACCTCCTTGTACAGAACTCAACGAAACTGAAACTGAAACAGAAAAACAAAATCTATAACTTGAAACTGGAAAACTGATAACTCTCTTTGTTTTTCTTTTCTGTTCTGAATCTATTTTATGTTTCCTTCTAAAGATTTGTACTTAGTTAGGTGCGTTAATAAGTTGTTAAACCTCAAGAACAGACCAAGACTAACCTAGACAATGTCCCCGAAGTTCCTCTGCACAAAAACCAGAAAACCTGATAAGCTAAACCCCAAAACCTGATAATTTCTCTTTCTGTTTTCATTTTCATTCTTTAACCTGGTCTTTGCTTTCCTCACTTGTATACCAGGTTGGTAGAGGGTTTAAGCTTATTATCCACCTAACACACTCTTCCTATTATCTCCGAGAAGCTAGTATACAGAAACCCAAAAATTCAAAAACTGATAACTACCCATGCATTTCTTCTGTTGTCTACTTCTGTTTCTTTTCTAGGCTGACTTACAACTCCTCCCGACTTGTACCCACTTAGTTAATGTTTTATCAATACTTCAAACTTAAGAACAACCCAAAGCAACCTTATTAATAATCTGAAACGTGTTTATACTGATACCAGAACTGGAAACTGAAACTGAAATATCAGAAATCACAAAACTATCCATTTTCTTTCTGTCTGTCACTCACTAATCTTGTTCTTCAGTTTGTTTCTTTTTATTTTCTTTCAAAGCTCTTTAGTTGCTTAGCTAGTTAGTGTAATGTGATGTTATTCTCGAAGAAGCCCACAGCAACACTGACTGTACTCTGAGAAGTAAATATACACAGAACACTCTATTTCAGCAACTGAAATAGTGGAACTGATATCCCCTTTCCTCTTCTGTTTTCCTTTCTGTTTTACTCTCGAATTTGCTCTACAGTTTTCTCTAATTACCCACACAAGTAGTCTAGGATGTGATAGTAATGCACTAGTTGTATTTAGTTCACAATTGAATCTACGCAGAAAGAAAACTATACAGAATTCAAACTACTCAGTAACTAAACTCAACAGTTTTGGTTTTGTTTTCTGATTAAAATTTCAGGTTAGAGTTAGCTCACCAGTTGAGTGTCTTGGCTGTTTCTCTTGGACTAATCCTTTGTTGCCCACAGGACTTTAACTCCTTGGTCACTCGACACAGCTGAGAAAGTTTTTCTCAAGTAGTCAGGCAGAATTAAATCAGGTAGACAGATCATGGAAACTGGTAAGAGGTTTACCTGGTTTTGTGATGTGTTTAGAAACAGAAATGGGATTTTCCCCCTGGAGAGTTTTGGCACTATCCTTGAGTTGTTTCACAAGCATTGTCACGCAAGCAATGAGGAGGGAAAGAGTTAGACAGTAGAGAATCTCAGACACTAAAAGGAAGAGAATAACAGAACTGAAATCACATGGGATTTATTTTTCTTTCTCTCTGAACTCTTAGCCTCACCTTAGCAGCTCCTCGAGGAGAATTTGCTTTTAGAAGTTTCCCAGGACTCCAGCAGTGATGGCTTGCAGGGGCTTGCGTGAGACAGAAAAGGATTAGAGAAGTTCATGTTGGTATTATCGGGCAAAGAAAACATTCAAAAGGAGAGGAATGAAGTACAACAACTCTTACATTGTGTGTTAGAATCAGAAAGGGTGAAAGGAGTTCCTGCCATGCAGAAACGATGCACATCAGGAGAGTGGAGGAGGTGATCTATGGTTTTTGAATAAGATGGCACAAAGCACGGGAGACTAATGCAGTGTGTGGAAGTTTGTAAAACATGGCTCTGGTGCATAAAATTTTGAAACAGAAACAGGCTCTGTCTTTCAACTGAAAACGAGATGGTGCTTGTGGTCTGTTGTAATGGTCTTCCTTGTTCACTATGCTACAGAGGAAGTAGAGTATGGAGAATGGAGTTAAATACTGGGTAATGGAATGTTGGTCTCGGGTGACACGGAACTGTCGTGGAGGCAATTCTTTCAGAGCTGATGCTTGTCGACATTATTCTTTTGATTCAAGCACAGTAAGAGAGGCTGAGAGGGCGAGATATTTAAGAGGGGACAAAGGCTGGGTTGTCTCAAATTACATGGGGATTATGGGCGTCTGAATAAACAACTTCTATCGCTTCAGGATTTGATTCCTCTGGTTTCTTTTTTTTTGTTCGAATCGGTTCTTCATCGAGGAAGAAGAAGGAGAAATCGACATTGCTACAGAGATACGTTTGGTTCTTCTCTTTTTTTTGTAGTTAGCTTACTAGATTTAATACTAATTTTAAGTTGTTGGTATAAGTTACCGAATTCGAGCATAGCTCGACCGGTTAAGACGTTCAGGGGGTATATGAGAGGTGCGGGGTTTGAACCTCAGCGGGAGCGTCTTTGCTCCTTTTTCTTCTTCTTTTTTTGTATAAGTTATACATGCTTATTTATATATGTACGACCATATAATATATCGAGTTATTAGCTAGATACGCGACCACTTAATTTTCGTTACGTTATATATACGACCTTTTTATTTTGTAGTGTTTTAGTTGTACATAACTATGCAACGTTATTAATTATTACAATGTACATGTATTTTCGTATTCGTACATATATAAGTATGTGACTATATTAATATGTAACGTCGTCACACGTCGTCACGCTTTCGGACACGTATATACTAAATTTAATTGTTCATACATTGATTTATGTCTGAATTATATAACGCGTTATTTTCGGATAATCTCCTCGCATTTATGATTTTATGTGATTAATTGTTCAGGGGTGTTTCAGTGTAAGAGTTGGGCCTCATTAAAACCTTAATAAGCAGAACCCATAGGGAAAAATTTTAGTGAGGAAAAAAAGTATCCACCATCCAAGTACATCGCTAGGGATCTTTGACTAACAGTAAGAAAAAATAAAATCACTATTTGTAGTCTCTTACACATAATCTTTCAAGTAGGGATGGTTTTAAGCTCAGATCCTTCTTATGTTGTCAACTCATGCTTTATTTGGAGCAGGGTCGGTTTCTACAATGAGAGCAGTTGAATCTATCTTATTGAGCTAGTCCCTAACTAGCCGGACAGTTTCATTCATTGATCGGGATGGGAAGTAATCCTAGTCAGAAATGAAATTCCCCAAACCTAGATATGGTAATTAAATGTTAAACTATGATATAATAAGGCTAAAAAGTGCGTTAGAAACATTAGTAAACAATTTAAACCATAGAAAACACAAGGAAACACCATAAAGACAATTTAAGCAAATACTTGCTCTAAACTTGGAGTAACCTTGATTAGGACCCAAATAGCATTTATAAACTTTATTAACATGCTAATTAACATGAATCAATTACCAAAGAAAACCAAGCTCAAAAACAAGTTAAAACACAAATTGTGCTTTAAGGAGTCTTAAAGCACATTTTTGAAACAATTGTCTTAGAAAGGGGTTTTAAGTGGATAAATGACTAAGATTATACCTTAATCAACATGTGTACTACTTAGTATCACATTAGGAATCCTAAATAAATGGGAAACCAAAAATTTCACAAATTTGTGCACTAATTATGAATAGTGACCAAATAGTGCTCAATTAAGACTTTAGTCAAAACTTACCTCTCTCATCTCTTCTCTTTATTCCTCCCCTTCACCACCAGTTTTCTTCATTATCTTCTTCTCCATTCACGTAAGTTCCATCCTCCATCCCTCTCCATCTTGTCTTGCTCACCAAAGTTGCTATATAGCTCCAAATCAAAAACAAAACCTAGATTATAGCTAGTTGGTGCAAGACCTTGCCTTTGGTCCTTTCAAAACTTCAAAATCTCAAGTTTGATTCCATGGAGAAACTCCATTTAAGGGGGAACATTTCAGTTTCTAGAGCTCCATTACTTCTCCTTTGATTCAAGGTAAGAAAAGCTTGAAAATCCAAGGTTTCCTCCATTTTTGTTATTACCGAAAATGCCTTCTCATGGGGTCTTGTTTTACTCCTTGAATTAGCCTTGTTCCAATCTCCAAGGGACTAGTGGAGGTATTCCTTTGATCCCTTATCAAGTTCATTCCAAACTCCAAAGGTAATCATCCATTTTAATGCATTAAACACTCCTTGGAAACCTATGAATGATTCCTTAAATCTAGGTATACTACTTAGCACTCATTACATTATTTGAATATTGATTAGAAGATTAGTGTTGTGCAAAAATATATAACGAGGTATATAAATAAATGCAAGGAATAGGCAAGTGCACCTAATCGGTGTAGTACAACAAGGTCGTATCCACAGGGACTTCGTAACTAGCTAGTTAATTATAAGGTTAGTCAATGTGCATATAAATATATACAAAAGTGCATAAACGTAAATTGGGGGTTTTTGGGTTTTTGTTTGATTAAGGGAAATATAGAAAAGCAATAAGAACTAAACTACTATATAGGATAGGTGTACTCTAGGATTGGTGGGTATCACCTAAAATGCCCAATTACACTCATAAATACACCTTCATTTAGTTGTCTATTAGAGCTAAAGTAAAGATTCCCCAAATCATGGAACAATCAATTCTGACCTAATTAATTAAACCATCTCAATCAAAGAAGGTCAAAGTCACTAGGTAGCATTAATTTCAAGCTTTTCAACAATAGCCCTAAGGTTTTACCTCCTAATCAAGAGTGCAAAATCTAGGGTTTATCCCTCCTTAGTCAATTCCCAATCTCAAAATCATATATTGAAAGGAATCACCATAAATGCAATAATTAATCAAATTAGAGCACTAATTAATCCTTAGAGAAGATAAAACAACTATTATAAAAGGGGTAGAGTTACAAGCTACATGTGAGAATTCAAAGTTCAAAACCCATCCTAGAGCACAAATGGATTCTACACAACCACGGAGAAAAGAAAAGAATAAAAGGGAGAAGAAGAAGCCATTAATGGAGCTTGGAAGCTTTGGAGAAGGTGAGCTCTTTCTTCTCTTCTTTCTCCTCTTCTTTCCCTTCTTTTTCGCCCACTTTCTCTATGTTTTCGACTGGTGGAGTCGTGGTTGAAGAATGGGGAGAAGTGTCCCCAAAATTCCCATTTTAAAACTCAATTCTGGGAAAAAATACACGTTGGACCGCCCCTGTGGGGCGGACCGGACCAGAGGCGAAAATACGCGAATGAAATTGACCGGACCGCCCCTGTGGGGTGGTCCGCCTGGGGAGGTCCGGACTAGAAGCAAAATAAATGCTCTATCTTCTTCGTTATAGCTCCATTTTGGATCCGCTTGCGCCCACGTGTTTGTCTCTTCATCTACTTTACTTCTAGCTATGTTATTCCTCCTGTTTCAGCAATAATTGTGTAAAACACTAATCAAACACAAAACTAGAGGAAAACTAGCTAGAGTGGAGAAATGAGCATGAAAAGTGTTGATAAAACATACTACTTACACCCCTAAAATATGCTCATTTAGACACTTAACAATTAGCAAGGGAACTAAAGTCCTTGGTCGAAATCCAATCAAGAAAACCAAATGAGGAAAGTGAGAAAAGCTTGGAAAACAAAAGGTAAATGACTTACCTTGGGGTGGTTTAATGTTTTAGGGTATGGTTGAGATAGGTACTAGATGTAGCCTAGAGTTTACATAATATTAAGGATTATATACTTAGGAAATAACATGATCATGCTTGTGAACTTTTGACTAAGGAGCCAATGGGAATTGAGTTAGTAAAACAACCATAAGGTGAACTACAAGAACATTTATATTGCTATGGGATTTTTGATGATGTGTAATTTCAGGTTGAAAGCTATATATCTGGGAAATTCAATGTTTAGTTCATGTCATTTAAGGGCCTAAGAGCCATGTCATTTAAGGTCCTAAGTGCCAAGTAATTTAAGTTTATGCACTATATTGTGATTTGGTGTAGTTTGAGTGTAATTTGTGTAAAGAACATTTATTGAGGATTCTAATGTCTTTGGTTGCTTAAAGATGAAAAACTAAGTGTTAGGGTCTAAGAATATACTAGGGAAGCTATGTCAAAATTTGGTGAAGAAACTAAGTGTTTTAAGTGTTTTAATGAGGTATTATGACCTAGGTTGTACTAGGAATCATTAATGGTAAAGTGGGTGGAAATAGATAAGTTAAGGTGTTCTTGAGGATTAGAATGACCTAGGAATTGTCTTGGAGGATTTAAGGAATTAAGAGGATGAGTTAGACACACCAAAATCATGGAATCATGGGTGTTAAGACTTGTGCAATTATGTAGTAAATAAGGTATGATGTCTTGTAATGACTTAGGAGTGAAGTAGAGAAAGTGATTGAAGATGCAACAGAAGTTACTCTCCCAACACAATTTCCACACCGTGATGTATAGTGGTTCGGCCAATAACACGGCCTACGTCCACTTCTAGACAGAGTTGTTATTCATTCTTTGGTTTACAACACTAGAGAGCTTTTGGGATGTGAGCTCCCTTTTCTAACTTGAGTCCTTTACAAATGAGCCCCTCTACTCCTATTTATAGACTTTCTATCACTAAGTTTACCCTTTTGCCCCTATACATGTGGTGGTGTTACATAAACATAACTGTCAGTCCTTTTACGGGTCTCCGGACTGAAATACTGCTTCTGCCTTGGACTAACTCTTCCGGACCGTCACTTTAACAATAATCCCTCCGGTAGTTACTCTATCGGTAGCGATCCTTTAGATAGCAGCTCTTCCGGTAGCGGGCCCTCCGGTAGAGTCTCTTGGTAGATCCCTCCGCATCGGGGCCTTTCGGTAGCAGGCCTTCCGACTATTGGTCTCTGATAGTAGCCTTCCGCTAGTAGGCCTTCGGCAGACACTTTAACCTTCCGCATGGTATATTTCATACCATTACATCAGTCCCACAAGTTCTACTTTTTAGCACTAAAAAGTGGAACTTATAAAAAGAAGATAAAATTTACACTTTGTACTCTTTTCTTTTCTACTATATATCTCCTAGTCCCACAAGTTCTTTTTCTTTTGCCTAAAAAAGGAAATGAACTTAAAAACTTTAGCCTATGTAAGAGCTTGTCTGCCGGAAACAAAGAAGTCCCACGGGTTCCGGGGGCGATGAAGTCCCACTTGTAATCCTTAGAGAAGGTCTCCGTTCCTTGACCGTGCCATAACAAGAAATCCCAAGATCTGGAATTCCGAAGGGCCATAATAATCCCGGAAGACCATAATAATTCCAGAAGACCATAATAATTCCAGAAGACCATAATAATCTCAAGAAGTCCGAGATAATAATAATAATGGGATATTACTTCATAATCAGTTTCCTGCTTGAACCACGTTATTCCTTGGACCTGCATACCTAAATTTAAGAGATTTCAAGATATTTGTCTTTTGGGCTGCCCGGAGCGACCGGACTTCCCAAAAGTTTTTGTTAGTTAGAGTATATTAATCACGGGGATAAAAAAACCCAAATATACAGCCTATAGGTTGCTTAGAGCAGCCTTTCTAAGTACATGGATAGCACAAGTCTGAAGTGAACAAAAAGAATTACTATAAATTCTATTGCTTCCCAAAAGTTGGAGATTCTTTATAATGAAGAATTTTAGACTGCTCTTTTTGTTTTTTTTTTTGCCAAGATCTCTTTTGGTAACCTCTTAGTTACACATTCATGCTTTCACACTCTACCACTGTACACATGGTGAGATCGTCGGTTTATCACTCTACCGACTTTGAGTCGGTGAGATCATCGGTTTATCACTCTACTGTCAGGACGGTGACAGTGAGATCGTCGATACATTACACTACCATTCTTTGATGGTAGATCGTCGGATACAAAACACTCTACCATGGCCAATGGTGAGATCGTCGGATACATTCTTTTTCTTTCTTTTCTTTTCTCAAGACTCGCTGGTCTTGGTTTTGAGTAAATCAGAAATTGTTTTAAAATATTTCTTTTTTTTTGAAAACTAGAGGGTGATCAATCCTCTAGAGAAAGTTTCGTAAACTTCCTGTGGTAAAAGAATATTCACAATGAAATATGAAAAGTTTGGTACCTCTTTTTTACCGGTTGGATGATATTACCCGTGGAATGATATTACCGGTAGGACTTCGATTGCTACCGGAGGGGATTCCAAGTTGTTGGAGATTTCAACTTTCTACCGGCGGAGATCCAAATTTGCTACCGGTGTAAATTTCATGTTGGAGAAATCTTCTTGCGGAGTCAAATCCCATAGCACTGGTAGAACAAATTTTGTCAACTGTCTGCCCCAGCTTTACTCTTCTTATCAAGCTCTAGACGATTCCGCTCTGAATTTAATTTCTCTACCGACATCTATTCTCTGGCTGGCACTTTGTTGGTCATGCCTCCATTGCCAGCGGAAGCTTCACACTGCGACCCTTTGAATGCGGAAGTCCCCGAAACAAGATTCGAGCTTCTACCAAAGCGGGACGCAAGTTGCTATCGGTTGGGACTTTAGACCGTTTGCTGGTGGAGAAGCTTCTATCGGAGAGGATTTTCAAATTTCTGTCGGAGAGGATATCAAAATCTCTGTCGGAAGCCCACAACCCAAACTTCTACCGGGGACGCCTGGATCCGTGCGTTCCGCAAGGTTGGATAAGCTTTCTCTGTCTTTTATCTTCGTAAAAAAATTTTCCGGGTGGGGCCAACTGCCTTGCTACCGAGGAGGAAAAACTGCTATACAGTCTGAAGTCAAGAACGATTTCCCACCTCCGAAAGCAAGGTCCATCTCCGAAAGCAGTCAAGACACAAACAATTCAGAAGACCGGAGAGCTGATTAGGAAATCGCATCCAACCGGAAGTTCCCTTTCTCGTCTCATCATCTACCGATACCTCCGTCGATTCATTCATATTTCTAGTTCCATCCTTTTTTATTCTTTTACCGGAAGAAATCAGCACCCAAAATTCACTGTTTCTACCGAGGCATACTACTCCTGCTGGAAAAAATGACTACAGCCCAAAGCATTACCGTTCGTTCCTTCGCACGATTACTACCGATGACGTTCTTCCGTTCCACTGTGCGGTGATAATTCTCAGCACTCCGATACGTACTACCGGTCGAGATGGAAAGGGACATCGCTACCGGTAGTGATTTTAATTTGGTATCGGAGGAGGTTGTAAGTTGGTACCGGTAGAAACAAGAAAAGATCTTTTCGTTGTTGCTCTTTCTTCCCTTTCTTTTTAAAAAAAATAGTGTTCCGCTCCGCCCCGCCTAGTCCCACAAGACCTCTTCTCTTTTGAGAAGAGAAAAAGAAAAGAGGTCTTCAGTGTTGCTTTTTCTGCTTGGATTTCCTACCGTTGGAGTCCTATCGGAGGTTGGGCAACGTGCCCTGCTGTAACTGCCGCCCCTTCATTTTCCGAAAATTTTCTTCCTGACACGTTTGCAGGCGTAGGTTATGATTGCTTTTTGGTAGAGTTGCCTAATTCCCGCCTATTTAAACCCATTCTCTCTTCCCTACTCTCCTCTTTACGCTTTCAAACTTTCGCATTTCCCTGATTTTTCTTGCGTACAGCGGCATTCCCTTCTTCTTCCTCCCTGCTCCCTAATTCCCCGATTTTCTCTCTTGCGTACTTTCCCCTTCGTATTCCTCCCCCTTCTCGCTCGTTTGTACTCGACGGTCTCTTTTGTTTGCAATGGCTTTGTCGAACCCAGGCTCCTCTGCCCTGATGCCGGCGGGATCAACACCCTTCACTGACGGGGAGAAGTGCGTTGTTGAGGACCCCGTTGTCCCTATTGAAGATATCACCGGGGACTACCCTCGCCAGGGCACCGGCTCCAACCTTACCGTGAGGGATTTAAAAAAGCTCATGAAAGGTGTGCCAGTCCCACTGGGATCGAAGATTCGCGTGCCGGAGCCGACGGCGCACCCTTTTAACTCCTTCGGGGATGGTTTCGTGGTGTATCGGGAGCACCTTCACCGTGGTCTGTGCTTCCCCCCGCACCCCTTCGTGCTCGGTTTTCTTTCCCGTCGGCGCTGCACTCTTGCCCACTTGAACCCCAACGCCCTGGGCTGCCTGCACGCCTTCCTCTCCGTCTGCGCGGAGAATGACATTACTCCCGATGCGCGGGAATTTGTAAACTTCTTCACCACCAGGGTGAACACTACTACGACAGAGGAGGACATCTCCGTCTTGGCTGTTTCCGGGTACTCCTTCTTTAAACGCGTGAGCCTGGAGAGCGGTTGGTCTTCTAACTGGTTTGTTTTCTACCCTCCGAGGGGGTCTTTTATCGGAGTTTCGCACGTCGGAGAGATAGCTAAAGGGCAGCTTGCCGCTCCGCTACCCCCTTCCGCAAATTCATCTCCAATTGGGGATATCCTCAAGAGGTTGACTTCTTCTGCGCTCCATCCCATCACCTCCTTTCTCTCCGAAGAGAGGTTAAACAAAACTCGGACGAAGATTGACCGTACGTATTTTTCTTATATGTCTTCTTTCTTCATTAGCTTTCGGATGCTCTCTTATTTTTGTTTGTTCCGTAACCTTTGTTCAATCGGGCGGAAAATTTTCCCTCCGGTACAACTGGGAGCTCGTCGACTATAGGTCCACCGAGGAGAAAAAAGGAGCTCCCCCTGCTCCTTCTGGTGGAAAAACTCGGAGTCCCTCCAGTAGCAAAACCGCTGGTACCAAGAGAAAAGCCCCCGAAGGGCCCAAAAAAGTTGATCAGTCGAAAATAAAGTTAGTACGAAGGGAAAAGCTAGTTACCGAAACTGGTTCCACCGGTCCCCTTGCTGCTAGCCCTCCAGAAACAGGTACTCCCATATCTACCCCTGCCTGTAGTCCGGGCAGAGTTGAGAAAGATGTGGATTTAACCCCCATATCGTCCCTCTTCCCTGATCTTCATGGCTTTTTTTGCGTAGACGAAGCTTTAACTCAAAATACCGATTCCATTTTTTCCACCGGTATACCCTTCCACAGCCCCTTTGCGCCCTTCCTTTGCTTTTACTTTGTTTTGGTCAGATTACTTATAGTTTGTCTTTTGCAGCCACCGTTCCGCCCTCCGCAGACCCTGAGCCCGAACGGGCGCGTCATCCCACGCAGGGGGTTGCGATTAAGGAAGGCGGCGCTCCGGAGAGAAAAAAGGCCCGCGAGAATCCACCTGGGAAAGGCAAGGGCATTGCTGAGGCTAGTGCGGAGGAAATTTCTTCCTCTGACTCATCCGATGCTCCTCCGCAGGGGACTCCTCCGCCCGGAGTCAGAAGCAGGCATGCGGACGATAGATCTTCTCCTCCTCCGCGGGCCAATCCTTCCAGAACGACGCCCGACGCGTCACCTTCTTCATGTGAGACTCTGCAAATCTTCTCCCAGCTACATCGCACCTCTTGATACGTCTTGAAGTAGCAACGAGAGTCCGATCTTCTTTGATCTTCTCATTTCTTCAATCTCGATCTTCCACCATCCCCGATTGATCGGAAGTGCTTCTTTAGTGGCCAGTCTTCGGATGTTTTCTTTCATCCTCAAAGGCCTCCAGAGTTTACTTTCCTTCTCCGGCTCCCTCGTACAGACTTCTAGTCTCCGACGGAATTTTGTCTCCGGGGCTGAATGCGAATCCTGCTCATTTTTCTCTTTTCGTACTAGCAAATTTTGTTCAAGTCTCTGGATTCTTTTTATTTGCTTCAAACTTTTATCATTCTTGAATTGAGAAGAGGTATTCCGCGTTGGCTCCTCCTCGAGCCGCATCGGGAATTTCTTCATAGCCCCGTTCTGCTGCTCGTAGCTTGATCGATATTCAATCAGGATCTTTGAATCTTTGTCACATGTTATCGTTAACTGGAAACTTCACTTCCTCTTTTCATTCCTCATTCGTTAAGATACTGCATCTCCAATTCACCGGTTCCTTGCCTAGCGAGAGCGCGCTCGTTCCTCTCAAAAAATCCTTTTCTTCGGAGTCTCACACGCCACCGAGCTTCATTCCTTATTGCTTCTCCTCGAAGTTGATTGACTGAATTAAGATCTTTTCAATATATCATCGATGGATATACTTTTGATGTCGTATTCAGGTGTTATTCTTCGTAAATGAACCCCGCGGATCTCCATCTATTTCAACTTTCGTGGCTTCTCGCGATTCTTCTTCCTTCCAGGTTCAAGCTGTGGTTGTGGATCAACTCTTTCTTGAATCGCGTAAGTTGTCATTTTCTCTTTCGATCCTCCCATCTGTATTGGAACAAAATCTTTTGTACTTTCTCAACCGATAAGAACATAATTCGTCGGTTCCTCCGAAAACTGAAGAATCAATTCTCCACGAGAGAACTAATTCGCTTATTATTTCTTAAACTCGACGAACGACCTCGACGAACTTTTAGGCTGAATCGTCAACTTGGATCGAAGATGAGCAAGAACGTGGTGGAATCGAGGTTGATGTTCTTTCCCACAGACGGCGCCAATGAAGATGCAACAGAAGTTACTCTCCCAACACAATTTCCACACCGTGATGTATAGTGGTTCGGCCAATAACACGGCCTACGTCCACTTCTAGACAGAGTTGTTATTCATTCTTTGGTTTACAACACTAGAGAGCTTTTGGGATGTGAGCTCCCTTTTCTAACTTGAGTCCTTTACAAATGAGCCCCTCTACTCCTATTTATAGACTTTCTATCACTAAGTTTACCCTTTTGCCCCTATACATGTGGTGGTGTTACATAAACATAACTGTCAGTCCTTTTACGGGTCTCCGGACTGAAATACTGCTTCTGCCTTGGACTAACTCTTCCGGACCGTCACTTTAACAATAATCCCTCCGGTAGTTACTCTATCGGTAGCGATCCTTTAGATAGCAGCTCTTCCGGTAGCGGGCCCTCCGGTAGAGTCTCTTGGTAGATCCCTCCGCATCGGGGCCTTTCGGTAGCAGGCCTTCCGACTATTGGTCTCCGATAGTAGTCCTTCCGCTAGTAGGCCTTCGGTAGACACTTTAACCTTCCGCATGGTATATTTCATACCATTACAGTGATCTTGAGAATTGTGAGTAAAGGAGGTGTAGATGACTAATAATGCTTTTGGAATGGTTAAAATGGTTGTGAGGAAACACTTTGGTTAGTTAAGGTTGTAGGCAAGATTTACCACTTAGAATCCTAAGGAATTATATTACAAGTGTTAGGAATTTTGTAAGAAATTTAGTAAAAGATCAAGGAGTTAATTGATGGATTGATCAATGAGTTAGGAGGGTTTATAAAGTGCCAAAATGATGTTAAAACATACAAGGACACTTGTGGAAAGGATTGAAGTAGATTAAACACTTTGAAAATTGGGTCTGCTCTCGACCAACCCAAGGGGCCGACCTTGGCTGGGTCGGTCGGGCTGAAATTACCCAACCCAGATGTCTACTAACTTATACCGACCTTAGGACCGACCTTGGGAAGGAAGGTCGGTCGGGTTGAAATTTTTAAACGCTGGAGCCTAACACAACTTGCCTTGATCTTGCTTACTAACTATGCTTAGTAATCGATTGTGTAGGACCGTAACACTCCCTAATATTGGTTGGTTAATACCCGAAAGAGGTTTAACTAACACATTTGTCTTGAGACTTCTACTAACTGGAACTTGGGGGGAGTGAGGAATCCGGGACTGACTCCGGTCATGCATGTTAAGGAAAGGGGGTCAGTATCTGTATCAGATCCGACTTCCGTTTGAGACTCGTCTTTGACTTGTCGCCTAGAGACGACATATAGACTCGACCACCTTGGATTACAGTTCAAGGTGGGAGGCCAGATTAAGATGGTGCGGTGGGATCTCCTATATCCCAAATTTAAGAAATAATGTTTATTTAACCCAATGGAGTTAATAGCTCATTGGCTAGGGTTACTTTTGACACGACAAAGATAAACATTGAGTTAAGGAACAACCAATCTAATTAAAGAACGGTTGGTACACTGAGATAAGAGTGGATAAGTGAATAAGAGAAATCTTAACTTAAGGAGTTAAAAAGCTAACTCACTTACTTAAGGAGCGCTTTTGAGTCGTTCAAATTGTTTGAGCTGTGATTGTTCACATGTTTGCGTTGTGTTTATTATACTTCTTATTAATGTTGTATAAATAATCAACTGCATGTATACGACAAATTAATCATGCGTAGCCCCTTTAGCTTGGGGGATACAAGTTAATCGTACCAGCGAAGGTGCTGAGCCCCTCGGGGCATCCATATTTATTTTGCAGGTAAGCGTCCATAGAAGACCTATCTTGAGAGTAGGAGCGGGTAGACTTAGGATGGACTTTACATTTTGTCTAGGGGTTGTGCATGTACACCTGTTAGTTGTTAGTTGTGTTGGTGGGAAAACTATGTAGACTTGAGATACTTGATAACTCGTTTGGTATTTTGGAAAGTGTTGTAAATATTTAACTTTGGTATATTCTGGATTATTTGGACCGTGGCAAGGTTCTGGGTGTTGTAGTTAATTCCACTGCGATGTTGATATATATCGGTAAGTTTTTGCGATAATCACGTTAGATGAGTTGGGGTGTTACAAAAAGTGGTATCAGAGCGTAGTTACGCTCTGAATACTATAATTACTAAACTTAGGTAAACTACCGAGTCAAGTTATGAGTTAAGATATGAGATATGGGTTAAGGGTGTGAGATGTTAGTGTGAGAAGAGTCAGATGACCACTAATAAGTGTGGATCGTCTTTATCGTCTATGGACGTTATAAACTCATAAAACGAGACCTTTGTAATCACAGGCCTAATGTGCACTATACTTGTTCAGATGTGAGGAAGGAGAAGCCGAGGTTGTGGTCGAGGAGAAGAGGCCACTGAAATACCGGGGGGCAGACGATAGCCGAGATCATTGCTGCCGCTCTGGGGCACATGGGCTATCTGCCCGGCGCGCCACCTCCACCACCACAGCCCCGGGAACCAAACTGGGTGAATAGTCTTGCTGACCTTCAACCCCCACCGTTCAAAGGGGAGACTGATCCCGCCAAGCTTGAGGCATACATCTCCGAGATGGAGAATGCGTTCAGACCCTTGACGTTCCTACTGGAGTCAAGGTTCGACTTGCTGCGTTCTACCTGAAGGGTGCGCCAGGCGATTGGTGGAAGCTGGTAAGGGCTGAACATGTGGTCAACCCTGACTTCGGCTGGGAGCTGTACACGGCATTGCTACAAGCCAAGTACTACCCCGCTCATGTCCAGACTAAGAAGCGGCTACAGTTGGATGCGCTGAAGCAGACAACATGATGACGGTGGACGAGTACTACTCCGAGTTCACCGCTCTGTTACGTCTTCAACCGGGACTGGGGTACTCGGACCAGATCCTAGTAGACCGCTTCTATGGCGGGCTGAGCCACCGACTCCATTATGGCATAGGGCAGACGAGCTACACTACCTTGCAGGTAATGAGGGATATTAAGATACTTATAAGTGTTTAAGGCTTTACACCATAAGAATGTGAGACTAATACCTTGAAAGCAGGAGTGCTATCATGCCGCTGCTATGGTGGAGAGTACCGTCCAGCTGAGGGACTAGGACAATGCCTCGAAGAGGAAGGCTTCTGGGAAGGGCGCTGATAACCAAGGGCAAGGCGGGTACAAGAAAGCAAAGTACCAGCCTCAGGCTCAACAGGGCCCGAAGGGAAAGGGAGAGAAAGACAAGGCTGTTGAAGAGCGTTTGAAGCTGACCTACGCCATAACCGCAAAGCCTCTACGCTCGAAGGCGCCAAAGGGTAAGGAAATACACCTTAATGTGAGATGAGCATCCTTTAGTAACTTTGAGATCCAATCACTAATATTGTGAACAATCAGGTTCTGAGTCCGGAAAGGGAGCTGGCGGGGGTTACCAACGTCGATACATATGCTCATGGTGTAACAAGGACCACCCCAAACTCGACTACAAGGGCAACAAGGTGGAGTGCAACTTCTGTGGAGTATTCGGACACCGAGCCTACGAATGCTTCTGAAACCCCAAGAGTAAAGCCTACAGACCCGAGTGGAAGGGCAAGGGTAAGACCGATCAGAACGCTGGATCCGACGGCCAGAAGGCGACATAGCCTGCCGCCAACAAGGGACCCTGGGTAGTCTAGAAGTCCAGGCCTACTCTCCATATGGTGGACCGGGAAGATGAGGCTGAACCCTCATTGAGACCAGGTACCGCTATAACCCATTAAGTGATAAAACTGCTTGCTTACCGCATTTCATGCATGCTTTAGTGAATGATTGAGTTAGATAAGAATTTAGTACATGATTAGAACTTAAGTAAGATATAACCTACTACCACCTTAGGAAACTTCAACATTTGTTTTCCAATACCGGCAACACTTAACCCGGAAGAGACCGACATCAAAACCTGAGAGATCTCGCAAGACTAATGTCAGGTTATCCGCCCAGGTATGATTTTATTAAGGGGATACTTTACACCCGAGGCACAAATAGCCATCATCAGGAGATGCAGTCAGTTAGGATTGGGATCGGGAGGTTTCTATACACCGGAGTACTCTAGCGGAGCGAAGATGAAGTTAAGGATGATGAGCTTAGGCAAGGATTGGAATCTGTATGCCAAGACATACCAGAATATGAGAGCACAAGATGGAGCAACACCACCGGAAATACCCGAGGAGTTCCATCCGGTTGTTACACAAGCCATGGAGATCACTCAGCAACTTGAAGCAGACCCGATCCCAGACATACAAGCAGACTTAAGCATCGTCAACTTCTACGAAAAAGAAGGACGACTTGGATTACACCAAGATAAGGACGAGACAAATGAGACTCTCGAAAGGGGGATACCTGTAGTGTCTTGGTCCATTGGAGATGACGCTGAATTCCTATATGGCGAGCAGAAGCGTGTGGACCATGCCAAGAAGTTAATACTAAAACCAGGAGACGTGTTAATCATGGGTGGAGAGTCAAGGATGTTATACCATGGAATTAAGAAGGTCAAGCTGAATACAACACCGTCAGCAGTAATCAATGCTACGCATATGAGACCAGGGCGACTAAACTTAACCTTTAGACAGTATTAGCCATGTAATACCTTAAGTATGATGTAATAGAGGAAGCACATGATGTAAAAAGGATAGTTATCAATAAAATAACAGTGTTGTTCATATTTTTGTTACGACTCGGGTTATACCATCAGTAATCATGAAATCTTGTTAAATACATTAGGTTGTTGACTCGGTACAGAAGGTGCACTAAGCATCCTTACAGAGGCACAGGCCGGCGAAAGTGGTACTATCCTCACTGGCACCTTTCCGGTCAATGGTGTTGATGCATCCGTGCTCTTCGACTCAGGGGCCTCGCATACCTTCATTTCATCATCATTTGTGAGGAGGTTGGGGCTAGACACTGACGAGCTACCCGACTTCACGGCTACGCTCCCGTCAAAGGAGAAGGTTCGATGCACTCGCTACTACCGAGCAGCCACCATCAAAATCAAGGGTGAAGACTTCCTAGCCACCTTGATTGAGTTCAGAGATTTGGGATTTGATGTGATTTTCAGGATGAACTGGTTGGAGCGGCACAGGGGTCGTATCCTCTGGGCCGAGCACCGACTGCTACTCAGGAGTCCATTTGGGGTTACAATATCATACCGCCAGAGGCCCAGAGAGCCTTTGACCAAGATCATCTCCGCCATGGAAATGTTTAGAGAACTAAGGAGGAAGTATATCTCTGCTATGTCCAGGGCATAGAGATGGACCCCGAGTTCAACCCCGATTTACCGGTAGTGTCAGAGTTCCCGATCTCTTTTCTTAGGAACTACCCGGCATGCCACCCACTTGGGAGGTAGAGTTCACCATCGAGCTGCTACCCGGAATCGGACCGATAGCTAAGGCGCCTTACCGCATGGCTCCGGCTAAGATGAACGAATTAAAAGAACAGCTGAGAGACCTGCTCGACAAAGGGTTTATGCGACCTAGCGTTTCACCATGGGGAGCGCCAGTACTCTTCGTGGAGAAGAAGGATGGCAGTCTCTGCCTCTGCATCAACTACAGAGAGTTGAATGCAGTTACAGTGAAGAACACGTACCCACTACCTCGCATTGACGATTTGTTCAATCAGTTGAAGGGGGCATCTGTGTTCTCCAAGATTGATCTCAGATTGGGGTACCATCAGATAGCCATTAAAGAGGGGGACATTGAGAAGACGGCATTCCGTACACGATACGGCCACTACGAATTTACAGTGATGTTGTTCGGTTTGTCGAACACACCGGCGAAATTTATGGATCAGATGAACCGCTTGTTCAGGGAGCAGCTGGACAAGCCGGTTGTTGTCTTCATCGACGATATACTGATATATTCAAAGTCGGAAGCTAAGCATGAGAATCACTTGAGAAGAGTTTTGGAGACACTGAGGGAGAACCAGTGATAAGCCGCAGACTTATCATATTTTATGCATTAGATTTAGGAGTATATTAATCTAAATAAGGTTAAATAGATAGTATTTATGTTATATTATGCATTAAATTATATTATTTGTACAGACTTATGTTTTGTGAGCTTTTTATGCAAGGAACGAATTCCTAGGCAAAAATACAGGTGATGCCGGACATGAAGCCGGATGTCTCCTGCACGGCATAGGCCTGGAGCAGAAAAAGAGCCCTGCCGGGTATGTTGTCGGGTCAATCCTATCCGACACATATGTGAAAAGTCACCACGGTTGACCAGACGGTGGCAGTTATTTACGGTTGACGGTTTGACCATTGCTGGGTATGGTGCCGGACGTATCCTGTCCGGCACAAGCAACGTTTCGCCTGGCAGTTTTGACCGTTAACGGTTACACATATTTAACACTTGGTGCCGGGTGACTTTCACCCGGCATGCCACCCAGCACAAAGAGAAATTGTTGCCTATAAATAGGCCGAAGGGCTGCATCAAATGTCACACTTCAACACCCCCATACACTCCATTCACAACTCCGATTTCACCTCCATTCCATGTGTTGGTGTCCAAGGAAGTTCTGCCCAATCATCCACGTGAAGAGAAGGAATCTACATTGGGTTAAGGCTATGGCCATTTCCTTATTCCTCTTGTGTTTTCTTCTTGCATTTGGTGTAGATGGTTGAGTGGGAATTCTTTGTCTTCTTTGGTTAGGAATGGTCTTCCTTGTAAGACTCTCTTATGATTATCAATAAAAGTTGGTGAGTTTCAGCTAAGATTTCCTCACCACGGCCTCACCGAGGAACAACTATCTCAGTTGTTCTACAAAGGATTGGTCAACCAATGCAAGACGATGATCCTATCCTCCCTTGGTGCAGATATATTAAAGAAGCCTGGAGATCAATTCCTTAGTGGGATTGAATCTCTTTATGAAGAGATTAGAGATTGGGCCACAGGTGGATACAGGGGTGGTACCGCTGGTCTATATCAAGTGGGCGAGGGAGACGCCAAAATTAAAAATTAATGCAAAGTCACGAGCAGTTGTTGGAGAGCAATGCTCAAGCATCTACGAAGGTTAGTGCTCTACAGAAGGTGGTGGAGCAAATAGCAATGAATAAACTTCCTCAACAAGCGAATGTGGTTAGTACACGACCACACGCTCAGGGCCCTGATTTACCAAACTTTTAGAATGCTAAGGAAGTCAACTATGCGAGTAACCAAGGGTATAGGCAGCCATGGCAGCAGGGGAACCAACCCCCTCCAGACTTCCAAAATCAAGCCAGGTACCAGGGAGGTCTGAGGCAATACATGCAGGCTCCTTATGAAGGAGTCCCTTTTAATCGACCATCCCACCCTACATCTTCATCAGAGGCCGAGATGGCTGAATTACGCGACATGATGTCGGCTCTGATGAACAAGACCCAGGACTCTCACAACGAGATCTCGACCATTCGCAAGGAGCATAAAACGTTGCAGTTGCAACAACTTCTGGCACAACCTAGACAGCCAGGTCATCTCCCATCTCAAAAGCAAACCAATCCAAGGGAGCATGCGAATTCGGTCACCATCCTGTCAAAGATCTCTGATAATGCCAAGTAGCCAAACAGGCTAAGTGTAGGGCGGTCCCTCCTCACGCATTTTTGTTCTTCACATAGGGGAGCCTCCCTTTTCCTTTAATCTTTTTCCTTTATTGATTTTATTTTGTTTTATTTATTAATTGGTTCATGATAAGTTTCTCCTACTTTTGGTTAAGTTTCAACTAAAAAAAATGGCAAGTTTTCTTTTCCAATTTGAACATTGGGGACAGTGTTCCTGCCAAGTGTAGGGCAGGGATCCCCCTTAAAAAATAAGTTATTTATAATAATATGTATAAGTTGCGAGTTTTATCAATGTTTTACTAAACGTTTTGCATGTTTTTTATTGGAATGAGATTTGGAATGAATAAATGCTTGTTCTCTCAAGAGGTAAGTTTTCTAATGACTTGTAGATTCCTGTTTTGAACTTCTTGATTCTCTTTATTTAACATGAGTATATGATCTTTCTCCGAATTCTTTCCTTTATTTACTTCTGGGTATTATTTTCTTTCCTTTTTCAAACTGTGATTTTGGGTGAAGATCTTAAAAAGGGTTTTTGTGAAAAAAAGAAAGAAGAAAATAAAACAAAAGAGAAAATCTTCTTCCAAAGGAAAAGCAATATATATTCCTTGAGGTTGCCTAAAGTGCCTCAGAATAAAAGCAAGAAACGAGAGTTTTTCCTTTTATTTTTCTCCAAAATCCCTGTTCTTCAATGCAAAATAAATCATGGTTGATTCAGAAACCCTTGCAAAATAGGGCTGAACCATAAAAACCATTGATGAGAGTCTTCGCAACATTCAAAAACTCTTGAAAAATAGAGCTGAATGATGGTAACCGGAAAAATGAGAGATTGCAAAATCCCTTACGCAAAATAGCCCAAATATTTTTGATCTGTTTGAAACTTTTAATTTTATACCCATTAGTATGTTTTGATAGGATAAGGAAGATTAAATGATACTTATGAAATAGAGTCAGATAGTTGGAATATTTATCTAATTGTCATTCTAGAGTTTATCTGTTTTGTGCATAAGTAATTACTCCTTTCTAATCTAGTTTTGCTCGAGGACTAGCAAAAGGTAAGTGTAGGGCCTTGATAAGCCGCAGACTTATCATATTTTATGCATTAGATTTAGGAGTATATTAATCTTAATTAGGTTAAATAGATAGTATTTATGTTATATTATGCATTAAAGTATATTATTTGTACAGACTTATGTTTTGTGAGCTTTTTATGCAAGGAACAAATTCCTAGGCAAAAATACAGGTGATGCAGGACATGAAGCCGGATGTCTCCTGCACGGCATAGGCCTGGAGCAGAAAAGGAGCCCTATCGGATATGTTGCCGGGTCAATCCTATCCGGCACATATGTGAAAAGTCACCACGGTTGACTAGACGGCGGCAGTTATTTACGGTTGACGGTTTGACCATTGCCAGGTATGGTGTCGGACGTATCCTGTCCGGCACAAGCAACGTTTCGCCTGGTAGTTTTGACCGTTAACGGTTCCGCATATTTAACACGTGGTGCCGGATGACTTTTACCCGGCATGCCACCCGGCACAAGAAGAAATTGTTGCCTATAAATAGGCCAAAGGGCTGCATCAAATGATACACTTCAACACCCCCATACACTCCATTCACAACTCCAATTCCGCCTCCATTCCATGTGTTGGTATCCAAGGAAGTTCTGCCCGATCATCCACGCGAAGAGAAGGAATCTCCATTGGGTTAAGGCTGTGGCCATTTCCTTATTCCTCTTGTGTTTTCTTCTTGCATTTGGTGTAGATGGTTGAGTGGGAATTCTTTGTCTTCTTTGGTTAGGAATGGTTTTCCTTGTAAGTCTCTTTTGTGATTATCAATAAAAGTTGGTGAGTTTCAACTAAGATTTGGTTCTAGTTTAAGAAGAATAAAGTTCGCTACTTGTTCTTCTTTATCTTCAAAATTCTACGAGAATTGGTTAAGGGATCTTAGTGGTCTAAAAGTTTATTGTTCTATGGATGGGCAATAAGATCTAAGATTGGAATTAACCTATTTCTATTCTTCTCTTTCTTGTTCATTTCCTGCAAGAGATTTGCTGGGTTCGATAATGGTCTGAGAGCGTTAAATTAATCTTGACATTTTGAACATGCCGGGTGACATGCCGGATATCTGATGTCCGGCATAACTAGCTTTATGCTAAGTTCTCCAAGTGTGAGTTTTGGCTTGACCAAGTCTCTTTCCTTGGTCATGTCATCTTGGATGCTGGGATCTCTGTAGATCCAGCAAAGATCGATGTTGTATGCACCTGGCCTAGACCAAAGACAGTTACCGACATCAGGAGCTTTCTCGGTTTGGCAGGGTAGTATCGAAGGTTTCTGAAGAATTTTTCTAAGGTCGCAAAGCCAATGACCAGCCTGATGAAGAAAGATGCACCATTCGTATGGACGGATGACTGTGAGAGTTCATTCCATAGATTGAAGGACTCATTAACCACTGCACCGGTTCTGACCATTCCAGACGGTACGGAGGGCTTTGAGGTTTACTGTGATGCATCCGGCAGGGGATTGGGTTGTGTACTCATGCAGCACGGCAAGGTGGTTACATATGCCTCTCGCCAGCTGAAGAAACATGAGGAGAACTACCCCACGCATGATTTAGAGTTGGGAGCTGTAGTCTTTGCCTTGAAGATATGGCGCCACTACTTATACGGGGTTAGTGTGACGATCTACACCGACCACAAAAGCTTAAAATACATATTCACTCAGAAGGAGTTAAATCTTTGACAGAGAAGATGGTCAGAATTCTTGAAAGACTATGATATCGACCTCCAGTACAAAGAAGGGAAGGCCAATGTTGTAGTTGACGCCTTGAGCCGTCGAGCACACTTACTCCATTCGCTACTCGCTTCTTATAGCTTGGTTGATGAGGTGCGAGAGGCTCAGAGGAGCGATGAGTGTATGAGAGAAGTCAGACAGAAGCTGACAGAGGGTACCTTTGAGAGTCAGAAATACAACTTCAGACTTCATGACGATGATCTGATCAGACTTAAGGGCCAGTTATGCATCCCACGAAGCAGCGCTAATCTGAAAGAGCGCATACTACGAGAATCACACTATTCTTCAGTTTCCATCCATCCGGGAGCCTCTAAGATGTACAAAGACATGGAGAGGTACTTCTGGTGGTCGGGGATGAAGGCAGATGTTACCAAGTTCGTGCTGAGGTGTCTCACATGCCAGAAGGTGAAATTCGAGCACCAACGACCGGGCGGAATGGAACAATTGATGCCAGTTCCAGAGTGGAAGTTTCATGACATCTCCATGGATTTCGTGGTTGGACTACCACCTACCAGGGGAGGTCTGAACATGATATGGTTTGTAGTTGATCGCCTGACCAAGGTAGCCCGATTCATTCCAATGAAGGACACTTGGAAGGTAACTAAGCTTGCAGAGCTATTTGATAAGGAGATCATGAGACACCACGGGGTACCAAAGGCCATTGTATCTAATAGAGACACCAGATTCCTTTCGAGGTATTGGAGAGCCACACGGGAAGCGCTGGGTACCGAATTGAAGTTGAGTACCGCGTTCCATCCTCAGACAGATGGTCAGACTGAGCGTACAATTCAG